>OZ037773.1:1490750-2090750 GCA_964035545.1 Bugula neritina | reverse complement strand
CAAACTCTTTTCTAATGTATACATAGATCAGCAGTGTTGGCAGCTAATAATCACAAAAGGCTAGCATAGTTATAACTATCATTTGTGACTTATGATTTATAACTGGCATTTAGTTGGATGTAAAGAAAAATATTTATAATATGTTTATATTGGATTATTTATATTACAATTATGTTATATCTTATAGTATATACATAATATTATTTATGTATATTTATTTATTTACAATCACAAACTCATCCATACCAACATCTGTAAAAACCTATTTGAAGCAATGAAACTGCAGTGAATATAATACGTATGCTCTACACTATACATTCAAGCATGAACTGCTTTAACTTACTTCAAAGGTCTAGTAAGTTTGCTGTATTGGACAACTTGGTGTTGGCTTGTTGATCTACATTCAGATCCAGCAGGGTGGCGTATCTACAGGTAGAATTAGACAGCAATAATCACTTATTCACACAAATTGATCGAATAGTTTCACAGTTACTGTGTCTTGACTCACCCTTCACTGGCTATAGGAGCTGAATCGCCTTCTTCAGGGACTTCTGGCGTTTCAGTCGAGGAGCTGCGAGTATCTGTATCATCACTATCCTCTCTTCCTTCGTTTATGTCTATGCTGCTATTGTCTTCTTCATCAGAGTTTACCTGCAACATTTAATATGTGTTATACATCTCTGTACAATATATTATATATCTTTATTATATGTTATACATCTCTGTACATTACGTTATATTTCATTTTATCATGATGCAGATATATCTTCTTATATAATATTATATCTCCAGCTTATACTATGTTATATCTCCATATAAACTCACTCACTTACGCAAGTTTATAACCACCATCTTTGTGAGAAACCCCTGATGGAAAGGGTTTTTGTTAAATTGGGCTAAGTATTTGTTTAGAGAGGGCACAGGAGCAATTATGACTGCATGCTCTTCCTAACATCACCAATGGCCTTTGTCGGGCTCGAACCCACAATTTAGTGCTTACTAGGCAAATGATCTAACCCTTGGGCCATGACTGCCCCCTTATATTACCCTGTCCATAGCTGACACAAAATTTTACTCACCTTGTTTGGTTCTGATTGAGACGTAGAGTTTCCTTGAGGAGGAGTTTCGTCAGGCAGAAGTTGTCTTATCTGTGACTGGAAATCTATTTCAACAGTGTACTCGTACCTGTAACAAAGGCTTCATTATCTCCTGGAATTTCACTAGCCTCCACGCACACGCGGGTGATCACGTATGCACGCACACACACACGCACGCACGCACACACACACACACACACACACACGCGCACGCACGCACACACACACATATGCTTATGTATAGCTAATTTTCAAGGGCATGACTAGCTTTTAGCAGACATACCTGGCATGGTGGTGAACCCATTTCTCAGTTGTCTCATCAACGTCTGGACAGGAAATAGACCTAATTGCTGTACCAGAGACGGTAGTGTGTGGCATTACAAACTCAACTTGTATGTGGGGCTCAAAGCTGTCTGGTATTACATCATGTTTCTCCAACTGTAGTCTGAGAGCAAAGTAGTGGCTTTTGTATGCTCCTGCAACACAGTAAACTGTATTTTTCTACATCTTATTAGTTTCTATACTATATTATATAATTTTATTTTGCGTAGTGATACATTACATGATATATTGCATAATATGACAATAGATTCTATGATGCAGTATTACATAGTATAACATTGATAATTAATATAACACATGATATGATACTGAGTAACAATATATCACACCACACTATATTCTAAAGTACAACATTACTTAGCATGTGATATTGATTAATAATATATTAAATAATATTACATTACATAATATTAATTCACTAGACCATGATATGTTACACAAAAATATAATGAATGAAATTATGTTGTGTAATGTTGTCATACTACATGATATATTACAAAATGGTATGCTAAATGATAATATAATACACAATATATAATAAATAATTATTGGTAGCCTACAGTTATTCATAATAATGCAGGTTGTTTTGTTACTAACCTTCGTTAAACCTTGGCAATTTCTCTATTCTCCAAACAACAGATCGAAATATGTGCTCATACTTAGCATCTCCCACAGAGCACTAGAAATGAAGACCAAAATCAATATAAGTGCTCAAAGTTTCATCAATTTAAAACATACAATCAATGCTGTTATACACCCTCTGTAAAAATATAGTCAACACTGTTGCGTAGCCTTCGTGAAGAATAAATGTAATGCTGTTTGGCACTTGCTCTGAAAATATACGTATTACAACTGTACAACCTCAATGAAACTTGGAGGTAGATAGGATTCTACAACTTTGCCAAAAGCAGTAGTAATTCTCTCCAGTCCTTTTACTTTGCCAGGTTTCCTCGCAGCTGCATGCAACGAGCCCATCTTTTGATGTTTCTCCACTCTGAACTTGTAAACCCAAGGCTCAGGAATTGGGAAACATATTTGAATATTCTACAAATCGTAACACATATACATTATAAACTAAAATTTTTAATATGTGACACCTACATATCAAGCTATGTTACTTCTTGATATAGTTGTGAATGGTAAACAGTTACTACCTCACAAGGTACTTGGCCTTTTCGTTTACTGTTGCTATAGTAACCAGGTATTAATACATCAGCTCGCAGCTCAATGATGAGCTTCTCTCTATCCACAACCATCTTGGTGGCAATCTGTAGAGGCAGCTCTCTATTCTTCTTTGGTCTTAAATATCAAAAACATTGGCTGACATGATTTATAAATTCAACAGTGGTGCAATGCTTTTTTGACTTCTGGTATATGCTTTTCTTACCTGTATCTAAATCTCATAAACTCAAACTTGTTTCCATCTAAAGGTCTAAACCTGATCACCCCATCCTCCTTATAATCTTCTTCCTTCACAATGTGATGCAGTTCTACGTCTTCTACTGTTATCCAGTTTTCCGCCTGTAATTGGTGTGATATGTCAATAATTTTATGCTTGAATTCATTCAGTTTAACTCCCCCTTCCCTTTTATCCTCATTTAGCTTACACTCTTCTTTAATATTTTTAGCTTTTACTTCTGTTTACTTTAAGTAATCTTACATTGTCGTTCAACTTTATTCAGCTCACACTTTTGTTCAGTTATATTTAGCTCCCACTCCTGTGTAGTTTCATTCAGTTAAATACACCAGTTACTCACCTTAACTGGAATAATCTCATGTCTGCGAACCACTTCTTTACCCCTGCGTCTTCTATCGTTGATGCCTACCTCTATTATTGGCATTCCAGATATGAAGCAAATCATAAACAGTCTCACTCTGGCCTTATGGGATACTATATGGCCCTGCAACATCGAGTTTCAAATCAATTGCTAAGAACCATTAAGCCTATATAATATTTTTGTTTTCAAGACTGTCAATACAAACCTCTCTATCGATGCAAGCCTCATATTCATCCCACGCGTCTGCTATAATCTCGTTTTTCTGGTACATAGTGTTAGTGTTAATTCTCTCTACTTGCAGGTGTTGGAGCGCATCTTCTAGCTCCCAAACAAACATTCTCATTGACCTGTAGTCTAAACTGCCAAACTTGTACAGTTCTGTGATCGTTGGAGCATGCTCAAACATCATCGTCTTGGTTGGCTTCATGTAACCTACATAGTAGAACACAAGTAGCAATAAGCTGCTGCTACACAACTTTATTCTCTCTCGTAGAACTGCTATTCATAGCATGACATACTTGTGAGCAACAACTAACCTTTCAAGAAATTTGGCAAAGCTTCTGTGACTCGATCACCTCGCAAGCTCGGTCTCTCTTTGTACGACACATGAAGTATTTTAATGCTGTGACATTTACCATACTGATCATATTGCTGCAGGTAGATGCTGTCAGACAGTTGGTGGAAGGGATTCAGCCTGGCTCTCTCTAGCTCTTTAGCACCTGCTCTCAGTAACATACCAGAATGCATACATAAGGATATTGGTAAAATAACAGCAGACCAATAGCGGACTAATAGCAGACTAATAGCAGAATACTAGCAGAACACTAGCATTAATATCAAACATATGTTAATATCAGACTATCAAAACAAATAGTCATAGAAGCTATAGGTTATAATAGCTATAGTTGATTTTAAGAAAAACTTATCAACTAATTATAAATTTGTATTTCTCTCAGATAAATATGCGTTAATGAGAAAAATACGAATATGTAAGCAAATGTACCTTTTTTAGCATCTTTTTCATTACGGTAGAGAAGAAGACATGGGCACCCTTTACTGTCTATTTCCAGTCTCAGATACACTTCCTCCCAAAATCTCTTTTTAGTTAAAGATTTTTTAGGAGGTTTTCTACATTTTAAAAACGGAAGCAGCCATTTTAGTTGTATCAAACACAATGAGTCAAACGTTTACTGCGAGCAGGTTTTAGTGTAACAAATAGCATTGCATAAAGTGTAAGATATAATATGTAAAATATAAATATGTCACATCAGTATTACCTGATAAGCATTTTCCAGCCATGGCCTTCATACTTTGGCCGAAACTCTTCTAAGGGAGGCAATTCAACTTTTTCTAAAGCTTCCCATTTGTGAATTGGTATGTTTTTGTCTAAACATAAAATTTATTTTCAAGTGTTTAGAAAATCTAAACCCCGGTGTCTAACACTATTCTATAAACTCAAAACTATCTGCTATGTCTAAATAGAAGCAAAAATGGTTATTTTACAATATCTACAATTATATTTGGTAAGCAAAATTCTAAGACCACAAAAAAATAATTTGGTGTATATAAAAACCTTCAGCCAGTGGTAGCGTTTCCTCATTTCTTACTAAACTATTGCCTACTTCTTCTTCTTTGTCTGATTTCATTTCTTCTGCTTCTTCAGAAGATGGTGACTCTGACTGAGTAAAAGGGTTTTTCCGTATTAGGGATGGGGTAGAGTTCTTTGGTGGAGGAGGAATTGTTGGAAGCTCTACACTTTCTGTAACAGCCAATGATATTTAGCACATATTTACCGTCATCTAACAATTCAGTAATTTTAGGGAGCAGCCTTAGTCTAGGGGTTAGATCGTTTGCCTAGTAAGCCCGAAGTCATGGGTTCAAACCCCGACAATAGGCTATTGGTGATGTTAGGAACAGCATTCAGTCATAATTGCACCTATGTCCTTTCTGAATAAGTCTTTAGCCCTATTTAACAAAAACCCCTTCCTTTAGAAGTTCTCACAGGGATGGTGACTATAAACTTGTGTGAGTTTCTTACCAATCTAGTCCTTCTCAACACCTCTATCATGCGATATAAGTATTTTGTTAACTTACTTTTATTGGCGTGTTTCTTTCTTTTCTTACGTTTCTCTATCTCAAAAGCAAGAGTTGTGTGCTCTTTAAGCTGAGAGAGATTTAGGTGGTCTGCTTGTCCCTGAGTTACCAACTTTTTAGTTGAACTCTTAACTGTGGACTCAGTAGACTCTGTAGACTTTGGGGTTTCTGCAGAAGGTTCTAGGCTAAGTGCTGAAAATAGCAGAGTTAGTGAAAAGAGTCATTGCTGTTTTATAGTTAAACAGAAAATGTTTCTAGCTACTTGAATACCTCTTATATCATACGATCTAATTATTTCAGATTCAGAAGGCTTGGGGTTCTATTGAATGCACTCAAACTATGTTAGAGCTCTGTTTTAGTCTGTACGATTGGCTTTTTTTAATGAGTAAAAAGAGTGAGGATACTGCACATGACCAAAAGATTGAGACAATAGAACGAGTCATAATAAACTTAAAACTACAGTTTGCTTATTTAATGGTTAAAAAATTTACATCTATTATATTATTTAACATAAACCTATAATAGGTCTAAATACGGTTTAAACAGTGTTCGAACTGCATCTCAGTCAGCTTTGAGTTATCAAAAGAATGTCAATAAAATTTTTTTGTCCCAATTGACTGATATTTTACATAATCCATGATTCAAAGAAATGTATAAATCTATAAGTATTGACAGTCACTGACTGTTATATAAGTTATAGTTATTGTGTTAGCAAATATTGCTATATCTATGTATGTGCTAACAACTATTCCTCATATCTTGGATGAAAGTTTGTAAATGTTGGTTATTGTCGGTGTAAATATATAGAGACGAAAGATATGCTGATAGTAAATACAAAACGCTGGAGATATAGACTTGCTTGCATTATGGGTAATAGTCTTAGTTTCAGTAGTAGACTTGGCTCTTTTTGACAAGAATCTTACTGCAAGTAAGAAGGGTGGCGCCTATACCCAAACCCACCTTTTGGCCTTGGAACCGGCTTTGTGTTGACATGCAGGGACTGCCTGGCTTCCTGGGACAACAGTTTGATGGAAGACGGTGGTGGTTTAGCAGCTTTGTCCTTCTTGTTCAGTGGTTTAGGCTAAACGCAAACATGACACTTTATAACCTCTAATATAACTTTATAATATTAGTCTAACTATGAATACAGATTATCAGTGTAAGGTTTAGAGCTCTGTATAATCTATCATTATGTATAATATATTCTTTACTATGTATAACAATCTGTATATATGCCACCATTTATAGTATGATCTCTATATATCACTACTTATACTATAGATAAATAACTATGTATATATGTAGTCCTATGAATATATTTCTGTGTATATTACACTATGTACATGCTACATGGTGTGAATATTACTGTATGTATAATAATACTGGCTATATAATACTTACTATGGACATATTACAGTGCATATATTACAGTGTATATGTTACAGTGTACATATTTCTGTGTATATATTACCAAGTATATATTACTGTATATACATTACTGTGCATATGTCACTGTATATATATAATACTAATTATATATTACTGTGTACATATTACCAAACTTGTATATATTACTAAGTATATATTACCAAGGGAGCAGCCTTGGTCTAGGGGTTAGAGCGTTTGCCTAGTAAACACGAAGGTCATGGGTTCGAGCCCAGACAAAGGCCATTGGTGATGTTAGGAAGAGTATCCAGTCATAATTGCTCTTGAGCCTCATCTAAACAAGTCCTTAGCCCGTTCTAATAAAAACCCCTTCCATCAGGGGTTTCTCACAGGGATAGTGACTATAAACTTGCGTGAGTTTATATATTACCAAGTATATATTACCAAGTATATACTACCAAATATATATTACCAAATATATATTACCAAGTATATATTACCAAGTATATATTACCAAGTATATATTACCAAGTATATATTACCAAGTATATATTACCAAGTATATATTACCAAGTATATATTACCAAGTATATATATTACCAAGTATATATTACCAAGTATATATATTACCAAGTATATATTACCAAGTATATATTACCAAGTATATATTACCAAGTATATATTACCAAGTATATATATTACCAAGTATATATTACCAAGTATATATTACCAAGTATATATTACCAAGTATATATTACCAAGTATATATATTACCAAGTATATATTACTGTGTATAGTACACAAATGACTGACATACTTGTGCTCTAGGCATCGGTTTAGTCATGTCTATCCAAACATGTCTTATCGAGCTACCAGAAGCCACTGCCTTCTCCTCTCCTTCTTCCCCTTCTGTTTCCATTGGATCCACCACTAGGCCCAATCCTGTTGACGCTTCGACTGTGCAAGATATACACTATAGTTAGAGTATACGCTATATATATACACTGTACTTAGAATATATATGCACTGTACTTAGAATACATATATACTATACATACGCACTATACATATACACTATACATATACACTATACTCACAACATAATATCTAAACTAGATTATATACAATATAAAAACATACCATAAATGTACTCTACACTGTATGTGCAATGATACATACACATGCATACACACTATACATATATACACTATACATACATTACACAGACACTATACATACACTATATGTGCATACACTACACACCTACTATACATATCTACATACTATATGTATACTATATGTACATACACTATACATATACTATACATATCTACATACTATACATATACTATACATATCTACATACTATACATATACTATACATATCTACATACTATATGTATACTATATGTGCATACACTACACACCTACTATACATATCTACATACTATACATATACTATACATATCTACATACTATACATATACTATACATATCTACATACTATACATATACTATACATATCTACATACTATACATATACTATACATATCTACATACTATACATATACTATACATATCTACATACTATACATATACTATACATATCTACATACTATACATATACTATACATATCTACATACTATACATATACTATACATATCTACATACTATACATATACTATACATATCTACACACTATACATATACATATACTATACATATCTACATACTATACATATACATACACTATACATATCTACATACATATACATAATACTATACATATCTACATACTATACATACACATAATTATACACATATTCACTACACACCAGACAACGGCCCGTCATCGTCTTCATCAATGGTCTCTGAGAAGGTTCTGGCAAATTTCATGGCTCGCTTTGCTGACACAGACTGACTACCGGTGACCTCTGCACGACCTTCGATTAAAAATATGTCAGCATATGACATTGCATCGTATACCATGTAAAAAACACTCAAAGAAATTATATATTCTGTATATTATCATTCTTTTTTTGAATTGCTGTGTCTTTTATACAACACAAAAACACTTTATTGAGTAAAAACTTGTTCTAATGCAAACAGCACTAAAACCACAAAACACTTTTACGAATTCAATAATACTAGTAGTTAAACAAGTGTAAGCTAATTTCTAATGAAACATAGATCTTACTCTTTGTTCCCATTTCAAATTCTCCACTTCCTCCTTTAATGTTCTCATACTTCTCTATTAGAGTTTCAAACGTCTGATTCCCGGTGAAAGTGCCCTCTTCCAGCTCATCAGAAACCTATGAAGTATTTTACAGTTTATAATTTAGCTTCTAGTTTCAATTTTTGTGGTGAAATGTTTGACTTAGAGGCATTCCCATACCATATCTATAGTTTATGGACAATTTCATTGTAAACAGGAAATCCTGTTTTCAACTTACAGAAAAAGTAGCTTTAAACTCTACTCCAATACCAGAGTCGTCTGTTCCAGCCCAAACCTCACTAGATAGCTTAGTTTCACTAATATCTTTTGCTACAGGTCTGCTCATGATCTCATCAAAATCCAAAGTATCTTCTCTCTCTAAGGAAGTTGCCGAGAATGGTGCGAGTTGATCGCTTTCGCTCTCACTCGAAGACGAGGATACGGAATCCAAATCTCTACCGCCATCTGTATTTTTAGACGCGATTGGCTGGCACATATCAAGTTCTAGCATATCACCTGTGGCCAGGTTTTCTACTGAAGGTGCTATGATGTTGATCTGGGGAGACGGCTGTAGCGAGCTGCTATTGTTATCAACCGAATCTGACGCTGGGGCAGCACCAGTGAAAAATTCGAATGCATCTAGTTGATCTGTGCTACTACTTCTGGAAGAAAGTTCTGTTGACATTTCCATCCGCAACCTGGCAACTTCTCTTGTCTCCGGGACTTTTTCTGTCAGCTCTAGTTTTTCTAGCACAGCATCTATAAACAGTATAAGAGAGTTACTAAATGTAATATCTAGGTGACCATATACCTAGTATGTGACTATATTTAATACGTTACTTTACCTAATAAGTTACTCTATCTAATAGATAACTCTATTTGATAGGTTATGGTAACTAATAAGCACTGTACCTAAAGATACCTTCATTTGCTCTTAACTCACTGCTTACTGGTAGCAAAATTCAAATAAGCACATGTCCACCTGCACCAAAACTCACTAACCATTAAACCCCGCAGTGGGTGTTTCTTCTACATTGCCTAGCAAAAGGTCAAGGTTACTTGGCTCGTTATAGCTTTCTAAAAGATTTACGTCTACAGAAGCCAACAAAGTAGAATCATTGCAGTTTCCAGTTAAACCTCCAAGTAGGTCTACTTCGTCATCACCAATTGGTTGTATATTGCCGGTTTCCATTGCAGATGCTGACGGTTTTTGCAGAGGCTTCTGTGAAGGACGTTGGGGAGGCTTCTGCGGTGGTTTCTGCGGAGATGGAGGTTTCATGGGTTTGGTAGATTGAACTGCATGAGCTCTTTTAGTGGTGATACTACTAGTCTCATTGGTTGACCTTGAACTGGTTGACCTATTAGAATCACTGTTGGCAGAAGAAAGAGGTGGTGCTGGTCTGGTAGGCCTTTTGCTAGTTGCTTGACCTGATTTATCTAAAGGCAAGCAACAGTACATCTGTAGTCCGCAAGTAAAATGTACGTTATAATATGATCTATCTAGAAGCCAATGGGCAACCATAAGTGTTTTATATGTATGTACCTGTTTTAAGTTTCGTTTTTCCAGATTTGTGTCCACCACCATTAAACTCACTTATGCTGTCACCTGTAGTCTGATCCTGTGAGCTCTTCTTCACACAGGGAGAGGTTGTGGCAGCAGAAAAGTCATCATCAAAGTTACAAGAAGGAGCCTACAGTATGGCAGTATACTATAATTGGGAACACTATAAAACTATACTAAAAGGTCACATTGTGAAAGAATACTGTGGGAGTACCCTGTGAGAATATACTAGAAGTGTACACTGTCACGGCGTTTCAATGACTTCACGTTATGTGAATAGATAAATTTGTGGTTGCGGTTTGCATGAGCTTATGGTTGTGGTTGTGCAGGGTGTGAAGCTTGGAAACGTAACATATAAGAGTAACAGTGTGCTATATACTGTGAGAGTGTGCTATATACTGTGAGAGTGTGCTATATACTGTGAGAGTGTGCTATATACTGTGAGAGTGTGCTATATACTGTGAGAGTGTGCTATATACTGTGAGAGTGTGCTATATACTATGAGAGTGTGCTATATACTATGAGAGTGTGCTATATACTATGAGAGTGTGCTATATACTGTGAGAGTGTGCTATATACTGTGAGAGTGTGCTATATACTGTGATAGTGTGCTATATACTGTGAGAGTGTGCTATATACTGTGAGAGTGTGCTATATACTATGAGAGTGTGCTATATACTGTGAGAGTGTGCTATACACTGTGAGAGCAAAGGTTTAGCTATACCTGCGCGGGTTTGCTCGTTCTAAATCCATCTCCGAATGCACCAGCTAATGGGTCATTAACATCTACCCCAGGATCGTATGTGTCTTCAAAACCAGCGGCACCAGTCTGCCCAGCTTCCTTCTTTCTCTTCTTCACGCCTTTGTAATCACCAAATGCTTTGCCTACCAAGTCAGCTTCTGCCTTAGGATCATAATCATCTTCAAACTCATTGGATGACGAACAGGACGCGTCGACTTCATCATCTACCTTGTCCCACGCGCCTGTTCCATTAGTATTTAGTATAGTAATACATGTGTAATACATGTATGTATATATTATATACAATGCAGTTAGTATTCAGTATATGTAATGCACTATATGTAATGCAGTATATAACATATATGATACAGTATGTAGTATATACAACACAGTGTACAGTATGCACAATACAGCATGTACAAAGCCTTTATAATGCATTAGTATTCAGTATATGTGATACAATATACACAATGTACATATTATATACAATGCAGTTAGTATACAATATAGACAATACAGCTAGTATATAACATATACACCATCATACAGTATAGAGTATATAACATATACACCAACATACAGTGTAGAGTATATAACATATACACCAACATACAGTATAGAGTATATAACATATACACCAACATACAGTGTAGAGTATATAACATATACACCATCATACAATATAGATTATATAACACATACACCAACATACAATATAGAGTATGCATTACTTAACATTAGGCAGGAAATCACTCACCTTCAGTTCCTTCAGGCATCTCCTCCTTGATTAGCCCCTTCACCAATTTGGTGACGTTTGTAGTGTCTCGGAGCTTCTGCATGCTAGTTGACGTCTGCTTCACAGTTGTTGTGATTCGGTCAGCCATTGCTTGGAAGTCAAGCCATTGGGAACTTTTCATTGGCTCAGACCTGAAATATGAGTCACTATGTACTAGAAGGTGTAGGTTACTATGCAGTATAACAGTCTGTTAGTTATTAATGGAAGTTGAACCAGGTGGAAGAAAAAACTGTAAAGTTCCAGTCATTATGCTCACAACTACTTTTGTTAATTTTCATCCAATCTCATTTTGTTGTTATTTATTCTTAATAGGTTTATATTACAACCAATATACTCATTCAATAAAAACCAATGCACTTTCTTTACAGCTTATGAGTTAATTTGGAGTTACTTACTCTTTAGAGTCGCTGTCAGAAGAGTCATCATCTGAAATACTAGCTTCCCTTTCAGCACTTTCCGCTCCATCTGTATAAATAAATCCAAACCATAATATACAGTTATTTAGATATACACAAACCTATAATATATGCAGTAACCTATATATACACACTAACTTATATATTATATTATATTGTAGTATATACAGTGTATATATATATATATATATATATATATATATATATATATATATAGTAGTTTCTATAATTAAAAATGAATCAAAAGAACTCAATATTTCGAAAAATAGAGTATTTATATTTGGTACTAATACAATTTAGTACCATATATATATATATATATATATATATATATATATATATATATATATATATATATATATGCACTACTTTAGATAACTCAAGCATAGAAATAAAGCAATTAAGTTGATGGTGGGTAGGAATTGTGTAGTGTAGGATATTGACACTTCAACTGCAGGTTTGTAAGCTAACAATCTACTGATCAATATTGTGTACATAGTGTGGTGTGACGTAGTAGTAGCAGGCTAAAGTGGTTAGCCCATTAGATGGAGAAAATGGTGCCCTCTATCTTATTACAACTGAGTATATTACCAAGGGCCAATTATGGCAATAAGTTGACTTTATTTCAGGTTAAAATTAAACAAAGCTAAAGCCATAGTAAGCCCTATATATAATTTGATATAATAACATATTATAATAGTATATAATAAAATGTAATAATATATGTATAAGTATACATAAAAGTATATGATGGTACGCAACAGTACAGTATGGTATATAATATAGTACTGTATATAAATGTATTGCAGCTTGTAACACTATATAAATAAGTAAACTATACGAATACAAAATAAATAATCCAAACCAGTTAGCAATATCTGAGGCATAAAAATGATGAATTATTTCATATAACTCAAACATATCACAGTTTAATGTGCGTATGTATTAGAATTTATAGGTTAAAATATGCTCATAAGTATAATGCCTTTTTAAAATGAATCACCTACAATTTTTTTTTCATAATAACTGAAAAAGTTGTGCCACTCATCGGGGTAGTGTGAGTTGACTGATGAGGAAACAATGTATGAAGTTAATTTAACAATAACTATGGTATGATAAAAGAAAGTATAGTATTAGAAATAACTTGGGCAGTATTTAATGACCAGTCTTAAAAATTTTTCTATTATATATAGTATATATAATTGTATATACACATATATAAAACATTTAAATGAATAACCACATACCAGCCATGGCGTGTTGTTTTAATTAATATTAAAACTGAATCCCTTCAACTGTATTCTACAGCTTTGCTAATCAGTTGCACTCTAAAGTCGTACCCTACACGCTGTTCTATTCACTACTCTCAACTGAGAATGAAATGGCACAACGAGAGCTCAATGTGCATTAGGCATAGACACCCAATCAATATCACTCATATAGTTATTATAGTTGTATGCCACAGCACAGGCAAATGGTCTATAGCATAAAGTTACCAGTTTAGAATACACACACTGAATGATAATATAATACGCTTGTATTGATCCTCCACTTAAATCAATAGCATAATATGAATTATAACGAGTCATGTCCAAGTTGTTTGTATGCCATGAGTGACATCATTGATTTAGCTTAGGCTGAAATATTTTCTTCCTATAATGTATTTTACTAGTTATCTTTCTTTAAGTAAACAATAAAATGGAGAAGCAGCCTCTTTAGTAAAACCGGCAGCGGTTTGGCCTATATGAAGTATTAATCCAACAGTCGCTCTTCTTTTATTAAATCTTAATAATATTGGTAATATAAATATTCAACTTCTCCTGTGCCAATACTTTTTGAAAATTGCAGAGTAGAGTACTACTAAAATTGACTAAATGCCGAAATAGCTTTTGAAATAATTGCCCCCACTGGGACTCGAACCTGAGACCCCTGGCTTGCTAGCAAGTGTACTGACCATTACACCACGAGGGGGGAGGGGCTACTAACTATTCACAGCACTACACTGTGACTAATGACAGTTAGATATGCTCACTCTGAATCAATTGTGCCCCGGTTGACCCATTTCATCACATTACTACATTAGCTCAGTAATATCACATACATAATGGAGTTATCCTCCCATTTATACTTCATTGTCTGATAATCAAAATAAATGGCCAGATTCTCCAGGTCAGACAAAAAGTTTTTCCACTTTAGTTTTATTTGCATTCTACACAAAAATATTGCTTTTCACAGCATGCAATGTTTGGCTGTACATACAATGCTACTTCTTGCATAAATATATAAATTAGCAGATGGGCCAATAGCAAGTGTGACAGTAGAAGGTGCGAGAGTAGAAGGTGGGACAGCACATACCCTTCTACCTTTTACTGCCCTCTCTGCTACTGTCTTACCTTCTATGGTAAGACAGTAGCAGGGAGAGCAGTAAAAAGTAGAGCATTAACAGGTGGGGGCTGTATAAGGTAGGACAGTAGAAGATGGGACAGTAGATTGAGCGAAGGAACATGGAGCAAAACCTAACCTGATGGTGCTGGTTGAGAATCTATACTAGACGACTGGATTGTCTTCCACAACTGATCACCTCCGTGAGGCCCTCCGACATGTGCTGCTTTGACATGTGCCTCCCTAAGATGTGACTCTTTGACATGTGTCCCTTTAACAGGTGCCTCTTTGACAGATGTCCCTTTAACAGGTGCCTCTTTGACAGGTGTCCCTTTGGTAGATTCAGGGTATGGCTTGTTCCGTTCTTTATTTCTTGATGCGGAGCTCTTAGCTGGTAATATAATACATTATGAAATACTCTAATACAATATAGAACAATAAAATATATAATATCGTATAATATAAAAATCTATAAAATAATACCTGTATTACAATATTACAGGGTGTAATAAATTATAATTACATTACATAATTATATAATACAATTTAGAAAATATAATATATAATATTATATATAATTTTATATTAAATTATATTATAATATAATACAGTGCAATACAATATAATATAAGGTTATATAATATAATATAATGTAATAAATATAATATACTATTATAATATAATACAATATAATATAATGTGATATATTATGACATAATATAATATCATATAATGTAATATAATATAATATAATATATTATAATATGACACAATAAATATAATGTAATATGATATAATATATTATAATACAATACAATATAATATAATGCAATATAGTATAAAGATGAGCTCACTGGCATGAATTAGAGTATAATGCAGTGTATGTTATTATAAATATTGTTTCTACATATTCTGAGGTTTTCCTGCCTTTGTTTTACTGTTGCATGTCCTGAAACATGTTTATTATATAGGAACTAGTGCTAATTACCTGAGTTGAGTGGAACTGGTTGAGGGGCCCTCTTCACAATTCGTCTTTTCTGACTTTGAGGTTGAACTTTTGTCTCTTCAATGGCTTCAAATAAAATCAACAATACAACAATGTAATATGATTTCAGTTTTCCTCACACTAATATATATTGGTTATTTGAGTTGTCTAAGATATTATATGTTTTAGTTACTTGATCTTACATGTATCATCTGATTGCAACTATTGTATTCACTATTTAGGAGCAGTAGTGGAGAAATTGAGATAGCCTAAGCTCTTTAATTTTGGTTTGGGGAATGAGGGCTGAAATTCTCACAAGAAAATCACTTCTTATGCTGCATTTTTAATCTAGAACACAGGCTTTTTTCAATTTCTTTGTTATTGCACCTAGCTCCTATTTTATTTCTATGATATGTTGTAGTTATTTAACATTACTATATAAATATGACACATTCTACTAATTAATACTATATCATTATTATTTATATACATATTTACTATTTTAGAGCAAACTTACGGCTGGAGTCCCTCACTAATTTTTTTCTATGATCTTTTCTTTTTTTCAAAGCTTTTCCCTTTGCTCTGCCAGTATTTGATGGGGAAGGGGCTTTCTCCACCCCTTGCTTCTCTTCAATTATTGTTAGAGCTTCTTCTGCGTAACATAAGATTCAAGGAAAATGATACAACACTCTCTAACTTTCGATAGGTTGATGTTCATAGTTTGTTATTAGTAGCCTATTATTTAGAGTAGAACTGCAACAATTTATTAAAAAGAGGATGAAAAATTATGATTATTTAAAGTTTGGTTGCAAATAATATTTTTTAATAGTACTTTTCTACGTATGCTAATTTTAGTAATGTGGGCCGTAGTAAAATTTCTTCTTTTTAACTATATTATATTTTAATTTGTTTATATATAATTTTATATAGATTGTAATAATTTCAGTTCATTTTGTTTATTATTATAAGTCTCATTTTCTTGCAAACAAACTGTTTGATACAATCAACATTTATAGTAGTACTTCAAATTTGTGCGTGCAACAATTTTTTTTTATGTCTGGTAGAAAGGAGTGTTAGTGAATATGATTGTTTAAAAGATATATTTTAAATTAGGCTTTCTAATTGTAAAGAATTGCTCTCAGAAGTACTGTACATTCAAATTTATATGACTCACAGAGATATAATTATAAAACATGTTGCTGAACAGTTGGCTAGAACATTCACGAAAAATTCTTGCACAAAGGGTGAGTTATATATTAAGCTTATAAGAAGTGACTGAGATTATGTTAAAGCTTTCTAACCCTAACAGAAATTGACAGCTCAGATTCTACTATTTTAGCTCTTATGGTAAAAGCTCTGACAATTTCTGTTATTTATAAATTTTTGAGTAAAGTTTGATCAAAATAAATTTGTAGAAATAAAATAAATAAATTTCAAAATATGAATGAGCAATTGAAGTTCTCTATTACAAATATTTTGAATTCAAAAAATTAACTTTATTAAGGCTGTCACTATTCACCACTCCATCATTTTACAAAAGCAATTCAAAAGAAAAAATGACTTGAGTTAGTTGAGTATTTTTCACATATTTACTGCTGTCACAAATTCTGAGTATACATATACCTATAGACTTACCGGGTTTTTCCTAATGATTATACACGAATGTTCATAAATATTCTAGATTGATCAAAGAGATGGGTCATTGTTCATTGTTATTTTCATTAGTCATGTTAACTACTGTCCAGCAATGTAAACAAGGTATTGCGCAATAATTGCGAAATAACCATGGAAATTCCAATGTTTTGTTTTGATTTTTTATAAATAGTATTGGTATGTGGGGAATGTTTTGTACTAGAATCTTCTATACTGGAATGCTTGAGAATGTTCTAGAGTGTTTTGTTTACTATAAATACTGAGGCAGTTGTGTTTACGAATCAGTTCCTTTTTATAAGTTCATTCTCACAGTTCATTCTTATAAGTTCATCTGTGCATATCTTACTGAAGAAATAAAGTCTACTCTATTTACTCTCAACTGGATTAGCAAGCTGTATACTACTTGTCTATACACTTCTGACTACCAGACTTTTCGAACTCGTCACATTGCTACCAACAGTTTTGTGACAATTGGGGGCTGCTCCGGGAAGTCTCAGTCGCACACAGGGAAGTTATTAGTTACAACGTGAGTATACACAGGATTAATTAACAGTTGTTGAGACATTATGGCGTTGTTGGAGAGAGTGACACAGATGGGTAAAGACCTTGGGTTGGTGGAGGACAAGCTCATAGCTTTTGTTGAAAAGAACCTACCCATTGTTGCTGCACAGGAGGAAAAAGAAAAGGACCGAGAGGAAAAAGAAAAGGACCGAGAGGAGCGGAGATTAGAGCGTGAGGCGGAAAGGATCAGGCAAGAAAATGAGAAAGCCTTAATGGAGATGAAGATAAAAGCTGATCAGGAGGCAATGGCACTCAAGATTAAAGCTGACCAGGAGGCAGAAGAGAGAAGACAACGACATGAATTAGATATGGAAAAGCTGAAAGCTGACACAAGTTTGGAGCACTCAAGACATGAGAGCACCAGGTTAGAAATAGCTAACAAACCAAAACCAAAAATACCATTCTTTGATGAGAAGGTGGATGAAATGGATAGCTATTTAGAGCGGTTCGAGTGGGTTGCCGAAGGATGTAATTGGGACAAGGGAGATTGGCCCTACCATCTCAGTCAGTACCTAAGGGGTACAGCAACAGAAGCTTACATCCGGTTGTCACCTACCGATCGTAGAGATTATAAAAAAGTCAAAGAAGCCTTATTGGAGCGCTTTAACTTGACTCAAGAGGGCTACAGAAAAAAGCTCAGAGAGGCAGAAGCTTACGAGGATGAAACTCCTGCCCAACTATTCACTAGGATAGAAAGTTATGTGCACAAGTGGGTGGAGCTTTCAGGGGGCATGGACATAGCCAAACTAGTGGCGACTGAACAATTTATATCATCATGCCCAGACGACCTAGCTGTGCATTTAAAGCAAAGTTCCTACAACAGCAGTGAGGATATGTGTGATGCAGCGTCACTGTTTTTGCACGCCCGTGGAAGAAAACTAGCAAAGACTAAGAAAACTAATATAAAAAGGATGGAAAACACACCCACCGGTAGCATGAATGCTGAACAAGGAAGTAAAAGCGATGGGGCATGTTTCATCTGCAAAGATAAGTCACACATTGCTCGTAATTGCCCACGGCGAGGGAAGAAGTACTGTTCACATTGCAAGATGAACAACCACAATACTTCAGACTGCAGAAAGTATGGTGGAAGGTCAGTGCATGCTGCTGCTGCAATAGCGACTACTCACAATAAGACTGTGGTCATAGATCCAGGAATCTCATCTAAAGTGGAAGAACCTACAGAAATCATAGTTAATGGTAAAAAGTTTGTCAACGCTGCTGTCTGCAAGAATGGCCCCAAATTCAAAGATGGGGGCACAGCAATATTTGATGCGGAAGTCAATGGCCAACGAGCTACTGTAATGCGCGACACCGGCTGTGGTTGCATTGTAGTCAATGCAAAGTACGTGCAACCTCAACATTTAACTGGAGAATCAGTTTATTTGAAGATGGCTGATGCAAGTGTTAGGGATGCTCAGTGGGCACTTATCTCAGTGCGCTCACCGTTTTACAATGGTGTCGTCAAAGATGCAGTAATGGACAAGACGATATGTGACCTGCTTATTGGGAATGTGGATGGAGCGAGATCAGCTGACCAGCCGCTGGAAAACTGGAAGGACTGCGCCGTAACCACAAGAGCTCAAGCTGTCAAGGAAAAGTCAGGAGACAAACCACTGATGATTGATTCAAATGCTAACCCATTAAGTATAGGGAAAGATGAGATAGCCAGAATGCAGAGGGATGACCCCACATTGGAGCGTTTCTTCGATGCAAAAGAAGTGAAGGAGAAAAAGGGAGGCATCACTAGGTTTGTGGTGAGAAATAAGATTCTGTACCGTGAGTACACCGACTCGAAGTCTGCCAGTGTAAAACCTGTTAAACAGCTCATGGTACCCAGTTCACTGAGGAAGGAAGTTCTACAGAAAGCTCATGACTGCATAATGAGCGGACACCTAGGAGTAAAGAAAACCACTGATAGAGTGCTTTCCAACTTCTTCTGGCCAGGACTAAACGGAGATGTCGTACGTTTCTGTCAATCATGTGACATTTGCCAGAAGACGGTGAAAAAAGGCTCAGTCATGAAAGTTCCAGTACAGGAAACACCACTAATTGACACCCCATTCAAGAGATGTGCGATAGACCTAGTCGGACCAATTAACCCTCCAAGTGAGAAAGGACACCGCTACATCCTAACTTTAGTTGACTATGCTACAAGATACCCTGAAGCTACACCATTGAAGAACATTGACTCAGCTACTGTAGCTGAAGCGCTGCTTGACATATACAGTCGTGTTGGGATACCAGAGGAGGTGATAAGCGATCAAGGAACTCAATTCATCTCGGACTACATGAAAGAGTTTACCAGATTACTTGACATGCGACAACTTCCTACCTCACCATACCATGCAATGGCCAATGGACTTGTGGAAAAGTTCAACGGAACCCTCAAGAGTATGTTAAAAAAGTTGTGTGCTAAAGAGCCAAGACAGTGGCATCGGTTTATCAATGCGGCTCTATTTGCATATAGAGAAGTCCCACAGGAATCAACAGGCTTCGCCCCATTTGAGTTACTCTATGGAAGAACTGTGCGTGGACCAATGTACATCTTGCGACAACTTTGGACAAAAGAAGACACTGCCGATGAAGTCAAGACCTGCTATCAGCATGTTTTTGAATTGAGAGAGCGTTTAGATGACATGATGGAAATGGCACTAGCTTCGCTAAAAGACAGTCAAAAAAGATACAAACACTATTTTGACAAGAAAACTAAGCAGAGAGACTTCAAATCTGGTGACAAAGTGCTCATTCTTCTACCTACGGATGGAAATAAATTGCTGATGCATTGGCAAGGACCATTCAATATTGAGGAGAAAGTCAGACTGAATGACTACATTATCAACATTAGAGGCAAGAGGAGAACATACCATGCCAACATGCTGAAGAAATATTTTGAGCGGGAGATGCCCACCGACCCTATGACTGTTGGAGCTGTGATGACTTTAGATGCTGCTGGTACTGGAATTATTGATCACGATGAGGAAAGAGAAGAAGACCAAGATGATTTGTTGGACCTGTACAGTAAGAAACGGCAGACAGAAACAAGCAAAGATGTCATTCTGGGTGAAGAGCTGGGGAATCAGCAAAGAAGACAGCTGGAGGAGTTACTAAGAAAGTTTGAAGGTATCTTCAGTGACTTGCCAGGAAATGCAACGGGAATAGAACATTCTATCGAGCTCACGACTGATGAGCCAGTGAAATTCAAACCATATGGATTGCCCTACAGGGTAAGAGAAACTCTCAAGGCGGACATCGAGGACATGTTGAAGATGGGTGTTATTCGGCCATCTACCTCTCCCTACGCCTCACCAACGGTGATAGTAAAGAAGCCAGATGGAAGCAACAGGATTTGTATAGACTATCGCAAACTAAACCGAGTCTCAGTATTCGATCCTGAACCAATGGTGAAAACAGATGACGTTTTCAGAAAGCTCAGTAAAGATAAATACTTTACCAAACTTGATTTATCCAAGGGATACTGGCAAATACCAGTGAAGAAAGAAGATATTCCTAAAACTGCATTTGTGACACCCGATGGACATTATGAATTCATCAAGATGCCATTTGGGATGGTTAACTCTGGAGCGACACTGGTGAGAGGGTTGAGAAAACTTTTTGAAAATCTGAATGGAGTGGACAACTACATTGATGACATTCTAGTGCACACGGAAAGTTGGGAAGAACACGTTAAAATGCTAACAGAAGTTTTCAGCCGACTTGCCACAGCTGGACTTACCGTTAGACCAAGTAAATGTAGAGTAGGAGGAACAAACATGGAGTTCATCGGACATAAACTTTACAGGGGTGAAATTAAACCAATGGATGACAACATTGAGAAAATTAGGGCTGCGCCAAGGCCAACCAATAAGACGCAAGTGAGATCGTTCATTGGACTTACTAGTTACTACAGAGAATATATCCCTCATTATTCAACTATAGCGAGTCCACTAACAGATTTAACAAAGAAGGGAGAACCAAAGAAAGTCAAATGGCAGGAACCACAAGAGAAGGCGTACACCACCTTAAAAACAATGCTGACAAGTGCACCAATTTTAAAATTGCCAGATGTACACAAACCGTTTGTGTTAAGGACGGATGCATCAGATGTTGGGCTAGGGGCAGTGCTGATGCAGCCTCAGGATGGAAAGCTGTTCCCTGTGAGTTACGCAAGTAGGAAATTACTAGACCGGGAGAGAAACTACTCCGCCATAGAGAAGGAATGCTTAGCTGTGGTATGGGCGGTCAAGAAATATCTACAATATTTATATGGTGCCGAGTTTGTGCTGCAGACTGATCACCAACCGCTGGTGTACATCAACCAGGCCAAATTTGAGAACAGCAGAGTGATGAGATGGGCTATGTATTTACAGAACTTCAGAATCAAGGTGGAGTCAATCAAAGGAAAGGACAATGTTGGAGCCGATTATCTAAGCCGAATTGACTCAGAATTTTAAGTAGTAAGGAGAAATTATTAAGATAATTTCTCTTAGAATGGGGGGTTGTCACAAATTCTGAGTATACATATACCTATAGACTTACCGGGTTTTTCCTAATGATTATACACGAATGTTCATAAATATTCTAGATTGATCAAAGAGATGGGTCATTGTTCATTGTTATTTTCATTAGTCATGTTAACTACTGTCCAGCAATGTAAACAAGGTATTGCGCAATAATTGCGAAATAACCATGGAAATTCCAATGTTTTGTTTTGATTTTTTATAAATAGTATTGGTATGTGGGGAATGTTTTGTACTAGAATCTTCTATACTGGAATGCTTGAGAATGTTCTAGAGTGTTTTGTTTACTATAAATACTGAGGCAGTTGTGTTTACGAATCAGTTCCTTTTTATAAGTTCATTCTCACAGTTCATTCTTATAAGTTCATCTGTGCATATCTTACTGAAGAAATAAAGTCTACTCTATTTACTCTCAACTGGATTAGCAAGCTGTATACTACTTGTCTATACACTTCTGACTACCAGACTTTTCGAACTCGTCACATTGCTACCAACAGTTTTGTGACAACTGCTATGAAATTAAGCGATCAGCATGTTATATTTATATAAAAGAGCAGTAAACAAGAGGTCATAGGTTTGAACCCCGGCAAATGCCATTGGTGATGCTAGAAAAAGCCTCCAGTCATAATTGCTCCTATATGCCCAATCTGAATAAGTCCTTAGCCCGATTTAACAAAAACTCCTTCCATCAGGAGTGTTCACACAAGGATGGTGACTATAAACTTGTGTGAGTTTTGTTATATTTATATACAGTGAAATTTTTACTCAAGCTTGATATACCAATAATCTACAGATATAATACAGATATAATGCATTTAATTTCTTCTAGTATTTTGTATAACTGTATATTATAGTATACTGTATAACCGTATATAGTAAGTATATTGCATAACTACATACAATATGTTGTATAACCGTATATAGTAAGTATACTGTATAACTACATACAGTATGTTGTATAACCGTATATAGTAAGTATACTGTATAACTACATACAGTATATTGTATAACCGTATATAGTAAGTATACTGTATAACTACATATAGTATATACTGTATAACTGTATACCATATCAAAAATATGCATACCTTGTAACATGCTGTCATACTTCACTGTTTCTTTTATGACGCTGTCGGATAGTTCATCAGACCAAGCTTCGTCAGAGTATAGCGTAAAGTCGCTGCCACTAAGAGAAACGCTGTCAGCTTTGGCTAAATCTCCCCCACTCATCACTGTAGAGTATTCACTACTAGTACTCTCACTATCTACTCATCACTGCAGAGTAACAACTACAGACTGTACTCTCACTATCTACTCATCACTGTAAAGTAACAACTACAAGTACTCTCACTATCTACTCATCACTGTAGAGTAACAACTACAAGTACTGTCACTATCTACTCATCACTGCAGAGTACTCACTACCAGTACTCTCACTATCTACTCATCACTGTAGAGTAACAACTACAAACTGTACTCTCACTAACTACTTGTCACTCACTTAGGAGCAGTAGTGGAGAAATTGAGATAGCCTAAGTTCTTTAATTTTATTATTAAATTTTGGTTTGAGGCACATGTTGAAATTCTCCGATAGCATAACTTCTTATGCTTGATTTCTAATCTAGAACACAGGCTTTTCTCAATACCTCCATCACTGTATTCAATTACTATAACTACTCATTACTGTAAAGTATTTACTACAAGTACTTTAATTACTCATTACTCTAGAGTATCTACTGCAAGTATCCAATCAGTCAGTAACATTAGTTTCATATTCTGTAACTTACGTATAGGAACTTTTAGCCAAACATGTTGAAGTGAAAGTATCAGAATACGGAGTCTACAAGAGCTGTGATCAGTCTATGATCAGCATGACTCTCATATCTATTCTCCTTTGTTTATAAATATATTGTCATCTCCTATTAGCAAGCTTTCATTCAGTGTCTTCTTTCATAACTTCTTATTGATTTTCAATACTCTGCAGCAATACCCTGCAGTTGATTCATTAAGCTAAACATTGGGAACAATGGAGCATAAGTACAGACAACTCTCACGAGTTTAATGACTATGCACTCAGCAATCCTGTAATTTGTGAGTTACATTGATTACTGCAATCATGTTCAAATGCAATTAGTATCCTCGTTTATTATATAATATTAAATCAATAGCATAACCTATGAAATATAATATCTAAAGTATAATATATACAATATGCTAGTAACTAGGTATATGCAGTATAATATTGCTGTATATACAATATACTAATAATATCCACAGTATAAAATTGTTGTATATATACAATATGCTAATAACTCTACGTATGTAGGATAATGTCACTGTATATACAATATACTATAGCAACTGCCAACAATATAATACATACAAACATTAGTACTTAAAACTAAAAACCATATAACCATCTTTAAATATATTGGTTATAATGCAGTTAAATACATGGACACCATGCAAAGCATTCCATTTTATCACATTATGTGAATAATTACAATATTCTCTTTGATCTATGCAGCAAAATATTAGGTCCACAATACACCATATCCATGATATTATTTAAATACATTAATCAAGATGCTCTACCTCTGTTAATATGCCCTGGAGTCGACATCATTTAAATTTTGCACTCCACATTAGTTCATCTAACATGGAATACACTATAACTTATATACCGCATTTTACAACATGTATTATGCCATATATTATAGGGAGCAGCTGCGGTCTAAGGGTTAGATCGTTCGCTTAGTAAACCCCAAGCTGTGAGTTCGAGACTTGACAAAGGCCAATGGTGATGTTAGGAAGAGCATCCGGTCATAATTGCACCTGCATGTGCCTCATCTAAATAAGTCCTTAGCCCGATTTAAGAAAAAAACCCTTTTAATCAGGGATTCTCACAGGAAAAGTGACTATAAACTTGCGTGAGTTTTTATTATGCCATATTTTATGCATTAGTTTAAATGCCACAACTTACATACCATATTCTGCAACTATTTTTGTGTAGGGTCTGTATTACATCATAGATTTTTTGTCAAATATTACACATTAACTTTCAGTTCTGTACGAGATTTGGTGTTGTGATATCTAACATGAACATGACACAGTGTATAGTATTTTATATCAAATGAACATTTACATTAATGTAAAGTGTATTAGAGGCTTGAAGGAATAAATATACATTATGGTCTATGTGGAATATATGGGATGCATTTCAATCCAACTTAATCATATAATAATTACATGGTATTAAATAAGATATTATTAGTTAAAATCGCGTAAAACTATAATTAAAGTTTATCTGGTATAAAAATTTCAAAGTCACATTAAATATTTGTATAAAAATATGAATAAAAGTGGGACAACATGTAACATCATTGTCTAAATGAGGACAAATCATAAACATGAGTCATCACTATAATTATACATAATATATTACATATTATGTGAGCAAATCAGATTTAATTTTAAACATTAAATGTTTTTAAGGGTTGGAAGAATGAAGTTGCATTTAAGGCTGCGTTATGTTCATTAGCCATTCTGTCAAATCAGCCTGATTTTTCTGCAAGTATTTGATGTTATTGGTTGTCCTCTCTTTAGCTTGTGCAAACGCTCTAGAAGCAGTTCCAAGGTCACCAACAGATGCAGTGAAGTCTTCAATCTGTCAATAAAATATAGAGTAAGACATCATATTATATTATATTATATTATATTATATATTATATTATATTACTTATAGTGCTACATGATGTATGGATATTTACTAGATATCAACTTTATTCAATAACAAGTTCTATCTAGAATAATGAATTTGTTGTAATAGTGTAATAATAGTCTAATAATGGCAGATTTGTGAATCAAAGAAAATTCTAACCAACCTGCTGCAGCTCAAATTCTGTGAAGAAGGAAGAGGTTGTGTACGAGACAAAGTTACCAAGCATGTTTATTCCAACGCCATATCTGAAACACACCAAACAACCACCTGTGACACACTCAATCTAAGATATGCTCTACGTAATACACAAAGATAGAAATATACTTTTTTATGCTAAATAATAATGTAAGAAAAACTATCAATATACTTACTTAGCTTTAATGTCGAACCAGTTAGCTCTCAACCAATCCCATGCGAGGAATCTACCGATCTTGTTATTAGTTACAGCCCTTACAGCTATATATGAATCTTGTTTTCTGATTTTATCTTCATCCACTGAATAGTCTAACAGTCTGCAACAGAAATTATACTGTAACTACATATGCATACACTGCATCGATACATGTGCATACTGTAGCTGCATATGTATGCTTTATTTCTACATACTCATACAATGTAGTTATACATGTATACATTGTCGCGGCACATGTTTACACTGTAGCTATATGTGTGCACACTGTTGCTATACATGTATAGACTACAGCTACATAATATATACCGTAGCTACAGATGTACACACTGGAGCTATATATGTACACATTGAACTCACACATTTATACATTATCCTTACACATGCATACAAATATTCACACACTTACCTACAATTTAGATAACCTCTGTAGATACTGTACATATAACAGATGTATGTGCAGTATCTACAGAGGTTATCTAAATTGAACATGTGTGCTATGCTATACATTATGCACAGACTCCATCAAACCAAGTAACATTATTTACATATAAACATACTAGACCTACGTTTGTATACACTGCAGTTACATATTTATATACATGTATATACACTGTAACTACATATCTATACACTTTAGCTACACATGTAGACACTGTGGCTACATATGTATATATGCACACCTCTGTAATAGCCATGTCTCATCAGTACATCCTAAAGATTGTAGCAACTTCACCGCTTCACCTGCCACATTTTCTGTTTTAAACCTTTGATAGACGTAGTCCCAGGCTACAACTCCCAATTCATTTACTCCATAACAGTAGACTGTGCTCCTTACATTCGGGTGAATTAAGCTACATAACAGAACAAAACACTCTATATTCACAATTACACTGTGATTCATAATCTTTCTATCTTATATCGCTAGCACAACAATAAAACGTTTTACGAACTATATTGCAAGGGTTTTCAAAGTGCACTACTGGATAAGATCTATGACACCTCATTGAACATTTCTATCTGGCGCGAACGTCTCCTTGTCCAATAGGAATCCAATGCAATCTTTTTAATCAAGTATTGCTTGATCCTGATGTACCATAACGTCGTACGGTTCGCTCGGACATTTTTAAAAATGGCTGACATTTGACGGCACCATTGACGTTATGGCAAGGTGTATCTAGGGGGATAGTCTGTTTCACAGTCCTTATAGTCTGTTTCACAGTCCTTATTGTCTGTTATTATAGTCTATGACTCACCCTGATAATGACTCATTCATCCAACTCTTAAACAATTCCACAGCCCGAGATCTACAATCTCCGACGTTGTATGAACAGGCACGAGAGATGGCAGAAGACTGCCTATATCTACAATATAAACACATATACTGGGCTAACAAATGTTTAGTTTGAATATGCAGGAGTTTAATGATATTTTGTGCATAAAACTAAATAATTTTTTGAAATTGAAAGCTCTTTAAATATCAAACAGAGAATGAAGACATATAAGTGTAACTCAGTAACGTCTACTCACTGCTCAACTATTGGTTCAGAACTGTTGAAATTCCAGTCATTACTGAACTTTTCATAGTAAGGTTTAATCATCGAGGAATAGTATGTCTAAAGCAAACAATAATTAACTTCATATATACTAGTCATTTAATAATGCTGTATTAGCAAAACGTTATAGCAATAGAATCATATAGCAATATCCTAATGCAGCAATTTAAATTTATAAAATATTATATAGCAGTTTTAAAAATATAATAATAGTGTTGCAATACAGTAACACAGTGATATAATGTTACATATGCGACATTGTGATTTAACATATGAATGTATACGTATAGTTACATTGTGACATCGTATCATAGGGATAACATAATGCACATATAGATAACTGTGGAGACTTAGCATGTAATATTAACATAAGGAGCTGATAATATATTGTATTATCTCAATGGATCCTTATGAAGCACCTTAAAGTTTCCGTAAGCTTCAGTTCTCTTCAGAGCTGAAGAAACGTAACTCAGACTTGTAATGGCTGCATCCCATGGAAAGTAGTCTTCTTCTTTAGAGAGATATTTAGTCAACTCCATTGCAAACTTAATATTCAGTTTACCAGCCCTGAAACACCAATAACCAAGTGTATCATCTCTCAACAGTTTGAATGAGTGAATTCACAGAGTACATAATAGGAAAGATATTTGTAAACAAAACTGAGCAGTAAACGCGAAACAAAGGCCATTGGTAATGTTAGGAAGAGCATCCAGTCATAATTGCTCCTGTGCCTCATCTAAACAAGTCCTTAGCCCGTTCTAACAAAATACCCTTCCATCATGGGTTTCTCACAGGGATAGCAACTATAAACTTGCGTGAGTATTTGTAAACAAAACTATGTGTTATTTGCTTACAGTGCAATGTTGAAGGCATCATCTATAATCTGGGCTCTATTCAATGGATCAATAACCTGTAAAAAAGAAAACAACTAGACATTCTGTGGTATTACAATATAATATCCAGTTACACTATAGCATTACACTGTAACAACTACACCATATAAGTCTGACAAACTGTGCGCTATTTATACTTACAGTATGATCTGTATTTTGTTGCTCAATTAGTTTCTGCCACAAAGATTCTGGATAATTTACTCTGTAGAAACCATATTGTTTTGGGTTTATGATCAGCCAATCAGAATCAGTATCTATTTCTATGCTCTCTACAGCGCAATCACCATATAATTAGTATTAGACAAACATATTGAGTAATACATAAGAGAAATATTTTTATGATGGCATAGCTTAGGTTGGTTCTTACTTCTGTCACAATATCAAGAAGTAATAAATAGAAAGTCATTCAAAAAGCTCCACCTGAACAGAGCTAACTCACTAGAATCTTCAGTCCTGTAGAACCAGTCAACAGAAGTTTCATCAACATCAAAGTCTGGTGATTTACTCGTAACAAAACTGAATGGAACATCCCATGTGTATCTGTAAAATTATAGAACATGGTAATAGTACCTAAATCCACTTTCTGGTTTGATCAGTAAATGATGCTGAAATTCTACAGGTAGGTGCGAGTCAAATGAAGACAATGATTTAGTAATAGAAACTCACTGGTAAGGACTGGGGTATCTGGGGTCTGGCTCTTGTGAATCATCAAGTAAGAAGTGCTTCTGTGTGATTCTTATTGGCTGCTTGCTTCCCACAACAGGTTCCATCTGTGAATATTATGAAACCAGTTAAAGCCGTTGTAACACTATATAGTTGTATATACAACCAATAGTAGTGAGTGTACCAACAGCTTACAGTGACGTCGAGTAGAGGGTAACCCATTTGCAAAATCCAGGTGTCTAGAATCGCCTTGATATTTATTTTTTGACCATCTCTGTCTGTCAGACCTTGTTTGTCTGCCTCTGTTTGCATGGCTTCCCAGAGATCATCGTGGTGTGCATCATCATATGCCTTCTCATTAATGTAGTTCTGTCAGTAAAATTAATACATTTGTAGCAATTCCTTGTGAGAATATATTGCAAACCATCTTCAATGTTGACATTATGTTACGCAAAACTTGTTACATTTATAACGTGAATATATGCTGCAAAAGAGCACTGGAGTTACATATTGGATAATAAAAAAGCTAATATTAGCAGTCCATAGTCTCTAAATGATTTCTCCTGACTCTGAAAATAAGTCATTGTTTCAGAATACGTACAGCTAAGGCGTTCTGGAAGATTGAATCTCCAAGGAAATACCGCATCATCCGAATCAAAGAACCACCCTGTAAATGTAAACACATACAGATTTTATGGCAACAGGAAAGGGTAAAAGAAGGACCCTGAATTACGAGGCAGGTGTAGTGATAGAGAAATTAAAAAAAACCTATGCTCTAGATAGAAATGTAGCAAAACATGTTATGTTCTCGCAAAAATTCCAACCAGTGCCCCAAACCAAATTCTATAAAGAAATTTAAAGATCTTAAACTTAAACTTAAAGATCTTAAATCTTTCAATTTCTCCAGTGCTGCACCTAAATGTGAATATTTGGAATGTAGTTAAAAGTACCTTGCCATAGGAAATGCTATCAAATATTTCATTAATCTCATCTGGATGTTGGACTGGAACGTAGATCGGGTGTGATGTGGCCAAACTATCAGACTTGAGTGTACTCTGCACGTCTGTCGTGACAAACTGGTCGAGCTAAAGATAGTATACATAATATTTAGTACATTAATTACAGTGTAAACTGCACACAATACTCAGTTTAGTGACTGATGTATACACAGCATTCAGTTCAGTCATTCAAATATATTCATTGTCTAGTTCCTTAACTTAACATCAACAATGTTGCTGTATACTTCACAAAGCAGATATACTTTTCTACAATCATACCATCTGCCAGTTAGGTTCCGTGAAGTTTACTCCAATGTACTCCACATAGCTAGCAAACCCTTCGTTCAGCCACAAGTCATCCCACCATGACGGAGTCACCAGGTTGCCGAACCACTGAAATCATGTCAGTAAAGAAATTTAAGTGGATCTAGTTGCATCAACAGAACTGCATGCTATAAATTGAAGCAGTAAAAGCAGAAAAAATATAGTAGTGACAGGTAGCTAAAGGTTTCAGCATTGCTATGGGTGGCACCATGTTAACTAACTGGGTCACTATCACTTTGCTGATTAGTATGAATTAGGTGCAAAAGCACTTTTTCTGATGCAGCCTTGGTTTCATCAAATACCATTAAAAAGTGAAGTAGCCTGCATTGGAGTTGTGCCCACTAAACATAGTAAAACCCTGTATTATAAAATAGATGATACCTGATGAGCAAGCTCATGGGAGACAACTACAGCTACTCTCTGTTTGTTGGAGGCAGCAGAAACCTGGTCATCATAGAGTACAGCAGTTTCTCTGTATGTTATTAAACCCCAGTTCTCCATGGCTCCAGCAGCAAAGTCAGGAATAGCAATCATATCTACAATATAATGATGTGTTAACTGTAAGAAAGAAGTTATTTTATTATGGTATTGTGATAGCTCTGTGTAGTGGAATAACTAATTAGAGAACATAACTCCTTGTGAGTGAGAGAAAAGAGAAGAGGGGGTTTGTCAGAGGTAGAAATATTTATTGGTGTAAAGAATGTAATATCAAAGTCTTTCTCCTAGGTCTGCCCTTGGCGAGTTCCAGTGGTAGACTGAAATACACTGGCAAACTCGCATCCTTATATACTCTAGAAATCGAGCGTGCTGAACTTAGGGAGCGTCGAAATTTGGACGCTCTTGACTTTTAGAATCTTCCACGTGGGTCGGCCAAAGATTGGACGCCTCAAATTTCGGGTGCGCCGAATCGGACGCCCAAATTTTGGTACCCTCCAACTTCGGCCGAAGATTGGTTTACAAAACAAAAACAAAATGGGCAGTTGAAAATGTAATACAAGAAAAGGCAATTTGTAAAAGTTACCCTAAAATCTATTGCATTATATTCCAATGAATATAGAAACCATATTTATTTTGTATAACAATATAGCTATAAAGTAGAAATTATGCATATCTAAGGAGTAGGATAGTATACTGATGTAATTGCAAAGTAGAAACTATATCTATAAAATCAGAACTCGCGAAGGGGATTGGTAAAATAGTTTCCACATAAAGGTCTCACCCTGTTTTTTCAGTGGATAGGTTTCATTGAAGAATTCTTCAAAATATTCCAATATTCTGATTCCTTGGTCCAGGGCATAATCTACCTGATTTACAGCGGATTTCCTGGCCCACACTCTGAAAGTTACCTGAAATTCATTAAAACAAATTGTATATTATTAGTTTTAAAGTACAACGTCTTATACATTTATATTTCTATGAACTCTAATCTTAGTAATTTGAATAAACGTACACCTCCAGAAGTAGTACCATTCTTTTGAGCAAAATCACAGACAATCATAGCTAACAGATAAGTGGACATCTTTACTGTTGGCTCAAATGTATCCTTAATCCATCCATCAGTTCTAAAACAATAATGACTCTATTATATTGACTAGAGTATTGTTTTACGACTTCTACATATTACATGTTGGGGCCATATTGTACCCAGCACCAAAATTTGCAATACCAACTGCTTACTAAAAAGCTAATCACTACTAGCTACCACAAGCAGCTAACTTGTAACTATTGTGGAACTGGCACCTTGTAAGTGGTGACTGCAAATTAGTAGCTATGAACAGTAAACTTGAGACAGATCGTGGTAACGTTTAATTAGGTACTAATTTGTAGAGCTACTAAATCTGAACTGGTAACTACTTAATTAGTAGATAGTACTGATAACTATTGACTAGAGATTGCTAACTATTAGTTACTAACCAGAAGGCATTGACTGGTAAGTGCTAAGTAGTAACTGGTAACTAGTAATTAGAGATTGCTATTGGGACCTATTCCCTCATCTAACTGCTAGCTATAACTATATAACAACTGATGGTACTCTAGAATTACAGGAACTACACATACTACCATTAGAAGTATGAGTTACTAGTGATGAATGTACAGCGCAGTGTGAGCGTCATAACATATTGTGAGTGTCAATACATACAGCGGCTGGGAGTAATTCAGTGGCATATTTGATAGGCTGGTCATGTGAGACTGTCTCACTAAGCTCACAGTAAAAGTCGCTTTGAGCTGAGGTTCATCAAAGCACGGAATTGCTTTCCTAGCATCGGTGGGAGCCATCATACTTACTGCTAGATACCTGTATGACCAGGTAAATAAAGAGTTAGTAAACATTCAAAGGCTAACTTACTGTGATTCAGTCTTTGCTACATCTGTATTGGAAAGGGCCGTATAACCAGCCTTCCTCAACAAAGAAATAGTAAATGTAGCCTTAAGTGCAGGCTCATCAAAACATGGGAAAGCTTTCCTCGCATCTGTTGGTTGGTATTGAGTAGTGGCAAGATATCTAAATGTAAAAGGGACTCAATGCTTGAACAATATTTAGTTTTAGCATGATCAGGTGAGTTATGATACGCTGTATTATCAGAGAGAGAGACAGACAGACAGAAAATTAGTAAATACACTAGACAGAAAATGTTGTGTATATAATATAATGTATAGTATGTACCTTTTAGTAACGGTGTTTGTAGTACTGTCAACTTCATCATAACTACTATAATATAATCCAGCTAAATCATTCTGTAATGGGCCTTCATATCCAACGTCTAGTGTATAAGTGTTTCCTACGGTAAGTTTGGTTTGAGTTGGAAATTTTACAAATTCCCTCTCCTTGTCATAGATTGGCTCTCCAATTATATTTATAATTGTCCCATCTAAAACAACACTAATTATTATTTTTCCAGTTGATCTTCTTAAAATATTTTGATGTCGTTAGGTTTTTTAATTGTGCAACAAACTTTTTGAATTACCGTAAAATGGGGTAACATTGGCCGTTTTGAGACTTATTTTGGGTGTCATATGAAAGGATTACAATATTCTTTAAAATTTTTGGATGCTAAATGAAGCTTATCAACATATGCACTAAATGAAAGAACCATTTGCAGTTTGGGACTGCTAGATCTCCTGTGGTATTAAAAAAAGTAGGTGGCCAAAGTTACCCTATTTTCGGGGTAACTTTGGCCGGTGTCGTTATTCTCCATGTAGCTAAAGTTAGCAGCACTTGGAGCTTTTTTAGCCAGTTAGAAATTAAAGAACAACATTATTCAACTTCATTACTACAAAAAAAAAATTATTTTAGACAAAATGCAAGCTATAATAGTGTAATTATTGCATTGAAACCACAGCTATTCGAGGTACATTGTTAATAAGTGTAAAAACTTTTGTATATGTATAAAAAATCATGTATTTTGCTGGCAACATTGAATAAATCACTGTACAAGTTCAAATTCCATTGAATTTAATCTTAAATTCAAGTATGCCCTTTCAAACTATAGGCTGTGGCAGTTGTCTGTAGATTTTTTAAATAATGCGTAATGTCTTCAGAATTAACTGTTGCCCATTCCGGTGCTATGTTTTGGCACAACCTGTGAGACAAGCTATCTTTATGTCTTGACATAAAACTGAGACTCCAGAGATCTTGAGGGTAGTTGCTTTTGAAATGTTGCACTCTTCTTTCACATTTGTCAAAATAGGTCTTGACTATTATTCGAAAGTCTGTTTTATCTAATGGAAAGCCCCATTGAGCCAGCTTTGTAGTAGGTATGGTCAACAATGGCTACCTCCTCTACTTGTGATAACACAGTTTGGTGTCCAGGCTTCAGCTTGTGTCTTCATGCGGCTCTGTTTTGTAGTGTTCCTTTGGTAATATCATATTTCTAGCCACTTCTTGTCAAGACTTTCCAGCTGTCAATTCTTGTGAATAAAGCAAAACCAATGATCTCCTCAGATATACCATATCTTGGAGATGTTACTTTTCTTTAATATTTTCTGAGTATAATTGTCTTGAAAAATACATTTTACAATGCATGGTCAAATTATTATATAAAAAAAAACATTTTAAACACAAAATTGCTGTCTGGGAACAAAAATGCATAATTCCCCATGTAATTATTTCATATTTCGGACTCTAAGTTGTTTCAAATATATAACTAAAGCATTGGGTATAGGTAAATCAAATGATTGTGCCTTTAGAGAGTAATGTACTATGTGTCTGAAGTAACAAAAAATTCGCAGCGCTGCCAGAAACCTACTTTGGAGTACCATTTAGTCATGGCCAAAGTTACCCCAAATTCGTCAAAAATTGTACACAGTGAATTCAAGACACATATTTTGATTTTGGATTTCAATTTATTTACCTAAATTACAAATATCCTGGTTAAAAACTTACCAAAGTTCTTTAATACAAAAAAGAAAATGAGTCCAGCTTTTCTAATGCCTTCAAATAGATTAAAGTTGGACAGCGCTGAAAATCTTGTTGTCAAACAGGAAACTGAAAATGGCTGACAGCAAGAAGCAGCAAATAAGTATATCAATTATTTTTCAGGAATAGGATGCACCAATCTACAGTCAGTGCATATATACAATTAAAATATCTTTAGACTCCATAGATATAGCACCAGCTACATTTTAAACATTTTTTCCAAAGTGGCCAAAGTTACCCCAAGTGGCTAAAGTTACCCCATTTTACGGTAATAGTTTTTAGAATTAAAATAAAAAGGCACAAAAAAACAATGTTGAGTATTAACCTTGCTTGGTGAGTTGAAAGGTTGTGATATTGAGTTTGTTTATGTGAATAGTAACAACATCTGTTTCAACATCACATCTCATATCTATTTTCACTTTTCCAGTGTTGGTAAACATTTTTGGATCTGATTGGTAGATATCTGGTCTCATTTCTATGTCATAGTGTAGTGGTATCAGATCTAATGGTAGTCTCACATCTCTCACCTGGGGAAAATCAGACATTTTGATAATATTCATAACACAGCTGATAACATAGAGAAGGTTTGTGTAAAAGAAATTCTCACTTTCCCAGGTGTTGTGGTAATTTCTGTAGTAGTAGGTAGTGTGGTGGTTGGTAGAGCGGGTGATGCAGTGGATGGTGCAGCTTTGGTAGTCTTTCCAGGACTACTTGAGCTACCTTTGCAGTAGCCATTGTCAATACCTGTAACAGAAAATGTACCATTACAATATATACGTATATTTATATATCTGTGATATTATATACAATATGCACACAACAGTAATTAGGTACAGTGAAGGACTGCCAGATGGTAGGGTGATTAAATTTATAGATTGAAGAAACTAAATTATATTGCCCGACCAAAGCTCAAGTTCTGATAAGGTAGAAGCTCAAGTGTGTTATAAAAGACAGATAAGAGAGAATCTGATTCCGTGACAATCGACCAAAGTGTTTGATAAGAAGACGTTGAGAGTGGGAGTAGCTCTTCACAACGCCCTTGACATTTATCTTATGTTATTGAGATTCCGCAAGTAGTTTGTTAATAACCGAGTGCTGATCATTTGTTATCTGGAATTTATTCTTCCAAAATTATTGATTGTAATTATTTGTTACCCATCACATAAAGCAAAAGTGTGATTTATAAAAATTAGTTATACTAACTAGCAATAATACATATTATTACAAATACTGTGACTAGTAATACAAACTAGTCATAATACATATTACAAATACTATAAATACTCACAAGTCACAAGACACGTAGAGTCTGGCCACCAAACTCCATTACCATTCCCTCCAACCTGAGCTCCTGTCCCGCCAGAAACATCCTACAAAGTAGAAACATATTTTGGAATAGTTAATACATTGTATGTTATTTTTCGTAAGATGTTATTGTAAGAAGACAATAAGAAGACACTATCTGTTGTTTTGTGGGATATTTTATTGTAAGGTAACTTACATCTGAGTCTGCACATTTAACTTGGTTGTTTCCTGCAGCAAAGAACACAATCAGGCCGACGCCCACCGACAGGAGTACAGCCAATAGGAGAAGGAGAAAGCCCATGGGAAGTGAGAGGGTACAGCCCTTACTATCTTTTCCATTGTGTGGTGACGTCATGAGGTCAGATTTTGACTCTCTCAGTTCTATGTCGTCATATGGCATCTTCAATATATTATATTAGATTTATGCAATGTATTATATGTAATATATTGTGATATATAAATATATATACTGTACTATATGCAATATATATTATAGTATATTAGGCATTTACATTGTAGTATCTATAATATAGTATATCATATTATACTATGTGATATACTAAATTTATACAAAAAAATATCTGTGTAATACAATATAATATAGTTAGTATATATAATCTAGTATATGTAATATGATGCACTATGCTATATCATATGTTATAATATAAGAAATATATATAACATAGTATCTGTTGGTTTTTATAAATAGTAAACATATAATATGATATCTTTAGTAAAGATATATAATATAGTATCAATTATATCGTACTATATTAATAAATATATTGTATTGTAGCTGTAAAGTAGTATAAAATAATAAATATGTTAGATAGTATCTGTGAATATATAACATAGCTATCTACCAGCTTTCAAGGCGCATGTATTGTAACTCTTTACTAGATCATGTTATTCAGCACAACCAAAAATGTTATTGTATCTAACTAGCTTGTACTCACATCTTATAGTTCCATGATTATATATGCATAGCTACATAGTTACATAATATAGTATTATAACGTATAATTTTATATCATATATAACTACATAATAAAATTCTAGAGCTTTTACTTTCATAATCTACATAATGCCTGTATTTATATGTGACATAGTATTAAAGCTTATAGCTTTATATTATATATAACTTTATAATGTAGTATTAGACTTTCATAATAAACATATTACTGTTTGTATAACTTATTATTTGAGAATATCATATTATATATAGTATAATATTATACTATATATAATATTATACTACATATAATATTATACTATATACCATATTATACTATATTATATAATACTTGCGTATATATAATATATATTTAGAACTTATATAGTTTCATAACACGGATGTTATTTGTATACATGATTTGGTATTAGAGCTTGTACTTTTCTATTATATATACTTACATAACATAATCTTAGAGGTTATACTCTTATAATAGAGATATTAATTATATATAATACATTGTTAGAGCTTATATATACAGTTCCATGCTACAATATGTAATTACATAATATAACTTTAAAGCTTACTTCTTACAGCTTTGTTGCAAAAGCTACAATCTAACAGAAATTGAAATCAACTGGCATATAGCTTTAGAGAGTCTAATTATGTAATGTGTGCAAAAGTAAGGTCAGCATTCCTTTACTGTAACAGCATTCCTTTACTGATTACGTGTAGCACTTGTAATTATAACATTACAAGGTAATTATTAACACACTTCCTTCTTGTTGGACGCCATGTGCCATGTGCGATGTATTTATTTTAGACTGCAGTAAAGACTTTGTATCAAAGAAAGGGAGATAATCATAATAATGAAAATAATCTAACTTATACTAAATGATGAAAAGCATAAACTGTCTAAAACACTGTACATTATAATATAGTCAGCTAGTTTCTGCTATTATATTGGTTTATAATATAGTAGAAAGTAGCCACATTCCAGTCTACTAATGCAGTTCTCAGAATGCCTATATTTCAATATTCTTCCATGTCAATTGTGTGTAACTTGTCAATTCAGCCACAATCTAGCAAAATAAGAATAGTAATTTGGCTTCAGTGGCAACATATTTGAATATATAAACATTTAACAACCATATTATTTGCCATTGTTCTCGTTCACTCAATAACATGAATAGACATTGCATGAGACTTCTGTTGGCATTGACATGCAAAGTCAGGTGTCTGCAGGAGTTACCGGAGGTGACATGACAGTAGACACTATAAGGCAGTAGTCACTGGCCAGTGGGAACTGCTGTTTCACAATGTACAATATTTGTAAATATTTACTAATACACCACCTCTAAAGGTGAATTCCTCTCAAATATGTTTACTACAGTTTACCTGTCAGTTAAATGTTATGACATAAAGTAGCAATGCAGGGTAGCAAGATAGGGGAGTAATGCAGAGTAGTGCCTTAAAACCCGCTCTCTGTAAATATTGATATAAATACTGAATAATCAATCCTGCCTGACAATCTACACTGAAGTGGGCTCACAAACCAGATTACTGAAATGAGCTCTTGAAAAAGAGATAGAATATCAGCATATTCTCAAACATGTTATGCTGATATGCTGATGGGTGACAGGCGATTCTCTGCAAAGGATTGTGGGAAAGTTATTACAAATATTACGTGATAAGAATTATCAAGAACCCCTGGGTGATATCTCATATGTTTTTGTTTACAACATTTTCTCATCAACTCATGTTCATTGCCTCAATGGTTTCTATACAGTTGGGTAATGATTTCACTCTATCATAAGATTATTTACAGTAAAGTAAACATTTTGCTAACTCCTTCATCTATTGTATCTACTGTAATGTAGGTTCTGTATAAGGGAAAGCATAAAAATATGTTTGCCTATAGATGTATAAAATGCATAACATGTAGAGGTATGTTACAAAGAACAGCATTACTTCAATTGTGCATGTGCGCGCGTGTGTGTGCGTGTGTGTGTGCGTGCGTGCGTGCGTGCGTGCGTGCGTGCGTGCGTGTGTGTGTGTGTGTGTGTGTGTGTGTGTGTGTGTGCATGTGTGTGTGTGAGCATCTATGAGTGTTACATAGTAATTTGGTCACATTACTATTATGCCATGCGCTACCACGGTATTGTTTTACCACCACACTATATAGTACTATATTGTAACACTGTCATAATAGCATAAACAAACGGATATAATATATGAAGGCATCTTTAATGAAATAGGATAAACTAAATGTACAATATCGAAGGGATTGTTTCTCCAGATATAGTTAAAGCACCATACGAACAAAGCTTAAATTGATCACAAAATATGTTATCATATAATTGCATTTCTCATCATTCTACTTTAAACCAAGCCATTCCCTTGACTTGTTTTATAAACTATTATGTATGTGTAGCATACTTGCATTATAACCAGTACCACTGCATAAACTATAACAATAACAATGTACAACATATATGTATTATGTAACATAGAACTATATAATATATGCTTATAGTATATAACGTAATTATATAGAAAACATATTATAGTGTGTAACATAGTTATATTAAACTATATAGTGTATAACATGGTTATATTGCAACTATATAGTACATAACATAGTTATATTATAATTATATAGTACATAACATAAGTTATATTAGAACTATATAGTGTTTAACATTAAGAAACTTGCTATCAAACTTACTGATGCTTTGTGAATGGAAACTGTAATTCTTCAAGCTGAGCAAATGAAATGCTTGTTGCAGGAAATATTATTTATATATCTTATTCTGTCCTCTAGAAGGACAACCTCAGCAAGCTGATTGGTTGGATATGTATTCAGTGTCTCTGTTAGAGTTCAGCGCTAATGGGAGGCGTGACCCAATAATAAAGATAAGATAATAAAGTATGTTGAGTGCATCATAAGGAGACTGTTGGGTAGTGTAACACCTGTTGAAGGCTGACAGAGTCACAGAGGAATAATTGTACCACCGTGTATGTGTTTAACTTCAGCATAATATATTCAACTTTAAAATCATGGCTGAGTTGTGGCAAGGCAATGTGATCATTGTGGGCACACATAGTCCCCCCAACTGCTATTACATTGCATGTCAAACATCTGAGGCTTTATTTATTACCTTTAGACTTTGCAGCTCTTGACTAAGTTGTAAAGTGATTTTACACTTGGGACTAAGGCTATTGTATGAGTTCAAAACTCACATAAAGAAATACAGCTGGTAACTTGTAAAATGCATCACATAGCGGAATATAGTACATATACACTTGTTATATGGCTGAGAAGGTAGATATAGTATATATTAGAGATGATATATAGCAGAGATGACATATTATAGCAGATATGGTATATAGTAAAGATGATAAACAGTAGTTATAATTAGATAATCCATAGAATAAATATACCCTTTAGACGTAAACTCCACCTCTTCTAGTGATAAGATATATAATAATATTTGATTGTACTCAGTGAATCAAGTACTGAATTGCCTTGCATGTAATTATCTCAACTTTGTTGTTGTGACTCTGCAATCACTCAGCGAGAGAAATAACTGCATCAACTTTCAACTGTTTCAGATCAACAATCAAACGATCTATTGGAATGAGGATGTGAATGGAATGTTAGTTCTGATATCTGTAGTTGCCATGGTAACAATATGTCACACTTGTATCTAACATTATGGTAATAATATATTATAATTTTCGTAACCAACATCATAATGGTATTATAATATTCTATTTATATCTGATATTAAAATAATAATCTAACTTGAGTGAATAACTTTGAGTAAAATAATGATAAAGCATCACCAATTATAATTCATGCTATCCAATGAAATAATATTATTACAGGATTGGTGTAGTCAGTCTACTTTCTTTAACACAAAAGTATGTAAAATAACTTGGAATAAAGACAACTCGTTTGTGAGTCTCTCATTAACCCACTAGAAGGTTTTAAGAAAATAGTTGAGCAAAGATTAAATGAAAGAAGCAGTGACGGAGTTGATATGCAAGCAATGACTCACACAGAGACAGTCATGTTTATTCTAGAAAGTACTGAGAAATATAAAAACAAAACAGCATGATGAATGTCATACATATGCTGCCTGTAGAATTACCGGCCTAACGAGTCCTCTAGCTACCGCGTTAAATTAAGTCGATTCCTTTCTAAATACAAGATGTTACTTTGAGTTTGGTCAGCCACTTTCGCGAACTTTCTCGAGGCAGTTCCCAGATCCCCGGTTTCATTGATAGATTTCTCTATCTAAAAAAAGAGAACACAACTACTCTTTACAGACAACAAGTGATGGACTAGCAGAAATATAAAAAAGAATAATGAGTACATATACTTGGCAAGCTTTCAATTGGCTGGCAACTGAAGGAAATGTGACATACCTGATACAGTTCAAACTCGGTAAACAGAGAGGGTTTCCGAGGAAATGACTTGACCAAATAGTGTGATACCAAACCCGAATCTGTAATCACTGTTGTTTATTTTACTGGAATAATTTGACATAATGCAAAAACAAATGAAGGATTTGCATAATAAATGCTAATACCTGATTACTACAGCTGATGTAAATTAAGCAATATAAATTTGAATAATGAATTGTTGTTGCAAATAAGAGCTAGTGTCGTTTGATGATTTATAACCACATCTACTGTCACTCAAGAAGGCCTACATGGTAGTAAATTTTTACTACTTACTTAGCTTTAATATCAAACCAGTTAGCTCTCAACCAATCCCATGCGAGGAATCTCCCAATATTGTTATTAGTTACAGCCCTTATAGCTATATAAGAATCTTGTTTTCTGATTTATCTTCATCCACTGAATAATCTAGCAGTCTGCAACAGAAATCTTACTGTAACTACATATATACACTGTGTCTATACATGTATACACTGTACCTGAGCATGTATACACCGTACCTACACATGTATACTCTTTTGGTAAACCCTGTATCTATTCATGTAGATATTGTATCTACACATTTGCACACTGTAGCTACCCACATGCACTGTGCATCTGGTGTATGAATGTCACAAATTATTTTGCTCCATCATAATGTATTACATACCATCTTTATCTGACATTAGCCTGCATGTACATTACATACACTTTTGGTACTTAGCATGACATGCGAATTTAAGACAACCTACCATTAAGCAATACTTGTTTACACAATGTTTAATCATAGGTTATTATACACTAGTTATAAATAGTGTCAATTCCACTATTCATAGAATTTTCTAAAGTATGTATCAAGTTATTACAAAAGGTGATGTTTTAGTTATGCATTTGAGTTCAATAATAAAGTTTCTACAAACCACAGAGCTCAACAGTTAAGCACAATTATATCACTACAACAAATCTCATCTCTAAGTCTGGTAGAGACATATTCAAGACAACAGATATTTCTAAGAGAACTGTCGCACTGTGCACAACTTTGCAACAATAAATTGCAGCCACATCTGTACATGCTATATATGTTCGATACTGCATGTATGCATAAAGCAGTAATTAGATATGAGCTTATACTGTAGCTACATATGTATGTATACTGTAGCTACATATGTATATACTGTAGCTACATATGTATATATACTGTAGCTGCATATGTATGTATACTGTAGCTACATATGTATGTATATACTGTAGCTACATGTGTATGTATACACTGTAGCTACATATGTATGTATACTGTAGCTACATATGTATATACACTGTAGCTACGTATGCATACATACTGTGGCTACATATGTATGTATACTGTAGCTACATATGTATGTATACTGTAGCTACATATGTATGTATACTGTAGCTACATATGTGTATACATTGCAGCTACATATGTATGTATACTGTAGCTACATATGTGTGTACACTGTAGCTACATATGTGTATACACTGTAGCTACATATGTATGTATACTGTAGCTACATATATGTATACACTGTAGCTACATATGTATGTATACTGTAGCTACATATGCATACACACTGTGCACAGTGTGCACATGGCTACATGTTTGTATAATCTGTGTACACACACTCTATCTATATGTGTATACACCGTAGCTAAATATGCATATATGCTAACTACATACGTGTATACACTGTAGCTACATATATATATATATATATATATATATATATATATATATATATATACAGGGATGTAGTGGCGAAAATATTCTAGGCCATACTCTCAGGCCGGGGGTCCAGGGGGCCGCCCAGGCCTCCGGCGGGGTCCGGGGCAGCGCCCCGGTCGCCGAAGTCCTTAGAGCTCTTCTGATGCAAATTTATGCAATTCAAAGCCATTGTGAATTCTAATTCTTCTGAAAAAATCTGTGTTGAAATGTGCACCTCACTATTATTTTCATACCATACCAGCTACATGCATGACGACTGGGCATTGCTGCAAACTATATAAATGTTCAGTATTGTCCCATACTTGTTGACTGTAATTTTGAATGTAGTCTTACTCAACTGCAGTTAGGTTTGTTCTGACATGCACAAAGTCCAACCTGTACAGAAAAATTGCTGAAGAACTCAAAGAGATGGAAAGATAGAGGCAGGTAACAAATGCTCTCCAAATGCAACCTGATTATTTTATTAATAGCTAATAGACTGACGTGCACAGAAAAAGAATAATAGATCAGAAGAGAGGCAGATTGCAAATCAGAAAATGTGTGTTGGTTATTTATAAAGAGCAATTTGAATTAATCACTTATTGGCAAGCAGAAATGGTTGAAAACCTATTTGGAGTTTATTAGAGTATTAGTCTAATCTAATCCATAAGGAGATACCACCACACCTCCTTACACACAATAAAGCACACCCAAGAAGAGTATAATAACTTTGTTTTAAAATAAAACCCCTGAGCTTCCACTAGGTATATCAAGGAAATATACCCCAAAAGAACAAATTTGACAGGTTTAATATGTGTTAACCTAGAAGATGATTAAATATAAAGCCAGATGTTAGGTAGTACAATCAAACATAAACGGTTACTTATGGTGGTGTACAGTTTGCAAAATCTCATTGCATTGATAATTAACATGCAAAAACGCTGCTAGGTTTTCGACCAAAATGTGGAAATAGTACCTGTAGTCCTCAGTGATAAATGTTCAATAACCTCTCCTATATACACAACTGGTACTGTTTCCTAAAGACATATTGATTTTATTTCCAGATTTCATGTTGGTTTTTTCCAAATTCCATTGCTTATTGACAAAATACAAGTCCACACAAGATAGATAAGGGCAACCTTCTAGCTGTCACTGCCTTGCTGAGGCGACATTATTGGTATATTATAAGAATTCAGTCCCGCCAAATCAAACCTCACTTAATTGTGCTAAAATTAAAATTCAAAAACCATGTTGTAGATCTTCCTGTTCCCCAGAGCACCTGCTTTTCTGAGTTTTCAATATTTTTTTGCAAAGTTATAGACAAAAAACTACCCATTTTTGGCCGATTTTATCTGAAAAGTTTATTTTTCAATCCCTGCAAATATCTCAGCAGGAAAGTATGGTATTTGAAACCTGTCGGAAATCTGAGAAATTTATGCATAGCAAATTTTTTTGATCCTTTCAACAGCCTTCATAGATTTCCTACAAGTTAGTGATTTATACACTGAAATAAAATATTTTTTCATCAGCTATCACCAATGCACAGCACTTCGCGCTTCAGTGAACACGTAGAGAAGAGAAGATAAGATGGAATGTTGATAGCTGCATGCTTATTATTCATAGTGTAATCTCAGGCTAAACAATCACAAGTAGGCAACACGCATGCCACCCACATAGCATTAACATAACAAGAACTTAAACTAGATTGTGAGCGAAATTTATGATATTCTCAGTGAAGATGCTCTAACTATTCTGTGCACTAATCATCTTTCAAAAATATGCCCATATAGTCTGGCAGAAAAATGCCAATTTTTGACTTTGACTTCAAATATAGGGTCTAGGTAAATGTTTCCAAGTGGGTGTGGACTTCTTACCCTTGAGAATTTTGAGAAATTCAAGATGGCCGCCAGCCACCAAACGATTTTTTCTAATTCAAATGTACCTACCCATTGGGGCTAAATTTAAGGTTCCAATGCTTTGAAATCTTTAGAAATTAATATAATAAAGATGCATGTGCCTTTATCATATGTATTATTGAGTAATAGGCAAATGATACCCAAGGGTAACTAAGCTAAGCCTTAATCATTCATTTTTTCAAGTTTAACCTAGTCTTGCCGTGTTTATAACTTCCTTGCATCTCTGCATCAGTTTGTTCTAACTTCATGAAAATTTACTATATGGTGTGATTTTATATGCTGATTACAAAGATGTTCACCAAATAAAGCTAAAAGGGGTTCTGCAAACTTAAAATGCAACGTCATTGCTATATGAGCTAAATAGCAATTTATTTCCAACTGGCATGCCTATCGAAAAGGTTCGTTGAGCTGCCAACTTAGGCTAATAGTTATTTTTAGTTTTAAAACTTTAGCTATGTTTTTTAAAGTTATAAAAAGGGGTCAACAACCTTAATAACACAGCACCATGGCTTCTTAACATGATTTAATTGCTTTATTATTGACACATCATTTATCTAAATATTGACATTTTTGAATAAAACTGCAAAACAAATCATAAATGTTTATAACTGTGCTTCATAATCAGTTTCACAGTATAAATTGGAGAGCAATAATACGTTTTACAAACTTTATTGTAATGTTTTGTAATCATACTGTCTTCTGATAGCCTGGTTCACTGTTTTTTCTAATGAATATTATTATTATTGCTGTTAGCCTAGGGCCACACGGTGCGTATTTTCGCATGCGAAAATTGAAATCACAAGTAGCAAAGGTGTCCACTGTGCGCGTTGAGAACACCTTCGCACTTGTCGCTCTGCATTTTCAACGCAAGTGCGAATCGTCTCTGTCGTCGTCACCTAATTGGCTGGTAGCTATTCAGCGAGCCCAATTTCTTTATTTAGTGCTATATTCCAGTAAATTGCGTTTTATTGAAAGCGAGTGCGATTTAAAAATGAAAGCTTTATTTATCACGCATCACTGACGCTACAGTGGACACCTTTGCTACTTGTGATTTTAATTTTCGCATGCGAAAATACGCACAGTGTGGCCCTAGGCTTAGTGTAGTCGATTTCAAATTTTATGATATAGTCTGTTTCACAGTCCTTATTGTCTGTTATTATAGTCTGTTTCACAGTATGTAGTATGTAGTAGTATGTAGTATGTAGTATGTAGTAGTATGTAGTATGTAGTAGTATGTAGTAGTATGTAGTAGTATGTAGTAGTATGTAGTAGTATGTAGTAGTATGTAGTATGTAGTCAATTTCAAATGCTTGAAACTAGAAACCATATAACCTTCTTTACATATGATATTTGTTATAATGCAGTTATACATGTACACCATGCAAAGCATTCTATTTTATCACATTATGTGAATAATTACAATATTCCCTTTGACCTATGCAGCAAAATATTAGGTCCACAATACACCATATCCCTGATATTATTTGAATACATAAATCAAGATGCTCTACCTCTGTTAATATGCCCTGGAGTCAACATCATTTAAATTTTGCACTCCACATTAGTTCATCTAACATGGAATACACTATAACTTATATACCACGTTTTACAACATGTATTATGCCATATATTATAAGGAGCAGCTGCGGTCTAGAGGTTAGATCGTTTGCTTAGTAAACCCCAAGTTGTGGGTTCGAGACTTAACAAAGGCCAATGGTGATGTTAGGAAGAGCATCCAGTCATATTTGCACCTGTGCCTCATCTAAATAAGTCCTTAGCCCGATTTGAAAAAAAAAACCTTTTTAATCAGGGGTTCTCACAGGGATAGTGACTATAAACTTGCGTGAGTTTGTATTATGCCATATATTATGCATTAGTATAAATGCCACAATTTACATACCATATTCTGCAGCTATTTCTATGTAGCTTTTTAGATTACTTTATGGACTGTATGTCAAATATTACAGATTAACTTTCAGATCTGTATGAGTTTCAGTGTTGTGATATCTAGCATGAACATGACGCAGTGTATAGTATTTTATATCAAATGAACACTTACATTACTGTATAAAGTGTTTACAGACATGAAGGAATAAATATAACTTATAGTCGATGTGGAATATTTGGGATGTATTTCGATCCAAGTTAATCATATTATAATAATTACATGGTATTAAATAGGATATTATTAGTGAAAATAACATCAAACTATAATTGAAGTTTATCTGGTATAAAACTTTCAAAGTCACATTAAATATTTGTATAAAAATATGAATAAAAGTGGGACAACATGTAACATCATTGTCTAAATGAAGACAAATCATAAACCTGAGTCATCACTATATACATAATATATTACATATTATGTGAGCAAATCAGATTTAATTTTAAACATCAAATGTTCTTTAAGGGTTGGAAGAATGAAGTTGCATTTAAGGCTGCGTTATGTCTACTAGCCATTCTGTCAAGTCAGCCTGGTTTCTCTGCAAGTATTTGATGTTATTAGTTGTCCGCTCTTTGGCTTGTGCAAACGCTCTAGAAGCAGTTCCAAGGTCACCAACAGATGCAGTGAAGTTTCCAATCTGTCAATAAAATATAGAGTAAGATAGTGTTACTTTTGTTGCTTGATATATACGGACAATTACTGAATATAAACCTTCTTTAACAAGTTTGATTGAGGATAACAAATGTGTTGTAATATGGTAAAAAATAATCTAATAATGGCAGATTTGTAAATCAAAGAAAACTGCAACCAACCTGCTGCAGCTCAAACTCTGTGAAGAAAGAAGAGGTTGTGAACGAAACGAAATAACCAAGCATATTTATTCCAACGCCATATCTGAAACACACCAAACAACCACCTGTGATGCACCGAATCTAAGATATGCTCTACGTAATACACAAAGATAGAAATATATTTTTTATGCTAAATAATGGTGTAAGAAAAACTATCAAAATACTTACTTGGCTTTAATGTCAAACCAGTTAGCTCTCAACCAATCCCATGCGAGGAATCTACCAATATTGTTATTAGTTACAGCCCTTACAGCTATATAAGAATCTTGTTTTCTGATTTTATCTTCATCCACTGAATAGTCTAGCAGTCTACAACAGAAATTATACTGTAACTACATATGCATACACTGTATCCACACATGTATACAATGTACCTACACATGTATACACTGTATCTACACATGCGCATACCGTAGCTGCATATGTATGTATGCCTTGTTTTCACATACTCATACACTATAGGTACACATGTGTACACTGTAGCTATACATGAATACACTACAGCTGCATATTAAATACTGTAGCTACAGATGTACACACTGTAGCTACAGATGTTTGTGTTATCCTTACACATGCATACATGTATTTACACACTTACCTACAAATTTATACAGTGTACCTACATATGTATGTGCTGTATCTACACATTGTATCCTAATTGCACATATGTCCACATGCATGCTATACTTTATGCACACAGACTGTGTCAAACCAAGTTACACAATCTACGTATAAACATACTAGACCTACATTTGTATACACTGCAGCTACAAATGTGTACACACTGTAGGTAAATATTATATACATTGTAGCTGCATATGTATACACTGTAGGTACATATGTATATATACACACCTCTGTAATAGCCATGTCTCATCAGTACATCCTAAAGATTCTAGCAACTTCACTGCTTCACCTGCCACATTTTCTGTTTTAAACCTTTGATAGACGTAATCCCAGGCTACAACTCCCAATTCATTTACTCCATAACAGTAGACTGTGCTCCTTACATTTGGGTGAATAAAACTGCAAAACAAATCATATCAAGTTATAGTGTGTTTTCCTATTTACACTGTGCTTCATAATCAGTTTCACACTCCTTTGTAACGGATATTACTATCACACCAATAATGTGTCTTATGAACTGCCTTGTAAAGTTCTGTAATCATACTGTTTCTAGAAGGTCTAGTCTCTATAAAAGTCCTTCTTATTGTCTGCTATTGTAGTCTAGTTCACAGCCATTATTACTGTTTGTCATATCATAGTCTGTTTCACAGTCCTTAATGTATGTTATTGTAGTCTATGACTCACCCTGATAATGACTCATTCATCCAACTCTTAAACAACTCTACAGCTCGAGATCTACAATCTCCGACGTTGTATGAACAGGCACGAGAGATGGCAGAAGATTGCCTATACCTACAATATAAACACATATACTGGGCTAACAAATGTTTAGTCTGAAAATGCAGGAGTTTAATGATGTTTTGTTCATAAAACTAAATATTTTTTTAAAAAAAATTGGAAGGTTTTTAAATATCAACCAGAGAATGAAGATATATAATAATTTATATAAGTGTAACTCACTGCTCAACTATTGGACCAGAACTGTTGAAATTCCAGTTATTACTGAACTTTTCATAATAAGGTTTAATCATCGAGGAATAGTATGTCTAAAGCAAACAATAATTAACTTCATATATATTAGCCATTTAATAATGCTGTATTAGCAAAACGTTATAGCAATAGAATCATATAGCAATATCCTAATGCAGCAATGTAAATTTATATATAGCAGCTTCAAAAACATAATAATGATGTTGCAATACTGTAACACAGTGATATAATTTTATATGTCACATTGTGATTTAACATATGAATGTATACGTATAGTTACATTGTGACACTGTATCCTGGGGATAACATAATGCACATATAGATAACTGTAGAAACTTAGCATGTAATATTAACATAAGGATCTGATAATGTATTGTAATATCTCAATGGAGCCTTATGAAGCACCTTAAAGTTTCCGTAAGCTTCAGTTCTCTTCAGAGCTGAAGAAACGTAACTCAGACTGGTAATGGCTGCATCCCACGGAAAGTAGTCTTCTTCTTTAGAGAGATATTTAGTCAACTCCATTGCAAACTTAATATTCAGTTTACCAGCCCTGGAACACCGATGGCCAAATATATCATCTCTCAACAGTTTAAATCATGAAAGAAGTCATAATAGAAAAGATGAACATATGTAACTAAAACTATATGTTATTTACTTACAGTGCAATGTTGAAGGCATCATCTATAATTTGAGCTCTATTCAATGGATCAATAACCTGTAAAAAAGAAAACAACTAGACATTCTGTGGTATTACAATATAATATCCAGGTACACTATAGTATTACACTGCAACAACTAGCCACAATATAGCAAAACGGTATGACAGCCAGACACACTGTGTGTTATTTCAACTTACAGTATGATCTGCATTCTGTTGATCAATTAGTTTCTGCCATAAAGATTCTGGATAATTTACTCTGTAGAAACCATATTGTTTTGGGTTTATGATCAGCCAATCAGAATCAGCATCTATTTCTATGCTCTCTACAATGTAAACATCACATAACTTGTATTAGACAAACACGGGCTTTCCATGGATCGATCTCAGATCGATCCATGGAAAGCCGGTGAAACATATTGAGTAATACATAGGAGAAATATTTTTATGATGGCATAGCTTAGGTTGGTTCTTACTTCTGTCACAATATCAAAAAGTAATAAATAGAAAGTCATTCAAAAGGCTACACCTGAACAGAGCTAACTTACTAGAATCTTCAGTTCTGTAGAACCAGTCAACAGAAGTTTCATCAACATCAAAGTCTGGTGATTTACTTGTAACAAAACTGAATGGAACATCCCATGTGTATCTGTAAAATTATGGCTACTATTTTGAAACACAGAAACGGTCTCTAAACACACGTTTTGTTTTTGCTATTGATGCTAAAATTCTACATGTAGGTGCGAGTCAAATGAAGACAATGGTTCAGTAATAGAAACTCACTGGTAAGGACTGGGGTATCTGGGGTCTGGCTCTTGTGAATCATCAAGTAAGAAGTGCTTCTGTGTGATTCTTATTGGTTGCTTGCTTCCCACAACAGGTTCCATCTGCAAATATTATGAAACTCATTAGAGCTGTTGTAACACTATATAGTTGTTTATACAACCAATAGTAGTGTATCTATCAACATCTTACAGTGACGTCGAGTAGAGGGTAACCCATTTGCAAAATCCAGGTGTCTAGAATCGCCTTGATATTTATTTTTTGACCTTCTCTGTCTGTCAGACCTTGTTTGTCTGCCTCTGTTTGCATGGCTTCCCAGAGATCATCGTGGTGTGCATCATCATATGCCTTCTCATTAATGTAGTTCTGTCAGTAAAATTAATACGTTTGTAGCAACTTATTGCGAGAATATATTGCAAATCACCTTCAACGTTGACTTTATGTTACGTAAAACTTGTCACATTCATAATGTGAATATATGCTGCAAAAAAGCACTGGAGTTACATATAATTAGACAATAACAAGCTGGTATTAGCAGTCCATAGTTTTTAAATTATTTCTCCTGACCCTGCGAATAGGTCATTGGTTCAGAATACGTACAGCTAAGGCGTTCTGGAAGATTGAATCTCCAAGGAAATACCGCATCATCCGAATCAAAGAGCCACCCTGTCAATGTAAACACATACAAATTTAATGGCAACAGAAAAGAGTAAAAGAAGGACCCTGAATCACGAGGTAGGTGCAGTGATAGAGAAATTTAGAAAAACCTGTGTTCTAAATAGAAATGTAGCAAAACATGTTATGTTCTCGCAAAAATTTCAACCAGTGCCCCAAACCAAATTCTATAAAGAAATTTAAAGATCTTAAACTATTTCAATTTCTCCATTGCTGCACCTAAATGTGAATATTTGGAATGTAGTTAAAAGTACCTTGCCATAGGAAATGCTATCAAATATTTCATTAATCTCATCTGGATGTTGGACTGGAACGTAGATCGGGTGTGATGTGGCCAAACTATCAGACTTGAGTGTACTCTGCACATCTGTCGTGACAAATTGGTCGAGCTAAAGACAGTATACATAATATTTAGTACATTAACTAAAGTGTAAACTGCACACAATACTCAGTTTAGTGACTGATGTATACACAGCATTCAGTTCAGTCATTCAAATATATTCAATGTTTAGTTCCTTAACTTAACATTGGCAATGTTGCTGTATACTTCATAAAGCAGATATACTTTTCTACAATCATACCATCTGCCAGTCAGGCTCCGTGAAGTTTACTCCGATGTACTGCACATAGCTTGCAAACCCTTCGTTCAGCCACAAGTCATCCCACCAGGAAGGAGTCACCAGGTTGCCAAACCACTGAAATCATGTCAGTAAAGATGTTTAAGTGGATCTAGTTGCATCAATAGAACCGCATGCTATAAATTGAAGCAGTAAAAGCAGAAGAAATATAGTAGTGACAGGTAGCTAAAGGCTCCAGCATTGCTATGGGTGGCACCATGTTAACTAACTGGGTCACTATCACTTTGCTGATTAGTATGAGTTTGGTGCGAAAGCACTTTTTCTGATGCAGCCTTGGTTTCATCAAATACCATTAAAAAGTGAAGTAACCCGCATTGGAGTTGCGCCTACTAAACATAGTAAAACCCTGTATTATATAGTTGATACCTGATGAGAAAGCTCATGGGAGACAACTATAGCTACTCTCTGTTTGTTGGAGGCAGCAGACACCTGGTCATCATAGAGTAAAGAGGTTTCTCTGTATGTTATTAAACCCCAGTTCTCCATGGCTCCACCAGCAAAGTCAGGAATAGCAATCATATCTACAATATAATGATATGTTAACTGCAAGAAAGAAATTATTTTTCTATTATATTGTGATAGCTATGTGGGGTGGAATAATTAATTGTAGAACATAACTCCTTGTGAGTGAGAGAAAAGAGAAGAGGGGGTTTGTCAGAGGTAGAAATATTTATTGGTGTAAAGAACGTAATATCAAAGTCTTTCTCCTAGGTCTGCCCTTGGCGAGTTCCAGTGATAGACTGAAATACACTGGCAAACTCGCAACTTATATACTCTAGAAATCGGGCGTGCCAAACTTTGGGAGCGTTGAAATTTGGACGCTCTTGACTTTTAGAATCCTCCACGAGGGTCGGCCAAAGATCGGACGCCTCAAATTTCGGGTGCGCTGAATTGGACGCCCAAATTTCGGTACCCTCCAACTTCGGCCGAAGATCGGTTTACAAAACAAAAACAAAATGGACAGCTAAAAATGTAATACAAGAGGAGGCGATTTCTAAAAGTTATCTCAAAATCTATTACAATGAATATAGAAACCATGTTTTTTCTTTATAATAATATATTTATAAAATTGAAATTATGTATATCTAGGGAGTAGGATATATACTGATGTAATTGCCGAGTAAAAACTATATCTATAAAATGGGAACTCACAAAGGGGATTGGTAAAACAATTTCCACGTAAAGGTCTCACCCTGTTTTTTCAGTGGATAGGTTTCATTAAAAAATTCTTCAAAATATCCTAATATTCTGATTCCTTGGTCTAGGGCATAATCTACCTGATTTATAGCGGATTTCCGGGCCCACACTCTGAAAGTTACCTGAAAATTATAAAAGCACAATTTATATTAAATATTATCTTTGAAATACGACATGTTATACATTTATATTTCTATGAACTCTAATCTTAATAACTTGAATAAACGTACACCTCCAGAAGTAGTACCATTCTTTTGAGCAAAGTCGCAGACAATCATAGCTAACAGATAAGTAGACATCTTTACTGTTGGCTCAAATATATCCTTAATCCATCCATCAGCTCTAAAACAATAAAGACTTGATTATATTGATTAGAGTATTCTTTCATGACTTCTACATATTACATGCTGGGGTCATATTGTGTCTAGCACTAAAAGTTGCAATACTGTTTACTAAAAAGCTAGTCACTACTAGTCACCACAAACAGCTAACTGGTAACTATTGTGGAACTGACACCTAGTAACTGGTGACTGCAAACTAGTAGTTAGGAACGGTAAACTTGGGACTGATCCTGGTAACGTTCACCTACTGATTTGTAACTGCTAAATCTGAACTAGTAACTACTTAATTAGTAGCTGGAAAGTGATAACTATTGACTAGAGATTGCTAACTATTAGTTACTAACCAGAAGGCATTGACTGGTAAGTGATAAGGAGTAACTGGTAACTATTGACTAAAAATTGCTATTGGAACCTATTCACTCATATAACTGCTAGCCCTAACAGCTGATGGTACTCTAGAATTACAGGAACTACACATACTACCATTAGAAGTATGATTTAGTAGTGATGAGTGTACAGCACAGTGTGAGTGTCATAACATATTGTGAGTGTCAATTCATACAGCAGCTAGGAGTAATTCAGTGGCCTATCTGATAGACTGGTCATGTGAGACTGTCTCACTAAGCTCACAGTAAAAGTCGCTTTGAGCTGAGGTTCATCAAAGCACGGAATTGCTTTCCTAGCATCGGTGGAAGCCATCATACTCACTGCTAGATACCTGTATGACCAGGTAAATAAAGAGTTAGTGAACATTCAAAGGCTAACTTACTGTGGTTCAGTCTTTGCGACATCTGTATTAGAAAGGGCTGTATAACCAGACTTCCTCAACAAAGAAATAGTAAATGTAGCCTTAAGTGCAGGCTCATCAAAACATGGAAACGCTTTCCTCGCATCTGTTGGTTGGTATTGAGTAGTGGCAAGATATCTAAATGTAAAAGGGATTCAATGCTTGAACAATATTCAGTTCTAACATGATCAGGTGAGTTATGATACGCTGTATTATCAGAGAGAGAGACAGACAGACAGAAAATTAGTAAATGCACTAGACAGAATATGTTGTGTATATAATATAATGTATAGCATGTACCTTTTAGTAATGTTGTTTGTAGTACTGTCAACTTCATCATAACTACTATAATATAATCCAGCTAAATCATTCTGTAAAGGACCTTCGTATCCAACGTCTAGAGTATAAGTGTTTCCCACGGTAAGTTTGGTTTGAGTTGGAAACTTTACAAATTCCCTCTCCTTGTCATAAATTGGCTCTCCAATTATATCTATAATTGTCCCATCTAAAAACAATACTCATTATTATTTTTCCAGTTGATCTTCTTAAAATATTTTGATATCTTTAGGTTTTTCAACTGTGCAACAAACTTTTTAAATTATCAGTTTTTAAATAAAATAAAAAAGCGTATGAAAACAATGCTGAATACCAACCTTGCTTGGTGAGTTGAAAAGTTGTGATATTGAGTTTGTTTATGTGAATAGTGACAACATCTGTTTCAACATCACATCTCATATCTATTTTCACTCTTCCAGTGTTGGTAAACATCTTTGGATCTGATTGGTAGATATCTGGTCTCATCTCTATGTCATAGTGTAGTGGTATCAGATGTAATGGTAGTCTTACATCCCTCACCTAGAGAAAAATCAGACATTTTGATATAATATTCATAACACAGCTGATAACATAGAGAAAGTTTGTGTAGGAGAACTTCTCACTTTCCCAGGTGTTGTGGTAATTTCTGTAGTAGTAGGTAATGTGGTGTTTGGTAGAGACGGTGATGCAGCGTTAGTAGTATTTAGTGGATGACTCGCGTCACCCTTGCAGTAGCCATTGTCAATACCTGTAACAGTAGAGATGGACACTAGTAACACTAAATAATAACAATATAATATATGATAAATACTCTTACTAGTAGTGCTAACTAAAAGCAACATATGTTATAACTCATAAGCATTGTTACTAGTAATACCAATTGACAATAATACATATTACAAATACTATAGATACTCACAAGTCACAAGACACGTAGAGTCAGGCCACCAAACTCCATCATCATTCCCTCCAATCTGAGCTGCTGTCCCACCAGAAATATCCTACAAAATAGAAACATATTTTGAATAGAGAAGACAATGTATGTTATTTTTCGTAAGATGTTATTGTAAGAAGGCAATAAGAAGACACTATCTGTTGTTTTGTGGGATATTTTATTGTAAGGTAACTTACATCTGAGTCTGCACATTTCACCTGGTTGTTTCCTGTGGCAAAGAACACAATCAGGATGACGCCCACCGACAGGAGTACAACCAATAGGAAGAGGAGGAAGGCCATGGGAAGTGAAAGGGTACAACCCTTTTTATCTTTTCCATTGTGTGGTGACGTCATGAGGTCAGGCTTTGACTCTCTCAATTCTATGTCGTCATATGGCATCTGCAATATATTATATTAGATTTATGCAATCTATTATATGTAATAATTCGTGATATATAAATATATATACTGTATTATATGCAATATATATTATAATATATTACGAATTTATATTGTAGTATCTATAATATAATATATTATATTATACCATGTGTTGTGATATAATAAATTTATACAATAAAATATGTGTATAATACAATATTATATAATTAGTATATATAATCTAGTATATGTAATATGATGCACTATGCTATATCATATGTTATAATATAAAAAATATATAGAACATAGTATCTGTTGTTTTTTATAAATATTAATAATAATAATCGTATAATATGAGATTTTTAATACGTCTAATACAGCAACCGTAGAGTATAATATATAACAATTTGAGCATACTGTATATCATAGTTAGGAGAGATTCAACGTCAGTATGTGTTGGTATGTTATTGTAATGTACACAACAAAACATGCATATACTTATGCCACATAAACGACATAATACAATTTACATGCCATTATAATATACAAAGAGTATATATAACAGTACGAATTTCTCGCCAGTTTACAAACTGCTGGTGACACAACAACTACTTTAGTCATGATATTATATCACAAGGTAAGAGCGTTGGTACTGTATGTAATATAATGTTTATATAGTCACACCTGTTGCATATGGTATCTTATTAAATAGAAAAGTAACTAACAACATTTAAAATACTGAGATTTATGTTCAGGTAGATACAAATTCTCAGCTATCTACCAGCTTGCAAGGAGTACGTATTGTAACTCTTTACTAGATCATGTTATGCAGCATAACCAAATATGTTATTGTATCTAACTAGCTTTTACTAACATATTACAGTTCCATGATTATAATAACAATGTACAACATATAGTATAGAACATAGAACTACATATATACTTATAGGGTACAACATAATTATATTAAAACTATATATAGTGTGTAAAATAGTTATATCAAACTATATAGTGCATAACATGGTTATATTGCAACTATATAGTGTATAAGATAGTTATATTACATATATATAGTACTAACATAGTTATATTATAACTATATATAGTACATAATATAGTTATAATATAACTATATAGTACATAATATAGTTATAGTATAATCATATAGTACACAACATAAGTTATATTACAACTATATAGTACATAACATAGTTATATTATAACTATATAGTACATAATATAGTTATAATATAACTATAATTATAGTACATAATATAGTTATAATATAACTATAATTATAGTACATAATATAGTTATAGTATAATCATATAGTACACAACATAAGTTATATTAGAACTAGATACTACATAACATAGTTATATTATAACTATATAGTACATAATATAGTTATAGTATAATTATATAGTACATAACATACGTTATATTAGAACTATATAGTGTATAACATTAAGAAACTTGCTATCAAACTTACTGATGCTTTGTGAATGGAAACTGCTGTTCTTCAAGCTGAGCAAATGAAATGCTTGTTGCAGGAAATATTATTTATATATTTTATTCTGTCCTCTAGAAGGACAGCCTCAGCAAGCTGATTGGTTGGATATGTATTCAGTGTCTCTGTTAAGGTTCAGCTCTAATGGAAGGCGTGGCCCAATATTAAAGATAAGTCAATATTCTGCAATCACTCAGTGAGAGAAATAACTCCTAGCAGACAAAGGGTGAGTAAAACATTTTAATTACCAATTATGATAAAAATATATTTCAAGCCAACGACAAACTAATACAAAATCATTTAAGTTTTAAACTCTTTTCAGCTTAAATTTAAAAAAATAATTAATTTTGTTTAATTTTTAATATTAAAGTTATACTAGATACATATTTGAGCTGCCACATCCTTTAGCAACAAGTATGCAGTTAGTAATGTGATTACCTCATAAGAGTTTATATATAATAGCATTTAATTTTATTGTAGTACTATAATACTATATAATATTATAATTTATGGTAGTATTATAATTTATGTTAGTATTATAATTGATGTTGGTATTAGGTAAATTGATTATACTTAGTGTCACTGCATCAACTTTCAACTGTTTCAGATCTATTGGATCTATTGGAATGAGGATATGAATGGGATGTTAGTTCTGATATCTGTAGTTGTCATGGTAACAATATGTCACACTTATATCTAACATTATGGTAATAATATATTATAATTTTCGTAACCAACATCATAATGGTATTATAATATTATATTTATAACTGATATCAAAATAATAATCTAACTTAAGTGAATAACTTTGAGTAAAATAATGATAAAGCATCACCAATTATAATTCATGCTATCCAATGAAATAATATTATTACAGGATTGGTGTAGTCAGTCTATTTTCTTTAACACAAAAGTATGTAAAATAACTTGGAATAAAGACAACTCGTTTGTGAGTCTCGCATTAACCCACAAGAAGGTTTTAAGAAAACAGTTGAGCAAAGATTAACTGGAAGAAGCAGTGACGGAGTTGATATGCAAGCAATGACTCACACAGAGACAGTCATGTTTATTCTAGAAAGTACTGAGAAATATAAAAACAAGGCAGCATGATGAATGTCATACATATGCTGCCTGTAGAATTACAGGCCTAACGAGTCCTCTAGCCACTGCATTAAATCAAGCTGATTCCTTTCTAAATACAAAATATTACTCCGAGTTTGGTCAGCCACTTTCGCGAACTCTCTCGAGGCAGTTCCCAGATCCCCGGTTTCACTGATGAACTTTTCTATCTAAAACAAGAGAACACAGAAAACAAGTGATGAAATATAGAAATATAGTAAAAATAAAAAAGGATAATGAGTACATATACTTGGAAAGCTTTCAATTGGCTGGCAACTGAAAAAAATGTGACATACCTGATGCAGTTCAAACTCTGTAAACAGAGACGGGATTGCAGAGGAAATGACTTGACCAAATAGTGTGACACCAACGCCGAACCTGTAATCACCATTGTTTATTATACTGAAATATTTTGCCATAATGCAAAAACAAATGAAGGATTTGCATAATAAACTCTAATGCCTAATTGCTACAGCTGATATAAATTAAGCAATATAAATTTGAATCATGAATTGTTGTTGCAAATAATAACTGGTGTCGTTGGATGATTTATAACCACATCTACTTGAGGACGTGCAGCTAATGTCACTCAAGAAGGTCCACATGGTAGTAAATTTTTACTACTTACTTAGCTTTAATGTCGAACCAGTTAGCTCTCAACCAATCCCATGCGAGGAATCTCCCAATATTGTTATTAGTTACAGCCCTTATAGCTATATAAGAATCTTGTTTTCTGATTTTATCTTCATCCACTGAATAGTCTAACAGTCTACAACAGAAATCTTACTGTAACTACATATGTATACACTGTGTCTATACATGCTCACACTGTACCTGAGCATGTGTACACTGTAGCTACACATGTATACTCTTTTGGTAAACCGTGTATCTATCCATGTAGACATTGTATCTACACATATATACTCTTTTGGTAAACCCTGTAACTATCCATGTAGACATTGTATCTACACATTTGCACACTGTAGCTACCCACATGCACTGTGCATCTACGTGTATAAATGTCACAAAACAATTTTGCTCTACCATAATGTATTACATATACCATCTTTATCTGACATTAGCCTGCATATACATACATACACTTTTGGTACTTAGCATGACATGCATTTTTAAGACAACCTATCATTAAGCAATACTTGTTGACACAATTTTTAGTCATAGTTTATTGTACACTGGTTATAAATAGTGTCAATTTTACGATTCATGGAAGTTTCTAAATTATGTATCAAGTTATTACAAAAGGTGACTAGTCAATATTCCGAAGACTCATTGCTTCGAAGGTACATATGTATACACAGTAGCTAAATGTGCATACATACTAGCTACATATGTGTATACACTGTAGCTACATATGTATATATACACACCTCTGTAACAGCCATGTCTCATCAGTACATCCTAAAGATTGTAGCAACTTCACCGCTTCACCTGCCACATTTTCTGTTTTAAACCTTTGATAGACGTAGTCCCAGGCTACAACTCCAAATTTATCTACTCCATAACAGTAGACTGTGCTCCTTACATTCGGGTGAATAAAACTGCAAAAAAACCATATCAGCTTATAGCATGCTTTGTAATCTATACTGTGTTTCATAATCAGTTTCACACTATAAATTAGACAACAATAATGCATTTTACAAACTATATTGTGAAGTTTTGTAATCATACTGTTTTCTGATAGCCTGGTTCACTGTTTTTTCTAATGAATATTATTGTTATTGCCCATTAGTGTAGTTGATTTTAAATTTTATGATATAGTCTGTTTCACAGTCCTTATTGTCTGTTATTATAGTCTGTTTCACAGTCTTTATTACTGTATGTTCTTCTAGTCTATGACTCACCCTGATGATGACTCATTCATCCAACTCTTAAACAATTCTACAGCCCGAGATCTACAATCTCCAACGTTGTAGGAACAGGCGAGGGAGATGGCAGAAGACTGCCTATACCTACAAAGTAAACACAGATACTGGGCTAACTAAAGCATTTTCTAATATAGAAGTGTTCATACAAATATTTCTTGGGACAAAGCTAAATAACGTAAATAAAAATGACAAAATAATTAATAATATCGATAGTTCCAAAAAGTCCTCAGTTCCTTAGAAAAGCCCTTTTCGCGTCTCATAGAGATAGAAGCTACCATCTGCTTGTGAACATGTTGACAATACAGGGAAAATAAACTAATAATTAACTACTCAGTAAAAATTAAATGTAAAAAGGTAAAATCATGAATGAGTTCTCATAGCTTCAAAACAGAAACGCTAACAGATAAAAAACTCACTGAGTGTTTATTGGTTCTAGACTGTTGAACTGCCAGTTACTGTTGAACTTATTGTAATAGGGCTTTATCAGGGAGGAGTAGTATTTCTAGAAAAATAACAATACAGCATTAATCAGTGTAATATAATAGTAAAACAGTAATATCTAGCAATGATGTGTGTGAGCGTACGTGCATGCGTGCGTGCGTACGTGCGTGCGTGCGTGCGTGCGTGGGTGTGTGTGTATTTTACAGTAATGCCATACTACTGTATTATCTCATTGGATCCTTATGAAGCACCTTGAAGTTTCCGTAAGCTTCAGTTCTCTCCAGAGCTGAAGAAACGTAACTCAGACTGGTAATGGCTGCATCCCATGGAAAGTAGTCTTCTTCTTTAGATAGATATTTAGTCAACTCCATTGCAAACTTAATATTCAGTTTACCAGCCCTGGAACACCAACACGCAAGTATATCATCTCTCGACAGTTGAAATTATGAGATAAGTCATAATAGAAACGATGAACATATGTAACTAAAACTATGTGTTATTTACTTACAGTGCAATATTGAAAGCATCATCTATAATTTGGGCTCTATTCAATGGGTCAATAACCTATGAACAGAAAAAAATTAAACAGGCAACATAACAATCACTTGCTGTCGTATTGCAATATTATCTCAATCAGTCACACTGTAGTATATCAATATAGCAACTAGACACACTCATTCATATGACTTCAACTTACAGTATGATCTGCATTCTGTTGATCAATTAGTTTCTGCCACAAAGATTCTGGATAATTTACTCTGTAGAAACCATATTGTTTTGGGTTTATGATCAGCCAATCAGAATCAGCATCTATTTCTATGCTCTCTACAATGTAGTAATCACAGAACTTGTATTGGACAAAAATATTGAGTATAAAGCATAACATATGAAGTTTTATCATAAAAAAGCTTATGTTAGTTCTGTTGCATTATCGATAATTACAGAAAGAGTGAACTCAGGCTGAATTAACTTACTAAAATCTTCAGTCCTGTAGAACCAGTCAACAGAAGTTTCATCAACATCAAAGTCTGGTAATTTACTTGTAACAAAACTGAATGGAACATCCCATGTGTATCTGTAAAATTATGGCTACCATTTTGGAACACAAAAATTGTACCTAAACACACGTTTTGTTTTTGCAAATGATGCTGAAATTCTACAGGTAGGTGCGAGTCAAATGAAGACAATGATTCAGTAATAGAAACTCACTGGTAAGGACTGGGGTATCTGGGGTCTGGCTCTTGTGAATCATCAAGTAAGAAGTGCTTCTGTGTGATTCTTATTGGCTGCTTGCTTCCCACAACAGGCTCGATCTGTGAATATTATGAAACCCATTAGAGCTGTTGTAACACTATATAGTTGTATATATACAACCAATAGTAGTGAGTGTATACAGCTTACAGTGACGTCGAGTAGAGGGTAACCCATTTGTAAAATCCAGGTGTCTAGAATCGCCTTGACATTTATTTTTTGACCTTCTCTGTTTGTCAGACCTTGTTTGTCTGCCTCTATTTGCATGGCTTCCCAGAGATCATCATGGCTGGCGCTATCAAAAGCTCTTTTGTCAATGTAGTTCTACGAATTAGATTATTGCTACACACAATACACTGAACACAGAAATTACTTGTACTGATATGATTTGTGACAAACTGTTACTATTACCTTTGGTTGAAATGACTTACAGATAAAGCTGCTTGGAATACATGGTCACCCAAGAAATACCTCATCATTCTTAGTATTGACGCTCCCTGCAGAACAACAGCATAACTACACGAGTCAGTTGCTATTCATAAATCACCTCTAAAATGCTCCTCCAACAACCCAAACCAACAATGAAATATGGTAAATTTTATAACTCTCTACCTTGCTGTAGGATATGCTATCAAATATCTGAAGAACGTCATTAGGATGTTCTACTGGAACGTAGATGGGGTGCGAAGCTGCAAGGCTGTCAGACTTGAGAGTAACATGAGCATCTCTGTTCACAGTCTGATCCATCTAGAAAGTTCATAAAGTAACAAATAGAAAAAAGTGCACCATCTCAGTCAGTAACCTTACATGTCAGTTAGATACAATCATACCATCTGCCAATCAGGCTCCGTGAAGTTCACTCCGATGTACTCTAGATATCTAGCAAACCCTTCGTTCAGCCACAAGTCATCCCACCATAAAGGAGTCACCAGGTTGCCGAACCACTAAAATTATGTCAGCAAAATAAAATCAAATGCCTCTACTTCTAGTGATTATATTATATGTTATAAAGTATGAGTAGAAATAACAAAAGCAGCAGAAAGTAAATAAATGCTCCAACATTGCTGTGAGTGTAGTTAGATTGCCAAACCACTTTAAAAATTAATAAAGAGTTTGTTGAATTAAAAAGTACAATATATTCCAGTAGGTTAGTATAATACTAAAAATACTTTACTTGATGTCCAAGCTCATGACATATCACTGCAGCAATCCAAAACTTGTTGGAAGCATCAGAATTATTAGGGTCATACAGCATAAAGGTTTCTCTGTATGTTATTAAACCCCAGTTCTCCATGGCCCCAGCAGCAAAGTCGGGAATAGCAATCATATCTACAATATAATATTATTACTATAGAACCAAAAACATGATATATAATATAACAATATTGTAAGGTTATTGTTCTGCTGTGACTAAATTAATTGGAGTTATGGCATCACAATACTTCTAGCACATGTGAAACACTATAGAAATTGCAAATTGAACCCAGTATAACATGAAAAAAAGCATAGAAAATTCTGGTAATTTGCCGTCACTAGGTCTTGACTTGAGTAATAACTTCGATAATGGATATGAGATAACATCAGGGTTACTGAAATCTCACGATAATAGAGATGGTAGCTTTTATTTCAAAGCAACAGAGCTTGTTACTGAGTCCCAAGTTAACAGGAAAATTAAACTAATTATCTGTTGCAAGTTATAATGCTAATTATAGAACAATAAACTGTAGCCATAAAAAAGCTGAAGCAAGAAGCTCACTTTGCACATTCAAGTGAACTTTTACTGATTTCCAATATATTAATCAAGGCCAGTTGGATCTATGGAAAACCATCAAAGTTTCAACCTGGTCATTCTGAGCTATTCAGCCTGTTAATTAAGCTCAACTACTGAGTTTTATCTCAAGTCTAGAGACAACGGAAAATGCAAAATTTAATAAAACCATCATCGGATGTAGAAAAGATAAACTTGCATTATAGTATATTGATGCTGTCAAATATTGAGAAATAACAGGCTGAAGCCTTTGTTATCTGCCCCTGTAAGTAATTCTTTGATCCTCATGGATGTATCTGTAAGCTCGCAAGAACAGTCAAGCTTTGTCACTGCTTTACAGACTATACTAATCTAGCTATAGAATAGAATTATATCAGAAACTGTGAGAGAGAGTGTTTAATTTCCACATAAATGTCTCACCCTGTTTTTTCAGTGGATAGGTTTCATTGAAGAACTCTTCAAAATATTCTAATATTCTGATTCCTTGGTCTAGGGCATAGTCTACCTGATCTATAGCAGATTTCCGGGCCCACACCCTGAAAGTTACCTGAAATTCATAAAAACAAATTGTATATTATTAGTTTTAAAGTACGACGTTTTATACATTTATATCTCTATGAACTCTAATCTTGGTAATTTGAATAAACGTACACCTCCAGAAGTAGTGCCATTCTTTTGAGCAAAATCACAGACAATCATAGCTAACAGATAAGTGGACATCTTTACTGTTGGCTCAAATGTATCCTTAATCCATCCATCAGTTCTAAAACAACAAGGACATGATTATATGGACCAGAGTGTTTCTGTTTTATAACCTCTATAAGCTGTGTGTAGAGGCCATCTTGTATCCAACATCAGGAGCCTTTATACAGACTATTTACTACAAGCTAGTCACTAGTAGCTACTGATTACCAACTTGTAACAAATGACTACTAGCTATAGAACCAGTCCGGTAAAAATGGCACAGGTAATAATGACACAAATAGAACAGCAAGTAAAATGGCACATTTTAAGTATTGGGGTTTGGGGAGGGGTTGGAGATTTAAGGTGAGAGTTTAGGCCCGTTTGGAGACAAGAGGGTGAAGGTGGGAGTTTAGGGTAAAGGGGTTAGGAGTTTAAGGGTTGGGGTTGGGATTTGGAGGTTGGAATTTTTAGTTTGGGATTTGAAAAGATTTAACATCAATGTGCCATTTACACCTCTTTTTTTCTATTTGTGCCATTATTGCCTGTAGCCTACTATTTTTACTATACCATTTTACCTGAGCCATTTTACTTAAAACTATAGCACTACATATTGACTCTGAATTACAGAAGACTTGTATTACTGAATACATTGACCATGCAATCATTTAGATTTAAATATCATGTAACTATGGCATCCTTAGAGTTGCAGTACCTTTAAAAAAGAAACCCATTTTAATCATTAGCAATTTATGATAGGGATATTGACTATAAACTTGCGTGAGTTTTTTAGCAGTGCAGTGCAAGTATTAAATATTGTGGTGGCTCGTGGAGCTACCAGCAACACAATACGCAAGGTTGCGTATTGACCCGGAACAATGTATTAGCCAATTATCTAGGCTGTTTTATAAGTAATAGTAGCCGCTTCGCGCTACTAGCTCAGTTGAGGATAGTGCTGTAAACTAAATAGACGTGCGTATCATTACTGTTGTACACTGGATTTTTATTATGTATTCTTGTATTAAATATAACGATATCTACTCGACTTAACTGGTGAAGTTTCTCTAGTGTTAAATAGACTCTCTTGGTGGCACATCAACCCTAAATCTGAAAACTATAACAGTGGTGGCAGCGGTGGGATAGTGTATATCAAAGATGGAGACTGAAAATGCTAGAATGCAACCACCCCCAGTAGAAGGTGAGCGTAGAAATGCTGTTAATCCTGTGAATCGTGAAGGAGAAGAAGCTTATAGACATTGCTTGAAGCTCCCACCTTTACTGGGTCGGAAGATGTCGAACAATTTATACAAGAATTTAGAGAGGTAATGGAAGTTGCTCAATGGCCGCATAGAGTGGCCCTTATCAAATTGCGGAGGGCGGTGACGGAACAAGCCAAGCCGTACGGAGTGGGAACGGACGTAGACGGCATACTGGCTGCGCTGCGGGCCCGTTTTGGCACCTCCGTCATAGACGCTAGGACCAAGCTGGAGAGATTGTGCCGCACCCCGCGGACCTCGCTGCAAGAACATGCCGCGACGGTGAAGAAGCTGGCGCAGATTGCATATAGCGATCTGCCAGCACAACACCAAGAGCGTTACACCTATGACGCCTTTGTCCAGTCCCTAAACGACCTGGGCCTAGACCATCACCTACGAGCTAAAGGGATAACCAGAATAGAGGATGCCCTGAAGGCTGGAGAAGCTTACCTGTTGGCTACCCAAATGCATCGAGCACAAAGGAACCCCCCAGTAGTTGGAGTCAGCGCTGCCAGGGCTACGACAGGCTCCGAAGCCCTCCCGCTGGAAGCCGAAGTGGACCGCATGGTAGAGATGCTGGGACAATTGGTAACCATTCTGGCCGGTGCTGGCCCCGGTCAGGCCTTGCGGATGTCCCCAACATCTGTGGGGCAGGGCTGGAGTAGCGCTGATCAGGACCAGGGACAGAAAGGACGACCCCAATACCAGGGGGCGTTAAACTGTCACGGCCCGCGGACACACTCCCTCCCCGTGGGCCGCAACTAAAGGAGTATGGTGGAGCGCGACGTCGTCTGTCCGTACGGACACGGCGGAACATTCCACCCGAGTGGCAGGTACCACGCAGGACTAGTAGGCCCGCACAACGGCCCAGTACCTTCTCCCTGCCACTCGCTAACCGGTTTCACCGGTTACCTCGGGAAGAGGAGCCCGCCACTGAAATGGAGCCAGAAGGCCCAGTGGAGAGGCCCAAACCCCGCCGGCACCAACCTCGCCGCCGGAAGCCCCGTAAACCACGGGTGAAACCCCCGCCGTCCTGTCAAAACAGGATAGCACATGCGGGGGGGGTGAAAGTACAACCACATGGAGAGAGCTATTTCCTACCCGGAAAGGTAGCCGGCAACGCCGTCACTTTCCTGCTCGACTCCGGTTGTACTACCAACCTTCTCAGTCGCAGAGTCTTTGAGGCACTGCCCCGCCGGGACAGGGATAGAGTACGACCGTATGCTGGAGAGCATGGCACCCTGGCAGACGGGTCATGTATCCCCTTTTATGGTATTATCGAGCTCCCTGGGCGTGTCCGAGATCAGGCTGTACAGGAGACCTTTATCATAGGTCAACTGGAGGAAGATGCTATCCTCGGAATGCCCTTCTTGAAGCAACACCAGTGCCGAATAGATTTCAGTAAATCGGTGGTGCTGATGGGCGGGCGAGAACTCGCCTGTGTGGATAAGTTTGGGCGTCCTCTGGTGGGCGGTGTTCAGGTAGTTCGAAACTGCACCGTACCCGGACGCTCCAGAGCTACTATCCACTGCCGAGTGAACAGCAACCGGATAGCCAGGCTCGGGGTCGTTGAAAGCGCGCACGAAAAGATCCAACTCGCCAGTAGTTTAAACCGACTAACTGAGCGAGGGGAGGTCTTAGTGCAGTGCGTCAACCCCTTTACCGAGCCCATTGAGCTCCCAGCTGGGTCAATGCTGGGCCGGTTCCATTCCGTCCAGGAAGAGGACGTGGGCCCGTCGCTGGGTGACGCGACGGAGGCACCCCCTCGACACCCTATTCAGGGACGAGGGGCAGTCCCAACACATCTCCGGGAGTTATATGAAACAGCCAGTGGCGGCTGCGCGAGTAACAGAGAACGCCAAGCTATGGCCAAGTTACTACGCGACTACGGTGATGTGTTCAGCAGCGGAGAGCATGACGTGGGACTGACTGGAATTGTCAGACACGAAATACCGCTGACTGCAGGGACAACCCCTGTCCGGCAGCCCACGCGCAGGCTGGGGCCGGAGAAAGAGAAGGAGGTTAGCCGACAAGTACGGGATCTTCTGGACCGGGGACTGATAGAGCCCGCCCACAGTGCGTGGAGCTCGCCAGTCGTACTGGTCCGGAAGAAAGACGGCAGTTGGCGGTTCTGTGTGGACTACCGCAAACTCAATAGCGTAACCATACAGGACGCCTACCCTCTACCTCGTATTGACGAGTCATTGGACGCCCTAGCCGGCAGCAAGTACTTCAGTACGTTAGACTTGCTAAGCGGCTATTGGCAGGTTCCTCTGAGTCCCGACGCCCAGGAGAAAGCGGCGTTTATCACACGGGACGGTTTGTGGAAGTGGAAGGTGCTGCCCTTCGGGTTAACCTCCGCCCCAGCCACCTTCCAGAGGCTGATGGAACAAGTCCTTAGCGGACTCCATTGGAAGACACTGCTGGTCTACCTCGATGATGTCATCGTAATCTCTCCAGACTTCGAGACACATGTCAGTCGTCTGCAGGAGGTTTTCGAGAGACTCCGAGGTGCCGGTCTTAAGCTCAAACCTTCCAAGTGCGCTCTATTGCAGCCGGAGGTCAAGTACCTGGGGCACGTTGTCGGTCGAAACGGCGTGGCAACGGATCCCGAAAAGGTACGGGCAGTAGAAGACTGGGTCACCCCCCAAGACTTGACCGGACTCCGGGCTTTCTTGGGGCTGGTAGGGTATTACAGGCAATACATACCAGACTTTGCGGGCATAGCCCAGCCGTTAAACCGGCTCACCGCAAAGGGAGTGACGTGGCAGTGGACTCCAGTCGAACAAGAAGCGTTCGACCGCCTCAAGGGCTGCCTACTAACGGCCCCCATCTTGGCCTACCCAGACCCCACTCTGGAGTACATCCTAGACACGGACGCCAGTGACCAGAATGTTGGCGCTGTGTTGTCACAAGTGCAGGAAGGCCGAGAGGTAGTAGTAGCCTACTACAGCAAGTCTCTCTCTCCCGCTGAACGAAATTACTGCACTACCCGCAAGGAGCTGCTGGCAGTAATCAAGTCAGTGAAGCACTTCAGACCATACCTATATGGCAGGAAGTTCCGGCTGCGTACGGATCATGCCTCGCTGATCTGGTTGTGCAGGAGAGCAGAGCCCTCTAGTCAGGTCGCCCGGTGGCTCGAAATCCTAGCTGAATTCTCATACCGGATCGAACATCGACCGGGCAAGAGACACAGCAATGCGGATGGGTTGAGTCGCCGACCTGACGGAGGTTGCAAACAGTGTCTCAACATTGAGAGGAGGGATGGAGGTCCCCCACGATGCGAGTTGGAGACGCTGGCTCATCACGGAGCATCATTTGACTGGGATCAAGGTCAACTCAGGCAGAGAGTTGATGAGTCCCCGGAGGATGTACAAAACCTCCGCGCCAACCCTGTACTGGCCGGTAATGTTCGAGAGCTGAAGAAGCTCCAAGAAGAGCTGCCTGGAGTCGTGGCAGACATATACCGGGCCAAAAAGGAAGGGCGACGACCCAGCGAGGAACGCATACGACCAGGATGCGCCGAGTTCCGGCTATACTGTCAGCGTTGGGACTCGCTGCGGATCGGGCAGGATGGGTTGCTAACCATCTCTCTAGCTGCCAGCGGCAGACACCCGGAAAGGAAGAGGGTAGTCTGCCCCACAGCCATCCGCCGTGAGTTGATTTGGGATACTCACAAGCAGGCCCACGCAGGGGTCAAGCGAGTGATATCCAAATTACGACTCCGGTGGTATTGGCCGCAGATGGAGCGTGACGTCCGGCTCAGAGTCAAACAGTGTGAGATCTGCCAGGCCAGTAAGCATAGCCGCCCCCCTGGTGAAGCAGGACGGCGGAGGCTATATGCTGGTAGGCCCTGGCAAGTAGTCGCTGTAGACCTGGTCGGACCCATGCCCATGACCCCCAGAGGCAATAATTGGATCCTAGTACTAACCGACCACTTTACTAGGTGGGCGGATGCTCTGGCGATTCCAGATGCATCAGCCCCAACAGTGGCCAGGGCACTAGACCAACATGTATTCTGTTATTTTGGGCTTCCCGAACAGATACACTCTGATCAAGGCGCTCAATTCCAGTCTCAACTGATGAGCGACCTTTGCCACCTCTGGGGAGTAAATCAGAGCAGGACCACCCCCTACCACCCTCAAGGTAACGGGGTGGTGGAGCGCAACAACCGGATGCTAGGTGATGCACTCCGGAGTCTCCTCCTTGGACGAGGTCAAGAGGAATGGGATACGGTGTTGCCGCAAGTCATGCGTGCATACCGTAGCACCCCACACACCAGTACTGGTGAGACCCCAAACCTCTTGATGCTCGGGAGGGAGACTCGTGTCCCTGACCATCTCACCTATCACGTTCCAGAGCAGGATAACTCAGTCCATGAGTATGCCAGTGAACTAGTGGAACGGATGAAGGCCGCACACGAGATACTGCGTCAACAGCAGTGGAAGGTGCGGCACGAAGATTCCGATGAACCACCTCTCTATCAAAGGGGAGATAAGGTGTGGATGGTCAATTACCGTAGGCGCCGCGGACAGGCTGATAAGCTGAAGCCTAAGTTCGTAGGCCCCTACGTGGTCGTCGAGGCTATGCCCAATCATACGTACAAGATTGAGCGCTCAGGACAGGTGTCTATCCAGAATGAGTCTCGCTTGAAACCGTATTGGGCTAGCCCTGACGGAGTGGGAGAAGCCCCCCCCCCGTTGTTAGAGCCCAGGAGGCAGACAACGACGCGCGGGCGACGGCGGCATGGACCTGAATACGAAGTGGTCATACCGCGGAAGGAAAACTTGGTGAGAGAGGAGCGGCAGCTTTTGTCAACAGAAGCGTGTCCGCCACCGCCAAGTCTAATTCCATCACTTCCAGAAACCGAGCCGGTTCCGGAAGTGCAAACCCCCACGGAGGGAGGGGCTCCATCCGGAGAACAAGAAGAGGTGACCACTAACGGTGAAGTAGAGACGCCATTAGAGGCCCCTACTAGCGAACCGGCAAGCGTGTCACCCCCCCTAGAAAGGGGACAGCGTACGAGGAAACCCCCACCGTATTTGAAAGACTTCATATGTGACTGCATTAGAAGCGGCGCACATGAAAGTCTAGGGGAAAACCGTACGATATGTTGGAGTTGTGAACCCCACGCAAATATCAACTTTTGCGAGGGCGGAATAGTGGGAGGAATTAATGCGCGTAAAGCAAATAGTTCCGACCTCGTGTCTCGGAAACGATGCTCAGCCTTTTCTTATGCTGACATCGCCAAAGGCAGACGTATCTCACAACCAGCTCCAACCTTACCAAGAACGTTGAGTATGGACATTAATACCGAGTTCCCAGGTAAGCCAGTATAAGTCTTGTATTCCTATTCATGGAAACGGGCTCGATGCCAGTAGATTCTGAACTAATTCAGCAGATTGAATCAGAATTACTGGGAACCACGTTTCATGTGAATGACGATGAAGACACTGTAATGGCCGATGGTCTGTTAGACCTGGAGCTAGACACTGTTCTTGGTCAGTCCACACATGATTCATCAGTTCCTCGAGTGCATTCCAAAAGCAGTGACTCTCAGGCTAGCAACAGTCGACAGTCACTAGAATTAGGTTGTAAAGATCCACCGCGATCTAACACTAATTCTACTTTTGTAGACACACTCGCGCCCGTCTCTCCGGGCATGCCTTCTCTAGAGATGGCGTGGGACTCAGAGCCGGCCCCAACAACTTCTACCACCAGGAAACTGCCACCCCAGTTGGAAGCAACCTCCAACTGGATTACCCCTGCCACAGAGAGAGAGATCAGGACCCATCAAGGAGGTGAGAGTAATCGTGAATGCAACCTCTGCCAACAGCGATTCACGACTCACCGCAGACTAAAAGTACACTTGCCGCAACACTACGTCACCACTTTCTGCCCTTGCGGAGAATATAGCTACAATCGTGATTACCTGTTGCGGCACCAACGTACTATGCAGTGTTATCAAGGGCATGTCTATGAAGTAGACGAATCATCCTATCCTGCCTTTCTCAACGCCATCAAACCACTCATCACTGACTCAGCTCGGCTATCTCGCCTGGAGCAAGGCTTCCCTTCCCCGCGGCCCATCATCTCTGGAGCCGCAGATAAACCTACCCAGTCTGCTAACTCTCCACCTCGCAGTCCTCTACGCATGCCGCATACCTTTCCTCGTGTCGTACTACAGAAGGTAGACACAAATGCATATACACTCCCTCCTCCCCTTCCATCTTCAGAGCGGAAAAGACACAGACAGCCGACTTCCTCTCGCTCGTCCCCCTGGGCCCGCAACCTACGTGAAGTAGAAGCTAGGGCGCACGACTTGGAGCAAGAAGTGTACAGGCTGGCCCCACGAGTACAGGCTGCATCCAGTGAACTCAAATACTTACAGGAGTCTATTAAACGCATGAAGCGTGCGGCCCGCAGTTAACTCGAATCTACCTACAACTCCATACTACTCATTTCCCTACCTCTCTGTGGCATTCCCTACCGTAATGGTGGCACGTACTCTACATGTAGATAGGACCTTCTCTTGCTTATTACTTAGTGTGCACGTTATATATACCTGTATATTTTTTATCAGTTGTTGTTTTTTTTGTATATACTTTTATACTGTTCTCTTACCCCCCCCCACAACGAAGTATACGTTTTTTATGTGAATTTTATTTTATCAGAAAGTGGGCTTTCTGCTGGAGGGGGCAGTGTGGTGGCTCGTGGAGCTACCAGCAACACAATACGCAAGGTTGCGTATTGACCCGGAACAATGTATTAGCCAATTATCTAGGCTGTTTTATAAGTAATAGTAGCCGCTTCGCGCTACTAGCTCAGTTGAGGATAGTGCTGTAAACTAAATAGACGTGCGTATCATTACTGTTGTACACTGGATTTTTATTATGTATTCTTGTATTAAATATAACGATATCTACTCGACTTAACTGGTGAAGTTTCTCTAGTGTTAAATAGACTCTCTTGGTGGCACATCAACCCTAAATCTGAAAACTATAACAATATCAAATTGAAATTGGATCTAAGATATAGATCACACGTTATACACTCAACAGACTTAGTGCTGGCTCAACCTTCCTCAACACTTCCTAGCATTGGTGGGAGCTATTATAATTATTGCTAGACACCTATATGCAGGATCAAGTAAATAAAGAGTTAGTGAACATTTAAAGGCTAACTTACAGTAATTCAGTCTTTTCAACACCTGTATTAGAAAGGGCCGTATAACCAGCCTTCCTCAACAAAGAAATAGTAAATGTAGCCTTTAGTGCAGGCTCATCAAAACACGGAAACGCCTTTCTTGCGTCTGTAACTTGGTATTGAGTAGTAGCAAGATATCTACAATTAGAGGGGACTCAATGCTTGAACAGTATTTAGCTTTATTATGATCAGCGAAGTTATGATGTGCTATATAATTAGACAAACAGACAGACAAGCCGAAAATTAGTTAATGCATTGAAAACACTATATGTGTATGTATCATGTATAGTATGTACCTTTTAGTAACAGTATTTGTAGTACTGTCAACCTTATCATAACTACTATAATATAATCCAGCTAAATCATTCTGTAATGGGCCTTCATATCCAACGTCTAGTGTATAAGTGTTTCCCACGGTAAGTTTGGTTTGAGTTGGAAATTTTACAAATTCTCTCGCCTTGTCATAGATTGGCTCTCCAATTATATCTATACTTGTCCCATCTAAAAACAATACTCATTATTATTTTTACAACATTCAAGCAGTTGAACTTTTTAAAATATTTTGTTATAAGATTAAAAATAAAATACTTTTAGGTTTCATAACTGCGCAACAAGTTTTTAAATTATCATTTTTAGGAATAAAATCATTGCTGAATACCAACCTTGCTTGGTAAGCTGAAAAGATGTGATGTTGAGTTGTTTAATGTGAATAGTAACAACATTTGTTTCAACATCACATCTCATATCTATTTTCACTCTTCCAGTGTTGGTAAACATCTTTGGATCTGATTGGTAGATATCTGGTTTCATATCTATGTCATAGTGTAGTGGTATCAGATGTAATGGTAGTCTCACATCTCTCACCTGGAGGAAAATCAGATATTTTGATATGATATTCATAACACAGCTGATAACATAGAGAAGGTTTGTGTAAAAGAAATTCTCACTTTCCCAGGTGTTGTGGTAATTTCTGTAGTAGTAGGTAATGTGGTGGTTGGTAGAGTGGGTGATGCAGCTTTAGTAGTATTTAGTGGATGACTCACATCACCCTTGCAGTAGCCATTGTTAATACCTGTAACAGCAAAGATGGACACTAGTAACACTAACTAATAACAATATAATATATGATAAATACTCTTACTAGTAGTGCTAACTAGAAACAACATATGTTATAACTCATAAACACTGTTACTAGTAACACTAACTAGCAATAATACATATTACAAATACTATAGATACTCACAAGTCACAAGACACATAGAGTCTGGCCACCAAACTCCATCACCATTCCCTCCAATCTGAGCTCCTGTCCCACCAGAAACATCCTACAAAGTAGAAACATATTTTGAATAGAGAAGACATTGTATGTTATTTTGCGTAAGATGTTATTGTAAGAAGACACTAAGACGACACTATCTGTTGTTTTGTGGGATATTTTATTGTAAGGTAACTTACATCTGAGTCTGCACATTTCACTTGGTTGTTTCCTGTAGCAAAGAACACAATCAGGCCGACGCCCACCGACAGGAGTACAGCCAATAGGAGAAGGAGGAAGCCCATGGGAAGTGAGAGGGTACAACCCTTACTATCTTTTTCATTGTGTGGTGACGTCATGAGGTCAGATTTTGACTCTCTCAGTTCTATCTCCTCATATGGCATCTGCAATATATAATATATTAGATTTATACAATGTATTATATGTAATCAGTTATATTATAATATGATAAATATATGTGCAACATAGCATATGTGATGTGTTTTATTAGTGAGATTTATATTATTTGCTTCAACTTTGGGATTTGTGTAAATTAAAGTATCTGCTTGAGTAGCAAGTATTACTCAGGTAACATGTAGTACTTGGGTAGCAAGTATTACTTGAATAACAAGTACTACTTGAGTAACAAGTGGTGGTTAAGTAACAAGTCATGAAGTTAAAAACAGTTCTAATTAGATACTGGAATGTATGCAAATTACAAACCGATTTCAGGGATATTTTTGTAGTTTTAAATAAGACTACAATCCTGCAGTTAATAAAAATGCCAGGCGGGCACCTGTTTCATGTCAATTAATAAACACTGCATCTTTACATCTTTGTAAACTATAAGCTGTATATTGTATTGAAATATCTATAACAGTAGGTATATTACACTTACTGTACAACAGTATATTACACTTACTGTACAACAGTATATTACACTTACTGTACAGCAGTATATTACACTTACTGTACAACAGTATATTACACTTACTGTACAACAGTATATTACACTTACTGTACAACAGTATATTACACTTACTGTACAACAGTATATTACACTTACTGTACAACAGTATATTACACTTACTATACAACAGTATATTACACTTACTCTACAACAGTATATTACACTTACTCTACAACAGTATATTACACTTACTATACAACAGTATATTACACTTACTATACAACAGTATATTATTACACTTACTGTACAGCAGTATATTACACTTACTGTACAGCAGTATATTACACTTACTATACAACAGTATATTACACTTACTGTACAGCAGTATATTACACTTACTGTACAACAGTATATTACACTTACTATACAACAGTATATTACACTTACTATACAACAGTATATTACACTTACTGTACAACAGTATATTACACTTACTATACAACAGTATATTACACTTACTATACAACAGTATATTACACTTACTTTACAACAGTATATCACACTTACTTTACAACAGTATATTACACTTACTTTACAACAGTATATTACAATTACTGTACAACAGTATATTACACTTACTACACAACAGTATATTTCACTTACTATACAACAGTATATTACACTTACTATACAACAGTATATTACACTTACTATACAACAGTATATTACACTTACTTTATAACAGTATATCACACTTACTTTACAACAGTATATTACACTTACTTTACAACAGTATATTACAATTACTGTACAACAGTATATTACACTTACTATGCAACAGTATATTACACTTACTGTACAACAGTATATTACACTTACTATATACAACAGTATATTACACTTACTATATACAACAGTATATTTCACTTACTATACAACAGTATATTACACTTACTATGCAACAGTATATTACACTTACTGTACAACAGCATGCTGTACTTACTACAATACCGGAAGAATCATATTGCTCTTTTATAGTCTGATTTCTCATATGCCATTAGCAACTGCAGGTTAAGGCAAGCAAAGACACTTAGAGTTAGCAACATTCATCACATGATACTACTACCTGGTTGTAAGCTTTGTATTCCTCAGTGTAAACAGACTTTATATAACATGCACTGCTACTCACTAGTCATGTTTGCAGCAGTTTTTTAGTAGTGAGTTGAAACAGACCAGCTAAGCATGTTTATACCAGACACACTGTATCGCTGCTGCTGATTGGTCAATATTGTAGTGTCAGCGAGACTACAACGGCTACTTGCAACATGCTGCCAATGCTACATTTGCACCACACCCTGTTGCTATCTATGCTAGCAACGGCATCCTCATTTAGAAAAATTATTCTGCCAAAACTTTTAATAAAAATTGCGGATTTGCTAAACTAAATTACCAGAGACACAAGTGATCAATCAAATGGAGTCATACTGTCAATCAACTGACTTCAAACAAAAATACCAATATGCTATGAAAGTAAGGGATGTAACAGGTTTGATGACAAGTGATGGGGGCAATAAACTACTTCATCAAGCAATACACATTTAAAAGTATATTATGATGTGCCTGTTATCCCATACCCTGTAACAGATATGAATACACTGTCAAGTAGGTATGCCAGATAAGCTCAGAGTAAATACAATACTTACCTTCCTCAAACAACTTATCTGGTTTGAGCTAATATTATGTGTTTATTATTCCTGTTCCTATTCTCTCTGTCCTAATATTCTTGTAGAAAACAGATTTAGGTTCCCTTGATATGCATGTTGTCCTGAATCACCTCATAATTATTCAGCAAAATATGAATTACTAACTGGGTAGTCCCATAATTACAATCACAACTCCAAGTGCCTGTTTTAGCTTCAGAAAAGCTACATATATTCTATATGTCCATTATAATTCTATGAGTAGAGTTGCTTGCTCATAGATTAAAATATCTTGACATTGAACCTGAATTTTCTCCTATAAGAAAATACTCAAGCTAAATAAAATTAGTATATCTTAATTCCACTCAATATTGGAAAAGAATGTTTTACTGTCTTACCCAAGGTCATGTGTGTGGCAAGCTGTAGCACTACATTGGACACCATTAACTCTGAGCTCTCAATAGAAAAAAGTACATAATATATAGATCACAGGTGGAGATAACATGTCATATATAGAGGACATGTGGAGATAACACATAGTATAATATATATATAGTACAGGTGGAGATAACACATAGAATAATATATAGTACAGGTGGAGATAACACATAGCATAATATATAGTACAGGTGGAAATAACACATAGTATAATATATAGTACAGGTGGAGATAATACATAGTATAATATATAGTACAGGTGGAGATAACACATAGTATAATATATAGTACAGGTGGAGATAATACATAGTATAATATATAGTACAGGTGGAGATAATACATAGTATGATATATATATAGTACAGGTGGAGATAACACATAGTATAATATATAGTACAGGTGGAGATAATGCAGAGTATAAAGAGGTGGTGCTCTATATTACATGCATATATTACTTTATTATACGTAATAAAATTATATCTCTTTTATATCACAGAAACTCTTTGAAACATACATTATATAACATAATGAAACATACATTATACATAGTATAATATATAGTACAGGTGGAGATAATACATAGTATAATATATAGTACAGGTGGAGATAACACATAGTATAATATATAGTACAGGTGGAGATAATACATAGTATAATATATAGTACAGGTGGAGATAATACATAGTATGATATATATATAGTACAGGTGGAGATAACACATAGTATAATATATAGTACAGGTGGAGATAATGCAGAGTATAAAGAGGTGGTGCTCTATATTACATGCATATATTACTTTATTATACGTAATAAAATTATATCTCTTTTATATCACAGAAACTCTTTGAAACATACATTTTGTCAAAATCTAAACTAGCAGGACGGAATGAAATTGTTAAAAGTAAAAACTATTTCACAGCACATATATAAGGAGAAAAAAATCCAAAATACAAAGACAGAAATGCAATAATTCAACCAAAGCTGATCCAATTCATATTAAGTATTCTAATAGAGAAGCAAGCTTGATAAACTGCAATTTATGTAGGCAGTACAAAAGAAATCGTAACTTAAGCTATAGCTATCACATCTTAGCAACTACACAAGGACCTTTTTTGTTTGACGTTGAAAAAACAGCAAAATTATTAGTTGAAATGTTTTAGATATATGTGTATAATAATTTAATTCCATTACAAAATTTTTTTGTTTAGTTATAAAACCAAAAATTAAGAGTAAACAGTTTAAAGTGCTTGAGTGGAAGTTACTTGGACCAGCTTCACAAAAAGCACTACGAGTCATAAAGTAAAACATGACCTTATAAATAGAATAAAAATAATATAAACTCTCTGATAAAATGCACATTATAAACAAAGAATAAATATCTATATTGAGCAATACAATAAATGAATAACACGTGAGATCAAATTTGATCATTCCATAGCAAGAGTGAACATGAATGGATGACTAATAAATACGTCACGTATAACGCTAAGCGTGACATAATGTCACATTAAGTGAAGTCACATGAGAAGATTCTGGCATTTCACCTCGCATGTCCTGAGAGTGTGAAGGAGTTGTTGCCCTTTGCTTTCAGATTCACATAGCAGACTGGTAAAGGAAGTGATGTATGATCTGACAGACACTAATATGTCTCTCACTTCGGCGTGTACAGTCTACAGTAAATACAGTATATGCACAGTATGTACAGTATATACAGTAAGTACAGTAAGTACACAGTAAGTACATATACAGTATATACAGTAAGTACAGTAAGTACTGTACTTACTGTATATTATACAGAAAGTACAGTGCATATACATTATATAGAAGAAGTACGTATACAGTATATACAGTATATATGCAGTATATGCAGTACATATACAGTACATGTACAGTACATATACAGTACATATACAGTATATACAGTAAATACACATACAGTATATGCATTATACATTAAGTACATATACAGTATATACAGTAAATACACATACAGTATATGCATTATACATTAAGTACATATACAGTATATACATTAGATACGGTAAGTACACATACAGTAAGTGCAGTATATACAGCATACACTGCATATATACAGTATATACAGTAAGTACTGTATGTACTGTACTTACTGTATATGCACTGTACTTACTGTATATACAGAAAGTACAGTGCATATACAGTATACAGAGGAATTACACATACACTATGGTATACAGGAAGTAAAAGAAATGACTCACCTGTTTAGACTGAGTTCCACCTAGTAACTTGAGTTCAGCGTGGGTGACATCATCGGCAAACCATCCTATTAACTTCTTCAACTCAGCACTGGCCACCAGAGCTCGAACTAGAGTGTCCCTTCTTGATGAGAAATATCTTTCTACTTGCTTCCACCGAGCGTTTAACTGCTCTCGCTGAGTAACGGTGGAGGTAGGAAAAATGGCCGCCTTGTAACATTGGCTCTGCGACAAGAGTTCCTGCAATAATGGTGGTAGGCGCAAATATGGACAAACTGAGAAAAGCCTGTGTTCTAGATTAGAAATGTAGCAAAAGAAGTTATGTTCTCGCAAACATTTCCACCCGTGCCCCAAACCAAAATCTAAAACATTTTTCTAAAAACTTAGGCTATCTCAATTTCTCCACTACGGCATCTAGATGGTGGTAGGTGCAGTAATGGAGAAGCCGAGTAAACCTGTTAGAACTGGCAGTTTGCATAGAGTAGGATATAGAACACAAAACATGGTGAGTGAATTTACATTATAGTGTTTGCAGTGTGCGACTAGCGTGTTCAGGTTGTCCCCCATCACACTGTTCACACTCCATATGCTCGTGTGTAAAACTTCTAGCTTATCCACCCACTGGAGACACTGCTTGATGTCAAAGTGAGGTTCACTTCTCTCACATGGAGACAACAACTCTCTCTCAACAGCTGGTGAGAATCGGACTGAGAGGGGAGCTGAAACAGGAAACAGAAGGTGATGAATATAGAGATAGTATAGAAGGTGATGAATATAGAGATAGTATAGAAGGTGATGAATATAGAGATAGTATAGAAGGTGATGAATATAGAGATAGTATAGAAGGTGATGAATATAGAGATAATATAGAAGGTGATAAATATAGAGATAGTATAGAAGGTGATGAATATAGAGATAGTATAGAAAGTGATGAATATAGAGATAGTATAGAAGGTGATGGATATAGAGATAGTATAGAAGGTGATGGATATAGATATAGTATAGAAGGTGATGAATATAGAGATAGTATAGAAAGTGATGAATATAGAGATAGTATAGAAGGTGATGGATATAGATATAGTATAGAAGGTGATGAATATAGAGATAGTATAGAAGGTGATGAATATAGAGATAGTATAGAAGGTGATGGATATAGAGATAATATAGAAGGTGATAAATATAGAGATAGTATAGAAGGTGATGAATATAGAGATAGTATAGAAGGTGATGGATATAGTGATAGTATAGAAGGTGATGGATATAGAGATTGTACAGAAGGTGATGGATATAGAGATAGTATAGAAGGTGATAAATATAGAGATAATATAGAAGGTGATAAATATAGAGATAGTATAGAAGGTGATGAATATAGAGATAGTATAGAAGGTGATGAATATAGAGATAGTATAGAACGTGATAAATATAGAGATAGTATGGAAGGTGATGAATATAGAGATAGTATAGAACGTGATAAATATAGAGATAGTATAGAAGGTGATGAATATAGAGATAATATAGAAGGTGATGAATATAGAGATAGTATAGAAGGTGATGGATATAGAGATAATATAGAAGGTGATAAATATAGAGATAGTATAGAAGGTGATGAATATAGAGATAGTATAGAAGGTGATGAATATAGAGATAGTATAGAAGGTGATGAATATAGAGATAGTATAGAAGGTGATGAATATAGAGATAGTATAGAAGGTGATGAATATAGAGATAGTATAGAAGGTGATGAATATAGAGATAGTATAGAAGGTGATGAATATAATAGAGATAGTATAGAAGGTGATGAATATAGAGATAGTATAGAAGGTGATGAATATAATAGAGATAGTATAGAAGGTGATAAATATAGAGATAGTATAGAAGGTGATGGATATAGAGATTGTACAGAAGGTGATGGATATAGAGATAGTATAGAACGTGATGAATATAGAGATAGTATAGAACGTGATGAATATAGAGATAGTATAGAACGTGATAAATATAGAGATAGTATGGAAGGTGATGAATATAGAGATAGTATAGAAGGTGATGGATATAGAGATAATATAGAAGGTGATAAATATAGAGATAGTATAGAAGGTGATGAATATAGAGATAGTATAGAAGGTGATGAATATAGAGATAGTATAGAAGGTGATGGATATAGAGATAGTATAGAAGGTGATGAATATAGAGATAGTATAGAACGTGATGAATATAGAGATAGTATAGAACGTGATGAATATAGAGATAGTATAGAAGGTGATGGATATAGAGATAATATAGAAGGTGATAAATATAGAGATAGTATGGAAGGTGATGAATATAGAGATAGTATAGAAGGTGATGGATATAGAGATAATATAGAAGGTGATAAATATAGAGATAGTATGGAAGGTGATGAATATAGAGATAGTATAGAAGGTGATGGATATAGAGATAATATAGAAGGTGATGAATATAGAGATAGTATAGAACGTGATGAATATAGAGATAGTATAGAACGTGATGAATATAGAGATAGTATAGAAGGTGATGGATATAGAGATAATATAGAAGGTGATAAATATAGAGATAGTATGGAAGGTGATGAATATAGAGATAGTATAGAAGGTGATGGATATAGAGATAATATAGAAGGTGATAAATATAGAGATAGTATGGAAGGTGATGAATATAGAGATAGTATAGAAGGTGATGGATATAGAGATAATATAGAAAGTGATGGATATAGAGATAATATAGAAGGTGATAAATATAGAGATAGTATAGAAGGTGATGGATATAGAGATAGTATAGAAGGTGATGAATATAGAGATAGTATAGAAGGTGATGAATATAGAGATAGTATAGAAGAAATATAGAAAAAAGCTATAGATGGATACAGAAATTAAAAAGCATATACTGAATAAAAGGAACATACAAAAGAGAACAAGGCATGCTGACTTACAAAGAGACCTCCTAGTAGATGGACTGGACAGGACGGGTGCAGCTGAGAGAAGAAATCCTGTAGACTGCGAGTTTACCGATAGTGCAGGTAAAGGAGACAAAGTGTTATGCAATCCTTGCCTTGTAGGTGTGGTTGATCTTGACCTTTGAAGCAATGCTTCTCCAGTCAGATTCCGCTCTAAAGACAAGCTCCTAGTTCTACATGGAGAGAGAAGTGATAGAATGATGCACAGCGTACACAGAGAACTGGCTAGAGAAGAATAGATTTCTGCAATCATAAACTGAGTATCTGTAGTATCATATAACAAACCTGTTGGGAGGGAACTTAGCTGCACCCTTCACACTACCCTGTCTTTCTTGTGAGAAACTCCTACGTCTAGCATTAAGATATTTTTGAAAAGGAGGCATGGCCTCAGCTGCTGAAAAACAAATAACACGTTGAAAGTCTTTACCGTATAGCATAGTCACTATACAGTGTAGAGTATAGAGTAGTGAGTATGTTGAGTAGTCACTATACAGTATAGAGTAGAGAGTATATTGAATAGTCACTATACAGTATAGAGTAGAGAGTATGTTGAGTAGTAGTCACTATACAGTATAGAGTAGTGAGTATATTTAATAGTCACTATACAGTATAGAGCTTAAAGTAGTGAGTATATAGAGCAGTCACTACACAGTATAGAGTAGTGAGTATATTGAGTAGTCACTATACAGTATAGAGTAGAGAGTGTATTGAGTAGTAGTCACTATACAGTATAGAGTAGAGAGTGTATTGAGTAGTAGTCACTATACAGTATAGAGTAGAGAGTATATTGAGTAGTAGTCACTATAGAGTAGAGAGTATATTGAATAGTCACTATACAGTACAGAGTAGAGAGTATATTGAGTATATTACGCACTTGTACATTAGTACACTAGTATATCTAATGCTATTTGTTAGTCAACTAACAACTCTTACTAGTAGCTAAGTTAGTAGCAGAGGTTAGAGCTGTGCTGGTTACAGAGCGTGCTCCTTGATTAGCCAACCAATCAAATTTGAATGTAGACGGAAGAACACTCTGGTTAAAGGCTTGCAAGTTCTTTATTGTGAGAGGTAGCGGTGATGACAGAGCAATTTCTCTCAGCCTTAGGCTCATGTCCTTCTCACCATCATGACTTGAGGGTCGGCTTGAAGGATTATCAGCGGAACGAGTTCGTAAACGCCGTGAAAAATTCCGAGAAGTAGTTGAGAAATGTGTGATGTGGGGATGAGCTGTCTGTGTGTTTCTACGTGATCTAATTGTGTCAGCTGTAGCCCTTTCTGAACTGACAGACACAGCAGACGACTGGCTCTGTGCCCTTTCTAGTCGCGATATGGGAGGTCTGAGCTGACGACGTATGGCTGCTCGCTGTGCTATTTGGTCAACTCTCCTCTCAATTTCCTTCACTTTACTGTCAGTTTCTAGTGTGCTCTCATCTGGTAAAAGGTCAGAGGTCGGGACGGAAGAGGATGACCTGAGGTCAGAGTTGAACGACTCTAAATCTAAAAAATAAAACCAGTACAACCACACTACTTTAAATCTGCCTTTAGATATGACGTTATGTTGTGTGATAGTAAAGAAAAATGTGAGAATAATCATAATACACTATCTGACCATGCTCCAAGTCTTCTGTCTGATGGAGGGCCAGCTCCAGCTCCTTCTCTACAGAGTGGAAGTCATCCTGAGGTCGCAGCTCACAACGCAACGTATTGACGCTGACATTGAGCTCTTGTATCAGCTTATCAAGTTTACAATGTTCCTCTGTAGTGCACACTGCCCGCAGGTTGGTTACCGGAAGGTCAAGGAGAGAATTGATCTGCAGAAACACCAGCAGAGACTCAGCATAAAGACAAAGATGATCATAATACACAAGCAGAAATAAGGGGAAGTTCCTGACTCAACACAATTAGAAAATAATGTCAGATGGCAAACAACTAAAAATTATTGCCAGATAATAGAAAATGACTTAAAATATCTGGGTTTACCTGAAGTTGATATTTTTTCAGCTTTTCCTCAACATTCTCTCGAGTGGAAGAGTCTGTTTTCAAAGTTAGACTGAGATTGCTAACTTTGATAAGTAAGACATCACGTTCCTTAACAAAGTCTGTCCACGCCTCATGAGATTTCCTCATCTGTTTTACAAGTTGAGAGAGAGACTGGTAGACGGTGTCCCACAACTCCGTGCACCGAGCTACTGCTTTCTTCACGCATTCAGACTTGTCGATCATGTTATTCCGTGTAAGATATCTTTGCAATGAGAAATTGATAAACATGTGGGCATAGTTGACTGAAACATGGTTGTAGCAGACACTGGATTATTTAATCAGTAAAATCAAACTAAAGCAGCAAAAATGTTGTTGAAAAGCTCCTACCTCAGTCGATTGTTTAGTAGCCTCATATCTTCATGCTTAGCTTCACAATCTTTAAGCATTTGGCTGAACTGTTCAAACTGATGAGTCCTTGACCTTATAGACATAGACCTCTCTTGGTCATCACACTTCTCTTTGTATTCTAGCAGCTTAGAGATCAATGAGCTTGTTTGAGATCTCATCTGTGACCAGACTTGATCAAGATCATACAGTTGTTCTTTCTTAGTGATTATCTGCAGAAAATAATAACCAAAATGTAATCTACAGAAAATTAATAAGAATGTAATCCAGAAATTTTTTTAGTTAGAATGCAATCTACAGATATAATTAATTGAACTGTAATTTACTGAAGTATTCAACAATTAATTACAGAAGAACAAAGACAAACCACCAGATTCTCATCTACCTTTTCGCACAGCTTTTTCCAGCGACTCTTGAGCCTATCTTTGACGGCAGACAACTCCTGTTTGACGGTGATGTCATATCCTGCATCTTTGTCGTACTGCAGAAGACTGCAGAGATTAATCACAGCAGTTACAGTTCTAGAGTGGTGAGAGATCTCTTTCTCCAGTTGTTTCAGGTACTGGTGGCTACAGAATAAGATGCTTATGTACAGTTTACAAAGACATCCCAATGCTAGTACATAGTGAATATTCACACATCATATATGTTATACAGTGAAACAAAGTACTTGGCTAGCACTGTGCCTTCCTGCCAGTCTGCCGGAGTGAAGTTGAGTGACCCTTCAGTGGCCTTGAGCCACTGGTTCAAGGATTTCATCCCAGACTCAAACTCTAAGATGGCTGACATTGTATCTTTGAGTTTACTAGCCCTAGCAGCAGACAGTCTAGTGAGATGTGTGATAGCACTCTGGAGAGAGACAACTCCGTGCTGAATCGCAGAACCAAACACGTCACTAGTGAGAGTGAGAAGACGAGTGCCCTTGGAGACCAGCTGCTCCGCCTGCAGATGATATGATAATAGTGTGTACTAGTACAGTGTATACCACTACAGTGTCTACTACTACAGTGTGTACTACTACAGTGTGTACCACTACAGTGTCTACTACTACAGTGTGTACTACTACAGTGTGTACTACTACAGTGTGTACCACTACAGTGTGTACCACTATAGTGTCTACTACTACAGTGTGTACTACTACAGTGTGTACCACTATAGTGTCTACTACTACAGTGTGTACTACTACAGTGTGTACTACTACAGTGCATACCACTACATTGTATACTATTACAGTGTGTACCACTACAATGTGTACTACTACAGTGTGTACTACAATATAAATAGTGTGAGTATATACAGTATGTACTACTACAGTGTAGACTACCACAGTGTCTACCACTACAGTGCATACTACCGCAGTGTAAGTATATACAGTGTATATTACTAAATTGTATTCTAAAGTGCAAGTAAATATAGCATATGCCCCAGTATGCACCTTCTGTATGACTCTACGCGAGTCAGCAGAATATTGTGTCTTCATCTCTTCCAAGAGCTCCTCAATCGTTAATTGTCGCTCATTCAGATACAGCTTCTCAAGTTTGTGCATTTCTAAGAGAGTTGAGTTGACATCAGATATGAAATAGTTCCAGACAGACAAGCTATCGTTCAGCTCGTGTTTCACACCGGCTACCATAAACTCTGCGCCTTCCATCAGATGTCTACCCAAACTAAAGCATAGCTCCATGTCTGCGGGTTGCTCCACCTGAGAGCACAGAGTTGTAAACTCAAATTTTATAACGGAGTACTTGGTGTTGAGTTTCTCCAACTTCCAGTCAAACACATCAGCCTGTGACTGTCTTTCCAGCAGGTCATCTTGATGTTCAGGTATGGGGCCGCCCGTACCCCGCCTCACACTACCTACCTCCTTAGCAAAAGACACTAGGCTATGCGTCAAGTTTCTAAAATTGGTGACAATAGCCGCTGACTCTTCACTAAGTGACATCAGTTTAGACAGAATTCCTTGCCACCGACTGCTTGACCTCTCTACTGCTGCTATTAGCCTAGTCTTGGCTCCACCATTACAGTGCGGCAGCAACTCTTGGCAGATCTGTCTCATGACAAGACATGTCCGCTGGTGCTGCTCAAACGCTGCCTTGAGTTTTGGGACTCGGCTGTTGAGTCCAACATGGCTGCCGTAACTGCCGTCCGGCAAGAGTAGTTGAGATTCAAGCTGCAACAGCGAGTCAGTCACTTTCTCTTTCAGCCTCTCAAACAAACTGTGTTTCTGTATCAAAGAGCTCAGACTGTGTTCCCTCAGTTGGATTAGTCCTACTAGTTCCTGGTGGTTGTCAGCAAGGAAAGAGGGGTGAGAAGTGAGAGAGAGTTTGTATACTTCAGCCATAGTTATGTAGAAGAGACAGCTGGCTTTCTCTGCCTGCAACTCTGCCACGTCACCTGCAGAAAAACAAAAGTAAGTGATTATACCTGCCAGTAACTTACTAACAGCCAGTAACTCTCACTAACTGCCAGTAACTCACTAGTCTGACTAACATGACCTAGTAAGGAGTTGCTAAATTTACGCAACCTGTGATTGGCTGAGCAGCAAAGTGTGTCACTCTGTTCCTCCAGTCAGAGTAGAGGTTGTGCAGTTCATTGAGCTCTTCGTCTGTCTCCATTCTTTCACACAAACTTCTTAACTTACTGCTTGTTCGTGTGGAGAGGTGACTCACCCGCGCCTCTAATCTTGCAATGCCATTAACTAAAGCAACAAAAAAGTGTCATTCAGGTGTTTCATGGTATCAGCTAAGTGTCTAACTACTAGGTACTAGTCAGTAAAGTGTAACATACTGGTGTCTGCAGAGACTGGTCTAGACAAGGGTGAAGTCTGTAACCTGAGGCTGTCGACTTGTACTTTCTCTGTAAGCAGAGCTGACAGCAGCCCCTGTGTCTTCCTGTTTCTCTCCATTTTCTTCTGTCAAAATACAAGATAATAATTAAAGCTATAAACTAGTAGCAGTAGTACTGGTAGTAGCAGTAGTACTGGTAGTAGCAGTAGTACTGGTAGTATTAGTAGTACTGGTAGTATTAGTAGTAGTAGTAGTAGTAATAGTAGTAGTAGTAGTAGTAGTAGTAGTAGTAGTAGTAGTAGTAGTAGTAGTGGTATTAGTAGTAGTAGCAGCGGCAGCAGCAGTAGTAATAGCAGTAGCAGTAGTAATAGCAGTAGCAGTAGTAGTATTAGTGATGGTAAGTGATGGTAACATTGAACGGTGATAGAGGCAGTTGTTACTGTTGAATGTAGTAGATTTACCTGTAGAGACATCTTGGTGCTAGTACTAGTAAGCAATGTAGTAGACTTACCTGTAGAGACATCTTGGTGCTAGTACTAGTAAGCAATGTAGTAGACCTACCTGTAGAGACATCTTGGTGCTAGCACTAGTAAGCAATGTAGTAGACCTACCTGTAGAGACATCTTGGTGCTAGCACTAGTAAGCAATGTAGTAGACCTACCTGTAGAGACATCTTGGTGCTAGTACTAGTAAGCAATGTAGTAGACCTACCTGTAGAGACATCTTGGTGCTAGCACTAGTAAGCAATGTAGTAGACCTACCTGTAGAGACATCTTGGTGCTAGTACTAGTAAGCAATGTAGTAGACCTACCTGTAGAGACATCTTGGTGCTAGTACTAGTAAGCAAAGGATCTCTCTCCATCCTACTCAGCCGGTTCTCTAAAGAGTGGATGGTTTGAGCGGAGAGAGACAGGCGAGTACACAACTCCGTAATTGAGGAAACTTTCCTAACTAGTTGAGTGTGATGAGAAGAGACCTGCAGCTTCAGGTGGGAAACCTGTCAACATATAGTAATACAGTACGTATGAGTATAACAATAGAGACATAGTAATAATATAGTAATACAGTACGTATGAGTATAACAGTAGAGACATAGTAATAGAGTAATAAAGTATGTATGAGTATAACAATAGAGACATAGTAATATAGTAATACAGTACGTATGAGTATAACAGTAGAGACATAGTAATAGAGTAATAAAGTATGTATGAGTATAACAATAGAGACATAGTAATATAGTAATACAGTACGTATGAGTATAACAGTAGAGACATAGTAATAGAGTAATAAAGTATGTATGAGTATAACAATAGAGACATAGTAATATAGTAACGCAGTACGTATGAGTATAACAATATAGACATAGTAATATAGTAATACAGTATGTATCAGTATAACAGTAGAGAAGTATAGGAATTTACAGATACTTGGTTGAACAGCGAGGGTAAGACATGTGTGAGAAGTATTAAAATACTGATCAAGTATAGCAACAGTATCTTACATGGTCTAGACGGAGTCTAGTGAGTGTAAAGATTCCTTGAGCTTGTCTCTTCACGTCATCCCAGTCAATGGAAGAGACCTTCTGTAGCAGCTTTTGATGATTGCAGAGAGACAACTCCAAATCTTTTGGGCTAAACTTACTGTCATCAGTATGTAAGCACGAAATGACATCTACAGTAGAATAAGCTTATTATGTAGCATACGATGAGAGCAGAATACAAAACATTATATGAAACTCCTATAAAACTCCTAGAAAGTACATTGGATTAATTGCCATGTTTATAATATTATGTTGGGAAATTATAGCACTCTGTATTAATTGTCATGCATACTATAGAATAGAGCACTCTGTATTAGGTCTCATGCATACTATAGAATAGAGCACCTTGAAGTAGTTGTCGTATGTGGTCACATGACTTTTCATATCTGACAAGCAGCTGCTGTGCTTTCTGCCATCTCTCAATAGTCAGTGGCAACTTCTGAGTATAAAGTTTGGATTCTCTAGATTTGACACTCTTGGTCTGTTTGTCAAGTGTCTGTTGATTATGTAGATATGTTATAGTATAACATAATATATATGTCATATTATATTACATAATATAAAATAACATGATATACTATATGATATGTTATAACGCGATGCAATATATGATATGCTATAATATAATGTAATGTGATATGATATATAATGTAATGATATAATACAACAGACTGAATATATACGCCATAGGCTATTCATTATATAATACACCTATGAACTATACAATACACTGTAAGACATACCTGTGAAAATATACATTATATAATACACTTATGAACTATACGATACACTGTAAAACATACCTGTGAAAATAGACATTATATAATACACAAGAGAAGTTACCTGTAAAACTGAAGGCACCGTCACACTGAGTCGTAGATTATGAGCCACGGACTGAATTCTGTCAGCCTCTCTTTCAGATCCATTCAGTATCTGTTGAAGGTGAGTCACATGACGTTCAAACTCCTAGGATTAACATATACAGGGTAATATTCAATAGAGTAATATGCTATGACAAAGTTAATCCAACAGATACAAGGTATTGCATTAAACTAATATAACTTGACGATGTGATTTACACAGATACAGGGTAATATGTTAAACTAAAATACTATGACAAAACTCACGCAAGTTTATAGTCACTATCCCTGTGAGAAACCTCTGATAGAAAGGGTTTTTGTTAAAGCGGGCTAAGGACTTATTTGAATGAGGCACAGGAGCAATTATGACTGAATGCTCTTCCTAACATCACCAATGGCTTTTGTCAGGGCTTGAACCCATGACCTTCGTGTTTACTAGACAAACGTTCTAACCCCTAGACCACGGCTGCTCCCGTAAAATACCATGATAAATTTGGTCAGAAATAAACAGAGCACTACCGTAAACTAATATACAATGACAAAGTTGGTCAGAGAGAAGCAAAGTATAGTATTAACTAATATAAAACTAATTATAATTAAACTAATATATACCTTGACACAGTTGGTGATAGATAAACAGGGCACCATCTCAAACTGAGACTCTTTGTCATCCAGGGTCAGATAACTCTCCTCATAAACTCTGTTGAAATTTGTCCAACCACTTTCCACTGCTTTGAGGGTGTCAGCCAATGAGCTGAGTTGTAACATACATGCTTCCTGTGCACCAAACAAGTACAAGAACATAAAACTCAAAAGGAATTTCAACAATCGATAATCGAGAAAGCAGACGTTAAACTTAACAATATGCATTTCTTAGTTCCAACAATCACTTTTGCTAATACATCACTCCCGGGCTACGGAAAAATATGCAGATGTGTTGTTATCGTAAAACTCGGAGGTAATTGCTATCAGAAAATATTTTTTCTGACACCAGAACAGACTGTTTAAAGTGCTAGATTTAATCAACAGTCTCAGCATGTACTTAGGATCAGCCATATTTCCTGAGCAACTTCCACAAAAGGTTGCCAAGAACTGACAGAACCAGGTAAGTTTGATCCTATAGTTTCGTAAAGCTGAGTGAGAACCTGTTTGTTGAGAAGTTCATTGATATTTCTATTAGCTTCTTTACTGGCCACTTGACTGCACATCTCTTTAGAGCTCAATGACTTTGATTCGTTCACAAAATCTTCTTTGAGTTGTTTCAATTTGACGCCAGAAGAATGCAACACCTACATCATAAAAGTGACATCATAGTATATAGTGTGACATCATAGTATATAGTGTGACATCATAGTATATAGTGTGACATCATAGTATGTAATGTGACATCATAGTATATAGTGTGACATCATAGTATATAGTGTGACATTATAGTATATAGTGTGACATCATAGTATACGATCAGTTGCAATTCATGACCTCAATCAGTTACATATGAAATATATACAAACCTCACACTGTTGTAGTAACCATGTGATAGAATGCTGGGATCCAATTGGACAATCTTTGCATAGACAGCTCACTGCGTTGATCCATTTTTCAAAATCTTTTTTCATCGTACTATATCTCTAAATTAAAATTCAGCAATTGCCTTTTGAATATCTTGAAACCTCATGCCATAAAATAATATTATGTTAACTCGAGCATTGTGCATTCTATAATTGTATAGTATTATAGTACAGTATATATCTATACTACACGGTTGTATCGTATTATATTCTAGTGCATAGACAGTCATATAATACATTATACAGTTGCATGATATTCTAGTACAGTATGACACACAGTTGTGTAGTAATATATCTTATTGTATTATACAGTCATATAGTATTATATTATAAAAATTTATAGAGTTGTATTATAATATTATATTACAGCAAATTATACAGTCTAGCATTGTATTACATTAAATTATTTTGAAACATTTACACAATATATATTCTATTCCGATACACTACACAGCAGTGCATTGCTACATTCCAATTTATGTTATACAGCCATATAGTATCATAAAACGGTGTAACTTATATGTAAATAATATCATGCTGCCCAAACCATGCCTTACTTTATAAGATTCTCGGAGAGAACTGCTGACAAAAAGCTGTTTGCTGGCTGCAACTTTAGCGTCGTGTAAAGACTTGAGGGCGTGTTGTGATGCCACAATGACATCATAATCACATGACACAATGAGTGACATCATCAGGCCAGTTAGGTAAGTGCGTTGACTGAGATTGCACTGGTAGGTCTATAAAAGTAAATATAGATTAACATTGCGACCATGTCTTGTGTATATATTCAGCATACAACTATTAATAAGTATATACTCAGTATTTAACTAATGACAATAGATCTAAAGCTACATACCAATAGGTCAAGGTAGAAACTGTGCACTTCTGATATGGTTGTCATTTGTTTGTTGAATGGTTTGACATCTCCCAGCCACGTGTATACTTTACACAATGTGACAGAGTCAGAGGGAGAAAACTCCCTTAGCTTTTCTTGCAGACTCGACCTGTGTGTTAATAATATGGAGATGAATTACTCATTGTTTTCTACGGTTAATGTAAGTATGTATTCTACTATAAGTATATGCAATCATGTACGTACATATAACGTAAATACAATATTTCATGTACATATTATGCTGCAAATACCTAGCTTCATGAAAATACACATACTTTATAGCATTAATTTTAGGTTTGATGGAAAGAACGCTCGACTTGATATCTAAATCTACTTGTTCTCCATCACTGAAGAGGTCCTTGTATATCCAGTTGAATATATCCAACTCGACGAGCAACTCTAAAGCCTGGGGAAGGCACAGGTTGAGGGGGACAGACAGATCCAAAGTTTTCTGAACAGAATTCTGAGAGTTCTGGTGTTCCATCAACTCAGTGTATAGCTTCACTGCCTCATCATCTGGTCCACTGAAGAGAAACAATCACCTGCTGATCTGTGTCAACCACTAGTTAATCTACATCAACCACTTGCTAATTTACGTATGTCAAGCACCAGCTTATCTGTGTCAAGCACTAGCTATCTATGTGAACCACTTGCTAATCTATGCCAACTACTTGCTAATCTATGTCACCTACTAGTCAATCTGTGTCAACCACTTGCTAATCTATGTCAACCAGTTGCTAATCTATGTCAACTACTAGTCAGTCTGTGTCAACCACTTGCTAATCTATGCCAGCCACTTGCTAATCTATGTCAACTACTAGTCAATCTGTGTCAACTACTTGCTAATCTATGTCAACCACTTGCTAATCTATGTCAACTACTAGTCAATCTGTGTCAACCACTTGCTAATCTATGTCAACTACTAGTCAATCTGTGTCAACCACTTGCTAATCTATGTCAACTGTCAGCCAGAAGTCACTGGCTATCTGTTTGTATCTGTGATTTATTCCCATGTTTATAAACACATACCAGTCACTCATCACCAGCTCCTGAAGGGAGGACCACACTCGCTGTATGCTCCTGGTCTGTTCTCGTAACTCTGGACTTCGAACAGACTCTGATAGGTGCTGATCAACAGCCTCCACTAGTCCATGATATTCTGCCCCCATTGGCGCGAGCAACTTCTGTAGCTTAGCTCCGCCTACAATCAAGAACAGTTAATAAAGAGTTGAGTTCAAGCAAAGACGTTATAGTCACAAGAGCACATTGACTTGGCAGTTACACTATTCAATGTGTGACTCACTTGTCTTATTGTTATTGTAGTCAGTAGCTAGTTGAGTGAGTGACTTCAGCATTGAGTCACAGTCTGAGTAGAGACAGGAAGTAAGCGTCTGCAACCTCATTGATTTCTCCGACTGACACCAGAGAGACTTCTGTAGAGACTGAGTGGAGTCAATGAGCTCTCTCACTGTCTTTTCTAGCTGTCTTTCGTTTGAGGAAAAACTCAAAGTTCCCAAATACAATCTGTATTTCTCAAAGAGCTGGAACAGGTTCTGTAAAGACACCACGTACACTGTATGTTGCACATTATTGTTGTTATTATATAACAAAATAACATAGCTTCGGCCTCTAGATAACAGATGAACAAGTACACAAAGATTTGAATGTTAACCATTTTATAAACTTTAAGGAATTGGAGATTTTCTAGAACAGTTTTCAGGCAAGTTTATTTTAAAAACAGTGTGCTACAAATCATAAGAAAACAGACTACATTGATCATAAATAATTTCAATGCACCTTAAAACTTACTTATAGTTTAAAACTGGCCAATGCTCAGCCTAAAGCTTTAGCATATAGTATTAGCGTATAATGTTACAACTCTATCATTTTACTAGCTGTGAAAATAGCAACAGTAGAAAGAAGTGCGTAGACAGCTCCTATTAAAAAACCTCTGTCTAATAACTCAATATTTCTAGCCAGAAGTTTACCATACACCAACCTGTAAATTCTCTCGATGATCATCAACCTGTTCTGCATCAACCAACCTATCTTGGTTGACACCCTTTTCTGCTGCAGATAACACTTCCTTGTAGACAGAAAGAAAGTCCAGTGTAGGATGTATGGAGCCATCAGATTGGTCAGACTGTAAGAGAGTCTGTAGAGAGGCAGAGAGTTCTGCCAGGATACTTTCTATAAACTCTTGGTCAGAGTCCTGTGAGGAAAGTACATCTGGTTATACAATGAGTCATTATGATGAATATTCTAAGAATGAGTCATCATGATGAATATTCTAAGAATGAGTCATTAGAAAGAATATTCTAACAATTATTCGGACAACTTAAAAACTAACCATTGAAGCACATATTGTTCAGTTTTCAGAATAACAAAAAAAAATTCGATGTTGGAATACACATGTATGATTAGAAAATAATATAGTTTGCTAGTATTATATATATTATATAAACAAGACGCAGAAACCAAAGTAAGTATCAGCTCATCAACATACTACACAGCATCACATTGATAGTCACTGCATGCTAAATCATAAAGATCAGTATTCAACTGTTTTACATGTGTGGGTCATGGGTATGCAAGTATATGTTAACAACTTACATCTTCTTGTCTATTCAAATGTTCAGAAATATGTTCTTGCCAAGTATGCAATTCTCTTCCATGACTCTGAAATGTTCCCTCTTCTGGTATGACCTCAAGGCGACCTTGAAGTGCCTGGAGGTCATTCATAAGCTGGCCTAGATACTCTGAGACAAGAGATCCTTCACACAGAGTGGGGTTGATCAGTTGGAGGGTCTGAAACATTCTCTGCAGTTTACTTACTTTGTGTTCAACACCAGGCAGCTTCTCCTGCAATGAGACAACCAGAGGCACAGTGTAGGGCTGAAACGGTGTGAGAGAAACACAGAGTGTAGAGCTGAAACAGTGAGAGAGTCAGAGTGTAGGGCTTAAACAGTGAGAGAGACAGAATGTAGAGCTGAAACAGTGTGAGAGACACAGCGTAGGGTTGAAACAGTTATAGAGAGAAACACAGTGTAGGGCTGAAACAGTGTGAGATACAGAGTGTAGAGCTGAAACAGTGAGAAAGACAGAGTGTAGAGCTGAAACAGTGAGAGAGATACTATACAGATATACACTACCTCAGCCCCTCCTGGCATTGTCTCTAGATACTGGAGGTACTTCTGGCATGCTGCCACTTCCTCCTCGATGCTGTCCAGAGTGTCTCGGTGCTCCTGTGACAGACTGTCGTTTGTCTCTTGTCTCTGCAACTCTGAGAGACACCTTAGCTCTAGCGTCTCTACACTCATCTTCAGAACGGGGAGGGAGGGCTCGTGAGACGCCCCTTCCATCTTAGATAAGCCATCTATAACACCCAGTAGCATGACATTACTTTAGAGTTGCAATAGAAGATGACAGACAGTAGAAAGAGAGAAATACACCCACCTAGTTTAGCCTTAGTGCCTTGTATTGAACTGAGACATTGCTTAAGCTCCTCCGTGGTGTGGTAGTCTTGGTCTAAGGTCCACTGGCACTTTGTGATCTCTCTGTTAACATCCGCAACTGATGACTGCAGATGTTGCTGCTCAGAAATCATTTTCTGCATTTTCTCCTCCACCTTAACAATTGAGTATTGCAATATAATGCACTGAGCTACTGTATTACGTGTGTATGTATTATAGTCATGTGTGTATGTATTATAGTCATGTGTGTATGTATTATAGTCATGTGTGTATGTAGTATAGTCATGTGTGTATGTATTATAGTCATGTGAGTATGTGTTATAGTCATGTATGTATGTATGTATAGTCATGTGTGTACGTGTTATAGTCATGTGTGTACATACACATGCAGGTAGAGGAACATATAACTTGCAGTATGTATAGATAGAGAGCAATATAATATAATTTGTAAGATATGTAGATAAAGTATTATAACATGAACAGTAATATATGCAGATAGAGTATTATAATAGAAGCAGTAATATAACATGTAGATAGAGTATTATAATATGAACAGTAATATAATATGTAGATAAAGTAATATAATATAAACTGTAGTATATGCAGACTCTAGTCACAACCTCTAGAGAGCCGCGGTTCTTCTTTACTGTGAAAAGTCTCGCTGCCTGACTATCTTGAGCCAGAGACTGGCGCTGACTATGCTGTGGTACTATGACGTCCTCTACACAGAGATCTGAGTCTAGACTTAGGTCTAACACTGGCGCTGGTGCTGGGTCTATACCATTATTTAGGACTTGTGTTGGAACAGGGGCTATGATGTCCTCTCTACAAATACACAGTATATTTTATAACAATGTTGACACATTGTTGACTCATTGTTGACATAATAGTGACTCATTGTCGACATAATATTGACATAACGTTGACTCGTTGACGCAATGTCAACTCATTATTGAATTAATGTTGACTTATTGTTAATACAATGCTGATACAGTGCCAATACTTACATGCACTCTCTTTTAACTCCTTCAGCTGCCAGCCTGTTAGCTTTTTCTACAATACTAGACTGTCTCTTCAGTGTCTCTTCAGACTTCATGTACAACTGCTTCAATTCGCCATTGATCTTCTGTAAACACACCACAAACATGTGACATCACAGTTGAATGACATCACAAACATATATGACATCACAGCTACATGACACCGCAAACATCACAAGTGTATGACATCGCTAGCATGTGACATACCAAACATGTGACTCACAAGCATTACATTACAGTTGACAAAGTGACAGAGTGCAAATGTGTATAGTCAATAGTAACTGAAACAAAGCTATAGTTAGAGATTCATATGACAATTCAATGACAATAACAGAAAGTGGTTGGAATTATTACGTTCATTTCCGTTGCCCAATCTTTAACCATGAGAGGATCTACGCTGGCACTTAGAAGTTTCTCTTTCCTATTCCTCAGCTCGTCTATCCTTAAAGAGAGACCATTTAACTTGCTATCCTCTAGTTCGTAGGCCTTCAACTGTTCCATAACTCCATCTGTTTGCATTATCTACAAGTACCAAGCAACTAAAGCACATAGGTGGAGTGTATCACTACGTACGTGTAGATACAATGAATTATCTACACTCATACATGGACTTTACCAACTCTTTTATAAATCCTTCCATTTACCTCACTGCCGTCCACTTTACTGTGCAAGTCTCTAAGGCTATCCTCGGCTTCAGATTTTGCTCTTTGCTGATTGGCTGCCCATTCCTCATGAGTCACCACTAACTGTGGGGCTGTTAGAAGCAGCTTTGTTGTCTCCTAAATATGAAACACATTAAATCATCTCGTAGAGTACCTGGGAGCACCTGTTTAAGTCAAGCGTAACTGCCAGCTGTCATAACTCTATATCCACTAGCTGTCATATTACAGCACCTGCTAGCTGTCATATTTCAGCACATGCTAGCTGCCATACCTTTAAAGCACCTGATAGCTGTCATACCCTCACAAAAATCAGCTAGCTGTCACACCTCCATACTCTGAGATCACCTGCCAGTTATAGCACTATAGCTCACCTTGAGAGAACCTGCTTGCTGTGTGACAAGAGTTTTCAGTCTAGCCCAGTTTTTCTTGAGATCAAGAACTTTAGTTGACGTGTTGGCATTGTGGGAGGAGTCAGCTAGTCTGATTGACAAGGTGGCAAGGTCATTGAGCTTCTGATCCAACTGTGGCAACTTCTTCAACTCATTCTGCAAGTGGATAATGTATTATTAGCATAACTAAATGATTGCCAGTTGATTCTATTGGACGACCGCTTGTAAAGCCTGTCCTGATTAGTACTTTACTTTTATCAATGGCAGTATTACTTTTTTTAAGTAAACCCGGCACTGTAGTTGTATCTCATTGGTCAATTATATAACACACTTAATGCTTATTGGTCAACCATATAACACACCTGATACTCATTGGTCAACTTTTCACACTTTTCAAGGTTTACTCCGGTGACTTCCTGTTTAACTAGCGCCTCCATAACTGAAAGAACCTCTTCTACTTCTTTAAGGTCCGAGTGGAAATTCTCTTCTTCCGTGAGAAGTTGTGAAACTTGACTGCGTCTTCTGTCAACACCTGGAAGTGATGTCATACATTGGTCTCAATCCCCAACAAGGATATTAGTTATTATAATATTAGTTATTATACTAATTTTGCTTTGTATCTTCCCAATACCTTGCTTGATTCCACTAAAACTTTTCTGAAAATGTGAGACTGTCTCAAGGAGTCGCTGACTTTCTTTGGAGCCGAGGCTATTCTCAAGGTCATGTGACTTGCTGGTAAACTCTGATAGCTTCTTGTTGTATTCCAGTACTCGTTCTTCTAGATCTTTCTGTGAATTAATATACCAGCATAGCAGTTATACTATATAGTTGACTATATAGTCTATAGTCTATAACTGATATTAACTCACTAATCAGAGTTAAGAGTGCAAAGTATGGCTTCTAATGACTCACCTGCTGTGTTAAAGCAATCTGACTATCTACTACATCCCCACTAATAGTCTGCATAGTGGTGGATATCCACTTCTCCAAGTCCTGCTGTATTGTGTGCACTACATTGTACTGCTCCATAATTCTACGACAATAAGATTAGAATGCAACAATCAGAACAAAAGATAACAATCAGAACATAATATTAAAATCAAAATAAATTATAACAACAAGAATAAAATATAACACTAAAAATAAAGTACAACAGTCAGAATAAAACACTATCAGAATGAGATATTACAGTTATAATAAAACTTAACAATTAAAATGAAATATAACAATCAAAATATAACAATAACAATAAAATAGAGCAATCAGAATAAAATAAGGCCATTCTACTTACTCTGCTGTTTGTCCAGACTTTTGCTGAATTTCAGAAAGGAGAGATTCGTGTACATTCTGTATAGAGTTCATTGCACTAGAGACCTCTGGTGGCAGGTTCGCACCGTAAGAAGAGACAAGCTCGTTACTAGATTGGTAGAGTTTAGTGACTTGACTCTGAATGAGACAAGAATGTAATATTGTATAATGTATAGTATAGTGTGTCTATAGTATAAGAAGGATACTGTAGTATAGTGTGTCTATAGTATAAGAGAGATACTATAGTATAGTGTATATAGTATAAAAGATATACTGTTCTATGGTATATATAGCAGAATGCAATGACATCTAGTAAGGAATAACTTAAAAATACCTTCAACTGTTGCAGATGTTCTTGCATAGCCTGCATTTCCTCCACTTCCTGTGAATTACAATCCTTAGCTTCAGTTTCCAACTTCTTCAAATCATCAAAGTTAGTCTGTAGAGTAGTGAGTGCCCGATTCACCTTAGCTGAGGTAGTGTCAGCATCACTTTCTACCTTCTGACAGCGAGATGCCAAACTAAACACAAGAAATAAAAAAGATGCACAAAAAATGCTGCTAGAAGTAGTAAAATTATATCTCTTTTGAAAATTCAAGTAATTTATGTTGCATTTGCTAAGAGAAAGGAAGAAAATTGTCGAGCTTTGTTGATAAAACAAACATGCTTATTATATTTGCCCTGCAGTTTTGTTGTGGATTCTTCATTTATCACACTTTTATGCTGTCTTTTATAATGCATAGTGTTCAATTATTAATGTGTTTATGTCTATCGCTATAACTACTTGTAGAATCTATAAATATCTGCATGTACACACTAATGTTAATAAATCTATACTGTATATTATACCATGCAGTAAAGTTATACCATATATTACACCAGTATTTCTACTACTAGCATTCCTACTAACACGGTATTATGAGAAATCATCTAACTGGAAAGACGATCACTTACTCTGATATATCATATCCCTTACTCTGATATGTCATATCACTTACTCTGATATATCATACCACTTACTCTGATATATCATACCACTTGCTCTGATATATCATACCACTTGCTCTGATATATCATATATCTTACTCTAGCTGATATATCATATAACTTACTCTGATATATCATACCACTTGCTCTGATATATCATATCACTTACTCTGATATATCATATATCTTACTCTAGCTGATATATCATATAACTTACTCTGATATATCATACCACTTACTCTGATATATCATATCACTTACTCTGATATATTATATCACTTACTCTGATATATCATACCACTTACTCTGATATATTATATCACTTACTCTGATATATCATACCACTTACTCTGATATATCATATCGTTATAGAGGTTGTCACTCACTCTGATAACTGAGTCGCGATTTCTGGGCTTATAACCGGCTCACTGAGATTTCCAACCCGCGAACAAAGAGACGACTCCAAATCTTTAGCAGACAAGAAATTCTGCCACAACTGACTGATGACTGCAGAGTTCTGGTAAATATAATAAACTATATTATTATACCATACGCAAAATATTCCATTAAGATATCAACATACTAGCATATGAAGTATTAAGGTGATAGCTAGAGGTTTATTGAGAGAGCAGATGTTACCTTGTTGGCTGCTTGTGACAGCTTGCCTAGCTCTGATAAAGGTAGAGAAGTTAATTTCTTAGACTCAGCTTCCGCTAGCTCTGACATGACTTGTTGTAGTTTGTCACCTCTTATTTCTCTCTGCTTCTCTTCTAATTGGTTGTACAGTTTCACAGCACAAGCCGTTTCTTCTTTCACCTGGTTGTGAAAATTGATAATAAATGCTAACAGCAATAGTAATAATGTAGATAGCCATATTGCAGTATATTAATAATATAGTCATACGATCATGCAGTAATAATACAGATAGTCACATTGTAATATAGTAATAATATAGATAGTCGTATTGTAATATAGTAATAATACAGATAGTCACATTGTAATATAGTAATAATACAGATAGTCACATTGTAATATAGTAATAATATAGATAGTCATATTGTAATATAGTAATAATATTGATAGTCACATTGTAATATAGTAATAATACAGATAGTCATATTGTAATATAGTAATAATATAGATAGTCACATTGTAATATAGTAATAATATAGATAGTCATATTGTAATATAGTAATAATATAGATAGTCACATTGTAATATAGTAATAATATAGATAGTCACATTGTAATATAGTAATAATATAGATAGTCATATTGTAATATACTACCTCTGCTAACTTGGCACTGAGATTTGACCATCGATCAGCGCACAGCGCCTTCACTTTTGCTTCCAGCATATCAGCTTCGGCAACAGATGGGTGGAGCTTACCGCCACATGGTAGGCGGAGCTTGTTGCCAGGAGGGATGAGTTTAGACAGGGTGTTGGTTGTTTCCTGAAGAGCCATAACGGACTGCTGGATATCTGCTTCTTCCGCTTCTATTGACTGATAGATGATAAGTTTCAGTTAGACTGACACAGATACAAAGGAGTTCTGTTTGGTAATTAGTGAATACAGAGATGATGATGTAAATATATGAGCGACAGCACACCTGCAGCTGCTTCAGTTTCTTCTGACACACAGAGAGACTGGAGAGAGGGGCAGAGTCAGCGGAAGTAAGTTGATTAGCATAGGAGTCAATAAGTTGCTCTAAGTGAGAGTACTGGGTGGCGTGTTGAGCCCGAGTCTGTCCCAGTTCACCATGAAGGTCTAATAGCTGAGCTATAGCGTTCTCTCTATACAACATAACATAGTATATACTTTAATATAGAGTGCTCACTTTACAGTGTTGTAGAAATGTTGATTTATGGTAAGTTCTTACTATATAGTATATAGTGATAGTATATAGTACATAGTGATAGTATATAGTATATAGTGATAGTATATAGTATATAGTGATAGTATATAGTCCATAGTGATAGTATTTAGTACATAGTGATAGTATATAGTACATAGTGATAGTATATAGTACATAGTGATAGTATATAGTACATAGTGATAGCATACAGTATATAGTGATAGTATACAGTATATAGTATACAGTATATAGTATACAGTATATAGTATACAGTACGTAGTATATAGTACATAGTACATAGGATACAGTATATAGTATACAGTATATAGTATACAGTACATAGTATATAGTACATAGTGATAGTATATAGTACATAGTGATAGTATATAGTACATAGTACATAGTGATACTCACCGACTGTCAGTATTCTCAGTCAGGCTGTCAACCAACTCACTCAGTTTGGCACGTGCTGCCGGGCTCAGGGAATCAGCAACCTGCTGCGTGTACTGACTGAGTCTACAGAGGTGCTGTCGGAGTCCAGCCACATCACTCAAAGCTGACTGAAATCACTCAATAATCTAACCTACTGTGCAACACTAAATAATACACAGCAAAAATTCAAATTATTTATGTTTCTATAAAATATGCTCATTGTTGAAGAATTATGCCATATTATTTAACAAATGATCACAATTAAAGTATGTTTATGTAAATTATTACTTTCAGTTATGACAAAGCCAGTAGCTCTTAAACATCTACTAGATTTGCATAGTGTATATTGTATTTTATATAAAATACAATATACAACATATTGCGTGTATTGTATTCTATATAGAAAATATTACATTTATTAGATTTAGTATATATTGTAGTTTGTACTCTATATAGCACACTACATCTACTAGATATAGTATATATTGTATACTATATATCATACTATATAGGGAGCAGCCGTGGTCTAGGGGTTAGAGCGTTTGCTTTGTGAACATGAAGTCATGGGTTCGAGCCCAGACAAAGGCCATTGGTGATGTTAGGAAGAGCATCCAGTCATAATTGCTCCTGTGCCTTATTTAAATAAGTCCTTAGCCTGTTCTAACAAAAACCCTTTCCATCAGGGGTTTCTCACAGGGATAGCGACTCTAAACTTGCGTGAGTGTGAGTATATAGCACACTACATCTACTAAATATAGTATATAATAAAATATATAGAATAGCCTATATCTCATCTAATGTAAAAAGCCGCACCTGAAGCTTCTCTTCAATCTCCTCAACAGGTAAATTACAGTTATCGATGTCTTCGCACAGTTTACCTGTTTGTGCCAACCAGGCCTCAATGACCTCTACAGACTCGGTTATATACTGGCAGAACTCTTTGGCCAATGTCAACACTTCCTTTTCCTTTAATATAATATATGGCTATCTACAGAAACTGTTGTGATGTTTTATAATATGACCTATGTTGCAAGAATGAAGCCATCTAACCACATAATGGGTGATGTATCATCATGTTTCGCATGTGAAAAGAATTATAGTGTAAAATAAAGTCAGTCTACATCATAATAGCAAATAACAAAAACATAACACCTGGCTGATTATGTAATACAAATACAACTCAACAAGTATTAAAACAGTCAACCAAATTTTAACTACTCTGCTATCACTCACTGTAATTTCTCATTAACTACCTATTCAACTGTCACTCACTCTATTCACTCACTAACTACTCAACTATTACCCACTCTAATCACTCACTAACTACTCAACTATTACCCACTCTAATCACTCACTAACTACTCAACTATTACCCACTCTAATCACTCACTAACTACTCAACTATTACCCACTCTAATCACTCACTAACTACTCAATTGTCACTCACTCGAATCACTCACTAACTACACCATTGTCACTCACTTTAATCACTCACTAACTACTCAATTGTCACTCACTGTAATCACTCGCTAACTACTCAACTATTAGGCCTACTCGCTGTAATGAATATCTAGTTATTAGTAATGATCACATGAATACCTGCAGTACAAGTGCCACAACATCTCTGTGACTATCTTCAAACTCTTCAATGCTGTCTTTGAGGTCAAGGGTCATTGATTCTTCCTTACTAGAATGTTCTTCTTTCTGTGCTGTGATCATGGGCCTGATCTGAGCATACATGGCTTGTACCTCTTGCTCTTCTGTCTACAAGATGTATATATACGCTCTATACTTTGTCTATATAATGAATATATACTCTATACTCTGTCTATATAATGGCTATATACTCTATACTCTGTCTATATAATGAATATATACTCTATACTCTGTCTATATAACGACTATATACTCTGTCTATATAATGAATATATACTCTATACTCTGTCTATATAATGTATATATACTCTATACTCTGTCTATATAATGAATATATACTCTATACTATGTCTATATAATAACTATATACTCTATACTCGGTCTATATAATGAATATATACTCTATACTTTGTCTATATAATGAATATATACTCTATACTCTGTCTATATAATGTATATATACTCTATACTTTGTCTATATAATGAATATATACTCTATACTTTGTCGATATAATGTATATATATACTCTATACTCTGTCTATATAATAGCTATATACTCTAGACTTAGCCTACAGGATATATATATACATTATATACAAGACATCTTGTCTACAAATGATCACAACAAGGGAATCAGATTGTTACCTCTAGGAACCTGAGAATAGTGTCACATGAGCTGACATTCCAGTCCTCTAACACCAAAGAGCTGTGTACTCTTTTGCCTACACCTTGCAGCGTCTCACTGGCTGTTTTAAGGTTCTTTTCCAAAGCAGATCTGGCCAGCAGCTTTTTGGTGAGTTGAGCAGCACCTGTGTCGTACAGTGTACAGTGACAACATGTGACATGTGCTCTGTGTAGTACAGTGTACAGTGACAACATGTGACATGTGCTCTGTGCGATACAGTGTACAGTTACAACATGTGACATGTGCTCTGTGTAGTACAGTGTACTGTTACAACATGTGACAACATGTGACACATTCTTCGTGCCATACAGCGACATCGTACAACATGTGCTCTGTGTCATACAGTGGCAACATGTGACGTGTGTTTAGTGTAATGCAGTGGCATGTGACATTTACTCTGTGTCGTACAGTAACAACATGTAATTTGTGATCTGTGTAATATAGTGGCAACACATGAAATGTGCTCTGTGTAGCATAAATATATACACACACCTTTTCGTACTTCAGCGCTAAGAGCTTCATGGTCATCTAGAATAGCTATAGCCTCAGGATACAAAGTTGGAGATGCTACGGGACAGGTTGATAGAAGTTCCTGTAGGCCCTGTGGGGAACAGCCTTCTGGGTAATGTTCTAAGGCTTCACAGATTTCCTGAAAATAAAATTGCTTTGTGTTCACAAACATATCACCCACCTTAAGATTCGCCTACTCCATATTACATAGACACACCTACCCTGTATTGTCTAGACACACCTACCCTGTATTGTATAGACTCTCTCCCACTGTATTGTATAGACACACCTACTCTGTATTGTATAGACACACCTACTCTGTATTGTATAGACACACCCACTCTGTATTGTAAAGACACACCCACTCTGTATTGTATAGACACACCCACTCTGTATTGTATAGACACACCTACTCTGTATTGTATAGATACACCCACTCTGTATTGTATAGACACACCCACTCTGTATTGTATAGACACACCCACCTCATATCTTTCTCTTCTAGCATCTAGTGACACTCCAGGCACATTGACAGCCTCTATCTGACTGTGGCAATGACGAAGATGATCTTTAACTTGACCAGATAGATGTTTGAACTGTGCCCAAACTCTGTCTGTCTGCTCCAGTGTCTTATGCATAGAAACAACTTCTGAGTAGAGAGAGTCACATGACCTCTGAAACGTGTAGCGAATACATCTATTTGACTCAACCAATAAAGGCATATATCATGTGTGTCTGTTTAATACAACCAATAGAGAAATATACCACTCTGCTCAATCAACCAATAGAAACGAACAAAAAGTATTACTGAGCCGACGGCAAAACTGACCCCTGCATTCTGGGAAGATTTGCGCTGCTTTTCGGTGACAGCTGCTGGTATTGCAGACGTTAGCTCATGAAGCTCCCGCTGAAGCTCTTCAACTGATGAAACATGTGACTGTAACAGACAACATTTTACATGTACATATATATTATGTATATATGAGGTTATTCCATGTATATACTAAATATTTATGACACTTAAATAAGCTTAGAGTATATTATATTTACCTGCAGTGTGTTGAGTTTAGAGTATATATTTACCTGCAATGTGTTGAGTTTAGAAGAAACAGATTCTTCAGTAGTTTCTATATTAGAAAGATCAGACAGCTGGTGTTTCAACTTATTGCGCCGTTCTGAAAGAGAGGCTGATTTCTGTATCCATGTTATCACCACATCCATTTCTTTAGAAAGGCCTGCTATTTTGTCAGCTAAAGTGTCTACAAATAGACGACAGTCAGTCTACACATTCTATTCTATTAGTCAGAGCATATAATAAATAGATGACAGTCAGTCTACACATTCTATTCTATTAGCCAGAATATATAATAATTACATGACAGTTATTCTATTCTATTAGCCAGAATATATAATAAATAGATGAGAGTTAGTCTACACATCTCTATACTACTAGTCAGTGTCTACAAGTAGCAGGTATTTAACAGATAGAGTAAGCGGAAAGATGTTACGTCATATTTGATAATATTTCAATGATCTTTAGAAGAACTCACGTCTCAGCTCATCAAATCCTTTCTCTTTAGCAGCTATGCGATTTGACAAAGACGTCTGCTCTTGTTTGCTGGAGAATGGAGCGAGAGACCGCACCATTTTCTTCATCTCGGTAACCCAACCTACCGTCGTCTCCTCAGACTTCTCTAGTTCCTACAATCACCTCTAACGTTTGTACACAATCATAACTACAATGCATTTGACAACATGCACAACTACACCACCAATGCGTTTACCAATGTAACCATCTGCTATACCCACAACTATACTCACATTGCAATTGCCAATGTAAAAAACTATGCCCACACCATGCATTTGACAACATGAACAACTATACCCACAATGCATTGGCTAATGTGAACATCTGATGTACCCATAATGCATTTGACAATATGTAATATACTATTTCAAGAATGCATTCGACAATGTAACCATCTGCTATACCCACAATGCACTGTCTAATGTAAACAGCTCACATGAAGTCTTATAATATGATCTCGCATATCATTCAGTCCACTCGTCAGACTAATTTCTTCTCCCACAGTACTCCTTGATCTCTCCATCCAGTTGTCAAACTTCTGTATAAGACACTCTAGAGCTCGTTGGGTGTCTGCAGCTGCTGTCATTTTATGTTCTACTTCCTGTAACTTCTCCGACAGCGTTTTGTGTTTAGCTTGGATGACTAAATAATGAGACCACACAATTATCTCCCCTGATACTATAGAGTTATCTATATTATATACTATCATATAATACTTTAGAGTTGTATATACTATATACTATCATATAATACTTTAGAGTTTTATATACTATATACTATCATATAATACTTTAGAGCAGTATATACTATATACTATCATATAATAACATAAAGTTACATATACTATAGGCTATAAGATCATACTATAAAATTGTGCATGTATACCATTATAATATTATGGTATAGTTGTATATACTGTCATATAATACTAAAATATTTCAAATACTGCACACTGTCATATTATGTCATTATTAAGTTGCATAGACCATATACTATAATATCATACTATAGAATTGTGCATGATACTATTATATACATGTAATACTAAAGGGTTGTATATACTATCATTAAAATACTATAAAGTTTTGTATACTACATACTGTTATATTATAATATTATCAAGTTGTATATACAACATACCATATTATATTACTATAGATCTACTGCACCTTTAACAATGTCTTTTTGCGTTTCCACTTCACTGAGTCCACTATTTTTCTGTTGTAATTCAGTGACAGCTATCTCAGCTTGCTCGAGGCGCGTTACACACTCGTGTAGTCGTGTCTTACACTGCGTCTTCACAACTTCAACGCTTTGCATTACAATAGGTTCTTCATTAGCCGTAGGTATGGCTTTGCTGAGTAACACCTCCGCATCTGCTAGACTCAGCTCTGCCTCCTCACACTGCTTGTCAAACTTCTCCACAGTCTGGTGAAGTGAGCTGAGATTGCTAAAGAGAAACAATTGATAAGAATCTTAAAAATAGAGTAGAAAAGTAAATATTAACTTACTTATAACATGTACAAGTGAAGGTGCAAACTGTAACATTACTACAATCTTTATCTAATCATACATCTATTTGTTGAACAAGTATTATAGTATTTGTTTTATTTTCATAACAGGAAAACAGTGATAATTTAAACTTGATAATTTCAATATGTATCATATGTACTGTTATATTATATACTGTATATATATACTGTATATATATATACAGTATATATATATATATACACTGTATATATATATATACAGTGTATATATATATACACTGTATATATATATACAGTGTATATATATATATATATATATAAAATGGTGTATAGTTTACCACTAAAGAGAGCACATGAAACTAGTAGTAATAAAGTGTTTTAAAGCAAATTTTATCGTTCATTACTTTTATATACACATATATACACATATATATATATATATATATATATATAAAAGTAATGAACGATAAAATTTGATTTAAAACACTTTATTACTACTAGTTTCATGTGCTCTCTTTAGTATATATATATATATATATATATATATCCTCCAATGAGGAAGATTTTTTCACCACCATACAACCATACCAAGAAGCACTATCAAACAGTGGATATGACTATAAATTAAAATATAACCCGACACCTAAATCCAACAGCAATAATAAAAATAGAAATAGAAACATATTGTGGTACAACCCACCTTTCAGTTCAACAGTAAAAACCAAAATAGGGAAGAAATTTCTTCAAACCATCGACAAATGCATTCCACCATCCAACCAACTAAGTAAAATTTTTAATAGGAAAACCATAAAAATTAGTTATTCATGCATGCCCAACATGAAAAATATTATTGATGGCTCGAACCATCACAAACTTAAAACCGCACACATCCCTACTACCGCTACTAAACTAAATGACACGCAATGTAACTGCAAACAACCTTCCCACTGTCCATTAAATGGTAAATGCTTATACAAAAACGTAATATACCAAGCAACTGTGACAAGACAGGACAATAATTCCAGCCATTCATACATAGGACTCTGTTCGACTACCTTCAAAACCAGATTCAATAACCATAAAGCCTCTTTCCTACATGCAGATAAAGCCAACAACACACAACTCAGCAGACACATTTGGAATTTAAAAGACAACAACACGAAATTCAGCTTAAAATGGAACATTTTAAAAATTTGCAAATCATACTCAAGCCTAACCAACAGATGTAACTTATGCAGCTATGAGAAATATGTAATTTTAAAACAACCGGAATTATCCTCCCTCAACAAACGAAAAGAGCTCTCCACCTCATGCAGACACAAACGTAGATTTTTACTCGCGCATTTAACAGACGCTAGTTAAGACATTCAAGCGTAGCGATACATAAACAATGCTAATTTCAAAATATATATATATATATATTTATACTATATATATATTTATACTATACTTATACTATATTTATACTATATTTATACTATATTTAAACTATATACGATAGTCTACCTCTGGTGCTGCTCAAGTTTACGAATAACTTCTTCACTGACACCCTTAGACTGTGAAATAGATTCCTCGAGCTGGCTGTCGTCCTGACTGGGTAGTCGACCAATAGAAACACTCCTTTTACTCAGTAATTTATCAACGTACTGCTGTTTGTCTTTAAGAGATGCTAACTGTCTCTGAAAATAGTACTCATAGATAAAGATACTCGTATATCAGCCCATCATGTGCATACTCTATATGCATACCGTGTGTGGTCTATATATCTTTATATACTATATAGTGACTATACACACACTATAATATGCACATTATGCATATTAATAACAAATGCTTGCATATCAGATTTGCAATTTTTAGCCTAAATGACTCTCAGAACACACCAATATGTATCAAGTTGCGAAAATTCATAGTACGTTAACAGAAAGACACTGACCCAGTAAAGTCAGTGTGCGGTATATACAACTATCTCTAGCATACCCCCTCCCCTCTACATAAATCTATAGTAGATGTTTTTGTCATAGATACATAGCAGACATGTTTGAGCAAAGACACAAAGCATCAGTACTAACTATGTGTATGTATTGAACACCCAATCATGTCTTTCCATGAACTGAAGCTAGGACTGTTAGCCAATAACGCATTGAATTTTATGGAAAAACATTTTGCAGTGATCTTGATGTGTGGGAAGAAAAGTTCCTATTTTGCTTGCACTTTTAGTGCATCACAACTTTTACCCTTTAAAATCAGAAGTGGTGAGAAGACAGCTCTAACCTTACAGTTCTGTAGGGCCTCAGATACATTATCATTGCTGATTGGCTGAGAGAAGGTAAAGTTATTAGAGACTGTTTCTAATTGGTTGGAATCCGAGTGTAGTTCACTCAACTTCCTGGTGAGCTGATCAAGGTTGGATATAGAAGCTTCCAGTGACTGGTGAAATGCCTTGATCTCTAACTTCACTTTACTTACAGCAGCGTCTAGCTCACTGGAAGACATCAACTGCTATATTAAACATTGCATGACATACTAAGAGGAGAGAAAGAGAAAGTAGAAAACTAGAGTAAAAGATGGCTAGTTACATTCATTGTTGATATACTATAAACATGCAGAGTGTAGAATATAGACTACATAGTATAGAATATAGACTACATAGTATAGGCTACATAGTATAGAATATAGACTACAGAGTATAGACTACATAGTATAGAATATAGACTACATAGTATAGACTACATAGTATAGAATATAGATTACAGAGTATAGAGTATAGACTACATAGTATAGACTACACAGTATAGAATCTAGATTACATAGTTTAGAATATAGACTACACAGTATAGAATATAGACTACAGAGTATTGACTACAGAGCATAGAATATAGAATACACGGTATAGAATATAGAGTACATAGTATAGAGTATAGACTACACAGTATAGAATCTAGATTACATAGTTTAGAATATAGACTACACAGTATAGAATATAGACTACAGAGTATTGACTACAGAGCATAGAATATAGAATACACGGTATAGAATATAGAGTACATAGTATAGAGTATAGACTACATAGTATAGACTACATAGTATAGAATATAGACTACATAGTATAGAGTATAGACTACATAGTATAGAGTATAGACTACAGAGTATAGAATATAGACTACATAATATAGAATATAGATTACACAGTATATAATAAAGACTACAGAGTATAGACTACATAGTATAGAATATAGACTACAGAGTATAGTATATAGACTACATAGTATAGAGTATAGACTACAGAGTATAGACTACAGAGTATAGACTACGTAGTATAAAGTACAGAGTATAGGATATAGACTACACAGTATAGAATATAAAGTACATAGTATAGAATATAGACTACACAGTATAGAATATAGAGTACACAGTATAGAATATAGACTACATAATATAGAATATAGAGTACAAAGTATAGAATATAGAGTACAGAGTATAGAACTACCTTGTGTCAGAGAGAAGAGCGCCCCCCTCCTTCTTAGCCAGGTTGATAGATATGGGAGGCAGTTTAATAGAGAGCTGGTCATGAACCTTTCTCTTCAGACTCGCTACTTGAGACAGCAACTCTCCACACATCCTGTGCTGATCTCTCAGAGGAACCTCCGAGTGCTGCAATGTTGCTTTGGCTTCTTCTAAACTTCTCAGTTCAGCCAATAAACCATTCTGTTATATAATATATTAGTAGCCAATAAAATTTCTTATGACATATTATAAAAATTTTAGCAACTTGCTACATTAAACTAGTCAATAACTTACAAAAAATAAGCCAATGAATAGTCCCAATACACACAGTTAGCCAACGAAGAGTCCCAATACACACAGTTAGCCAACGAAGAGTCCCAATACACACAGTTAGCCAATGAAGCACCTTAGCGCATACAGTTAGCCAATGAGAAGTCCCATTACACTCAGTTAGCCAATCAAGCCTCTCAATACACACAATTAGCCAATGAAGAGTTGTGTTATGAGCGGATACCTGGTCAGCAGTGTACTGTACACAGAGCCGCGCATGAGTATCAAGTCTATAACTGAGATCAGAGCATGTGTCTATAAGAGGAGTGATTTGGTCCATAGCCGGTTGGTCGGTCTCATCCTCTGCGGCATACAGACTAAACTCCTCGCCAGTCACTACCAGATCCCCCTGGTACTTCTGTATGCTGTGCCAGAAAGACTGAATGCTCTTGTCTTCAAATGGAAACGGCTGTGACATGAGATTTTGTAGCTCATCTGTCTTTGTTCTAAAAAAGAAAATCCTTGCACTATATCAACAGAACCTATGATGTCATACTCTATCTCAACAGAACCTATGATGTCATACTAGACTTACCTAAGCCATTTCCTCAGACTATGCCGAGGAGTTCCTGGGTCGCTGGGAGTTTGCCGTCTGGGAGATCTGCGAGGGGACGACTTGGCTGAGAGCGGTGACGCATGGACAACACTCTGATAGCTGGTGCTGGTCACCGCACTAAAACAGTCAAATCTGTTTACAAGACACTGCCAGGAGAAAATAATTGCATAAATGAGGAACACTTTCAAATTCAAATGTTTGTATATAAACACCTTAGTCTATTTATCAGGTGGGAATAATTCTCCTTCAGAGCGGAAACCCTCCCCTGATAGTTGCCATCAACTCCTTCTTTCTTCAGCGCAAGCACCTGCAACATGGGTACATCATCTAATAGTAACAGTATTACAGAGGTACATCATTTAATAGCAACAGTATTACAGAGGTACATCATCTAATAGTAACAGTATTACAGAAGTACATCATGTAATAGTAACAGTATTACAGAGGTACACCATCTAATAGCAATAGTGTTACAGAGGTACACTATCTAATAGTAGCAGTATTACAGAGGTACACCATCTAATAGTAACATTATTACAGAGGTACACTATCTAATAGTAACATTATTACAGAGGTACACTATCTAATAGTAACATTATTACAGAGGCACACCATTTAATAGTAACAGTGTTATCGAGTTACACCATCTAATAATAACAGTATTACAGAGACACACTATGTAGTAGTAGCAGTATTACAGAGACACACTATGTAATAGTAGCAGTATTACATAGGCACATCATCTAATAGTAGTAGGACAATCATTTCAGTATAATATCAGCAGTGTTATAGAAAGACACATCATGGAGCCCATCCACCCACCAAGTTTTCCATCTCCTGTATATTGGAGTTGACCTGCTCACTCCAATGTCTCAAGTGGTCTAAGTCTCTGTTGTCAGTCACCAAGTCCTTCAACGCGGAGTTTATCTCAGCTATACTGGCCTCACTCTTCTCCTGCAGAGTGTTGAACCCCTCCATCTGTGACTGCACCAGCTCCAGTCTCAACAAAGCTTCAGACAACTCTGCCCGCCGTTCTTTGTACCTGAACGATTGTAGAGCAATTCAGTGCTGTGCTAACTATGTGACTCTAGACTGTGTGACTCTAGACTGTGTAACTCTGCACTGTGTAACTATGCACTATGTAGCTCTAGAGTCTAGACGGTGTGATTCTAGACTATGTAACTTTTGACTGTGTAGCTTTGACTGTGTAACTCTGCACCATGTGTAACTTTAGACTGTGTAACTCTATACTGTGTAACTTTAGACTGTGTGACTCCAAACTATATAACTCTATACTGTGTAACTTTGCACTGTGTAAATATGAGCATGAAAGTTTAGCTAACTATAATGTTTAGGTTGATCTAGTAGTACATCAATTATTATAAATTGAAATTGTTTTAATTAAACAGAGTTGTCTTCTTTTCCAAGAAACAACCTCTGGCAGCTACAATAAATAAATTTGTTGCCATATTTTTCGTTTCAACAATAATTTTATCCTTTCTTCAACAAAAAAATGGTTATAATGACATTCACTTAGTCTATAAAGAAGAGATAACAAGTGTGTTCATGTAGCTACAAATTAATTGGTGGTATAAGTTTGCCAAAAAAGCAGTTAACATTAGATACATAAAGGGAAAGCTGAAATAACAAGACAACACCTACAACAGCGAAAGTTGAAAGTTATTAGACAGGGGCATTAAGTGAGAGGACAAAATCTTTTACAACACAAAACTTACCTGCGTGTCCTTGATTAACAGAACATATTGGTTTCAGAATACCCGAGGCTTATTACTGAGGGGTGTAGTTCACAGAAAAAAAGGGAAACAAGAGGTGGGCTTGTGATATATCTTAATGGGTGTGACAGTGTGACAGTGTGGCAATGTGACAATGTGACAGTGTGACATTGTGACTGTGGGGGAGAAAGATGTAGAAATTACAGGAGTATACAGGGTGACTAGTACACAAGGTATTACCTATTGAGTTGTGATCTCAATGGTGACCTAAATTATGATAGTACTAAATAGGTCAAAAACTGGAGGACTTTTATTTAAAAACATATTATAAAGATAAGATAATAAAAAGTATATTTATAATTAAGATGATAAATACATGACAGATTGAAGATATCAGTATTACAACACCATATACTTACTGTTTGACGTAGTCATCCATACCAAGGTCACACACAGCTAGCGTTAAACTCTCTATGCCCGCCATAGCATCTTTCATGTTTCTCAGACATGACTTCATCTTATTCAACATATTTCTACTCGATTTAACAGCATCCATTTGGTCAGACAACTCTGACAAGTCTCTGAAAATATATGTAGCTGTATACAATATAAACAACATCACTTTAGTGTGTATAAGATAGCATAGTGTAATATAGTGTATGTAGTGTAAAACCATGTAATATAGTGTGATATGATGTAATGCAGTGTAATATAACATAATTTAGTATAATGTAACGTAATGCAATGTAGTATAAAGGAGTTTAGTATAATATAGGGTAATGTAGTATAATATAAGGTAACGTAGTATAATATAATGTAATATATTGTAATTATTGTAATATATTGTAATATAATGTAATATATTGTAATATAAGGTAATGCAGTGTAATATAAGGTCACATAGTAAAATATAATATAATATATATTGTAATATAAGGTAACATAAAGTAATATAATGTAACATAAAGTAATATAATGTAACATAAAGTACTATAAGGTAACATAAAGTAATATAAGGTAACATAAAGTAATATAAGGTAACATAAAGTAATATAATGTAACATAAAGCAATATAAGGTAACATAAAGTAATATAATGTAACATAAAGTAATATAATGTAACATAAAGTAATATAATATAACATAAAGTAATATAATGTAATAAACTGACTTATGTTGAGATATGATCTGGAGTGTAGCTGATGAGTCATTCAAAGCTCTACTGAGTACAGACGCAGATTCCTTGTACTTGGTGTATGCCTTCTGTATGTTCTCTGTCTTCTGAATGAACCTTTCCAGAGAGTCTATGGCACTGCAACATACACATGCAGGTGCTTTGATATGCTATACCATGCTAGAATATGCTATGTTACTACGCTAGAATATGCTATAGTGTGCTAAAATGAGATATATCATGCTAGAATATGTTGTCATGCTGACATATGCTATATTATGTAATATAATGCTAGAAAAGGCTATATGATGTGATAATATGCTATATCAGGCTAGAAAATGCTATATTATGCTAAAATATCCTAGAACTGCTATAATATGCTCTACCATGCTATAATATGCTCTACCATGCTATAATATGCTCTACCATGCTATAATATGCTCTACCATGCTATAATATGCTCTACCATGCTAGAATATGCCCTACCATGCTATAATATGCCATGTTACCTTGAGAAGGTATCTTTTGTGCTCCTCACAAGCTCTTTGAGCTGAGAGGCCTGATCAGCTGGTGCATTTACTGTAATCTCAGCCATGAACCTGTCCAGTTCCTGTATAACAGTCATCTGTTGGAGCTGCACCAGCCTTCCCTGCATTACACAGTAATATATGCATACTACATGTAGTATATATACTGTCACTATAGTAATATATGCATACTACATGTAGTATATATACTGTCATCATAGTAATATATGCATACTACATGCTGTGTGTATACTGCCAGTATAGTAATATATGCATACTACATGTAATATATATACTGTCACTATAGTAATATATGCATACTACATGCTGTGTATATAATGTCATCATAGTCATATATGCATACTACATGCTGTATATATACTGTTATCATAGTAATGTATATGCAGGACAAAAAGCTCATGGTTTCAAAAGTAAACAGAGTTGCACATAATAATATAGACTGCCTTACTTTACATTAAAAGAAAGCTTTCAGCTACCACATATCTAACTCTAAATATAATACATAATAGCATGCATTATGTAAATTCATTGATCATTAAACTAGAGTCAATTGAAATACACACAATCTATTAAAATATGCAATGAGTGAACCAACAATGTGTTTATTGGCACAGGTAAAAGAGAGACAAAGCTTGCAATTAGACTAAACTATGCGAGTATGAAACACAAACAAATAATCTGAGTGGACAATTTTAATAACCGATTACACTTAGAGTAACTTCTTGCAGATGCAGGGATTGGTGAAAGCTTCGAGTTAGGCATATAAGAGCATACAAATAACCAGAAAAGCAGACTAGTTCATAAGACAGCGGAATAGTGGTAGTGGTAGTAGCGGCAGCAGTAATAGTATTAGCAGTAAGAGTATTAGCATTAGCAGCAGCAGCAGCAGTAATAGCAGCAGCAGTAACAGCAGTAGTAGTACTAGCAGCAGTAACAGCAGTATTAGTACTAGCAGCAGTAGTACTAGCAGCAGCAGTAGCAACTAGCAGCAGTAACAGCATTAGTACTAGCAGCAATAACCTATTTACCTCAGCCTCACCAAGCAACTCCTCCACCACATCCAGATTGTTGAACTCCTGATGACCTGTCAGCCACCTGTCAGTCTCCTGGGCCACAGACTCCGCCCTCTCCGTGGCAGCAATAATGGCAGCACTAAGTGACCCCAGATTACCCAGCTCTGGCTCTGCAGAACAAACCAGTTCCTACTTGACAACCAAAACTGCACCATTTCTCGAGAAATGTTACAACCTGCTCTTTCACATCTCTCGAGCAGAGTTAGAATAGCAGCATGGAGTTGGGGTATAACATAACATTAAATATTTTATAACATATTTTATTTTATATAACATTTTAAATGCAATATATTGTATTTAATATAATACATTGCATCTAATGTATTATAACATTTTGTTTTAATATAGTAGCTAATAAAGCACAGGTAAAATGTAGCACAGGTAGCATATAACACAGTTGATATATCATATTTGATAAGAAAATCTACATTCTATGAAACCCTAAACTCAACAAATACTGAGATGTTTGCAGTCAGATCAATGAGGTTTGCACTATGTCAATGGCACTGAGGCATAGAGCAGAGGGACAGCTGTAGTATATAGGGTAGGAGATACTGCAGTATAGGCTAGGGAACATATATCCCACCACCCCCAACTCGCAGACTAATAGCCTGGGCCCCCATCAATTAAATTATCAGAAGAAAACTTATGCACCTAAACTGGGCATCAGAACAAGATCTAAGTCTGTGACTCACCATCTGATGAGAAGCTTTCCTCCATCACCGGACTCATACTCATGTTGGCAGCCATCGGCAGCGTGTATTGGCAGCACACAGGGTGTCAGTGTATTTGGCAGCACATTGTAGTATATTAGAATCTGTCAGTAAATATAGGTACAAACATTGCATTGAATAAACAGAGTTCACTTTATTATTATCAGATAACAACCCTTGCAGACTGCATCTCCTTAAATGCTTACTATCTGAATAATAAATGCATACATTATATACTTGCCGTGTATATACTTACTTTGTTTATACTTACTGTATATACTTACTGTGTATATACATACTGTATATACTTACTGTGTATGTACTTACTGTGCATACTTATTGTATATACTTACTGTATATACTTACTATGTTTATACTTACTGTATATACTTATAGTGTATGTACTTACTGTGGTTATACTTAATGTATATACTTACTTTATATACTTACTGTGTATATACTTGCTGTGTATATACTTACAGAGAGCAGCTGTGGTCTAGGGGTTAGAGCGTTAAACACAAAGTCATGGGTTCGAACCCCAGATGAAACCCATTGGTGATGTTAGGAAAAGCATCTAGTCATGATTGCTCCTGTACCCGATCTGAATAAGTCCTTAGTCCGATTTAACAAAAACCCTTTCCATCAGGGAGTTCTCAGGGATGGCGACTATAAACTTGCATGAGATATATACTTACTGTACCTATATACCTACTGTGTAGAATATTTAATGTGTACACACTTACTGTACACGCATATGCAGCAACTGGTTCGTAAATTTAAATAAATTAAGAACTATATGGTTTTCTAATTCATGAACTCCATTAAAAACAATAACCATGCAAGTCAGCACAGTGTGATGCTGCTTCCCATTAAACTACCCAATCACAGTAGACATATCTTACCAGGTAGGGGCAGGTGCTAGTGTAGATGTAGTAGAGGCAGCAGCAGCAGCAGTAGCATACAAACTGTTACCTCAAGCTACTATGCAACCCATTTTATCCTAGCATCAGTCTAGCCGTGCTGCCTTAATAAAGTAACCACAGGTAAACAGCTACAGTTGGAAGCACTAACATTGCAGCCCATTGTTTACGCATGGCAGTGTAGACCCAGGGCTAAGTTAGGCTATTCATCATTTGATTACAGAAGCCTTCATACAGGTTATAGTAGACAATAAAAGGAGGGAATTGCTAGAACAAAAAGGATACATACGAGTATAATAGCATATTAAATATAGTATAGTAGTATATTAAATAGAATCAGACTGGCTTTATATTCACTTAGTTGTATGCATTGCATACTAAAGTGAATATTCAATAATAAATTTCATCAGCACCACAACTAATTATATTATCACTAGAATCGTATTAATATGATATTAAGCAAGTCAAACCCTGACACAGCTTGGCATTCAGCAGCCTAGGTTGTGTCAGTAGTAGTTGATATGTATCAGCAGTAGTAGTTGATATGTATCAGCACTAGTAGCAGGGTGTCAGTAATAGCTGATGGGTGTCAACAGTATCTGTGGTTATCAGTAGTAGTTGTGAGGTGGGTAGCAACAGCAGGATGTTCAGAAGAGTAATCAGATTATAATCTAGCTCATTCCTGCTCATGTTTCACACTGCCAACTCTTGATTGCAATATTTTTTAATTAATAGAAAACTCATCAATGACAGAAGTAGCCTGAATAGCAAGAAATTTTGCAGCAGCCCTAAGTTTAATATTAGCTGCAAGTCTCTCAATATTTACACATTAATCAGTTGATACAGCACAGTTCAAAATATCAAGTTTAGTGAGAGAAGATAACTCTAGCGGCAATATAATCAACATTTCTGTGGCAAGATTTGAAGACAATCTCTAGACAAAATATTTTAAAGATAACTCTGAAACAAAATACAAAGGGGCAAAATTAGGACAGTACATGATAAGACGATTCCAAAGACATAAATTTTAATGCAGTATGAAAAACTTTAGAGTAAAACACAATGTGTAGTGTTTTACACTATTCAGTGTGCTAAACTGTGTAGTGTGTTTGAGTGTGTAGTATGTTAGACAGTGTAGTAAACTGTGTAGCGTAAGTTAGACTTTGTAGTTTGTTAAACTATATTTTGTGTTAGGTTTACAGTCACTAGCACCCACGTGCATGTAAGCAGCTTTTTAATTCCATCTAGTGAACAAAATATCTGAGCAGATGCTGACCCTCGGAAGGGGGGGGGGGAAGGCAACAATAAAACAATATTAACGTCATCCAATTTTTACCTATTATTAACCATGACTACTAAATAATGGAGTATTTTAAACCATGCTTGTACAATGTAAATATGTGCTATCATACAGTGTAGATATTGCTATCATACAGTGTAGATATGCATTATTATACACTTACAGTGTAGATATGTGCTATCATACAGTGCAGGTATTGCTATCATACAGTGTAGATATGCATTATTATACACTTACAGTGTAGATATGTGTTATTATACAGAATAGACATGTGTTATTATACAGAATAGACATGTGTTATTATACGGTGTAGACATGTGTTATTATACAATGTAAATATGTGCTATCATACAGTGTAGAATATGCGTTATTATAAAGAGTAAATATGTATTTTTATTATATATTATAAACCTGTACCCATGCAAATCTGGTTGCCATTTCTGAACAGTGAAAGTTAGAAATGATATAAAAAACCTCAAGTAAAATAGAGATAGCAATAATAAAGCTATAAGCACGTTACTGCTAATATAAAAGTGGATACTATTATTTGATTGCTTGGTGAACACAGCTAGAGATGTACTCTGGATGGAGCGGAAAGACTTGAGAATAAAAGAAAGTGAATATTTAGTACTTGTAGTTGAACTTGCACTTGACCAGATACTTGATATTCAGCTGGGCCACGTCGTACACGATGTATCTGAGAGAACGATAAGGAAGTCTTCATATTGTAACCCTGACACTGCATGTCTACCATTAGACAAAGTATTGTAGTGTCATGTGAGTACATGCACAGCAATGTAAGTACATGCAGCAGTGTGAGTATACACAGCAATGTTAGTAATGTATAGAGTAAGTATTGTATAGAGTAAGTATCGCATAGAGTAAGTATTGTATAGAGTAAGTATTGTACAAAGTAAGTATTGTATAGAGTAAGTATTGTATAGAGTAAGTATTGTATAGAGTAAGTATTGTATAGAGTAAGTATTGTATAGAGTAAGTATTGTATAGAGTAAGTATCGTATAGAGTAAGTATCGTATAGAGTAAGTATTGTATAGAGTAAGTATTGTATAGAGTAAGTATTATATAGAGTAAGTATTGTATAGAGTAAGTACTGTATAGAGTAAGTATTATATAGAGTAAGTATCGTATAGAGTAAGTATCGTATAGAGTAAGTATTGTATAGAGTAAGTATAGAGTAAGTATTGTATAGAGTAAGTATTGTATAGATTAAGTATTGTATAGAGTAAGTAATGTATAGAGCAAGTATTGTATAGAGTAAGTAATGTATAGAGCAAGTATTGTATAGAGTAAGTATTGTATAGAGTAAGTATTGTATAGAGTAAGTATAGAGTAAGTATTGTATAGAGTAAGTATAGAGTAAGTATTGTATAGAGTAAGTATAGAGTAAGTATTGTATAGAGTAAGTATTGTATAGAGTAAGTATTGTATAGAGTAAGTATTGTATAGAGTAAGTATTGTATAAAGTAAGTATTGTATAGAGTAAGTACTGTATAGAGTAAGTATTGTATAAAGTAAGTATCGTATAGAGTAAGTACTGTATAGAGTAAGTAATGCACAGAGAGAATGACAACCCAAAGGATACTCGTTGTAGAGAAGAGAAGTGCGACCCATGGAAGGTTTCGCCTCCACTCCTTCTCCCAGAGGTATGTGTACTCCATCCTTAGTCACATGAAGGTGGGCGGGGTCTGGCTCTGTCATACCACACCCCTTCACACTGTGCTTGCCCTTGGGCAGCTTGCTGATGTAACTGGCACCGCCCAGTTCATGCCTGCAACACCATCAGAACAACATATATATGATTGAGAAAGATTTAAACTCGGCGGAACAGTAACTTAAACACAACAAAAGTGACTTGACTAGTTGAGTAAGAAATGACTTACATATTTCCAAGCGCAACTTCACAAAGTAGCAGCAGACCATACGGGTTGTTCCTCTGGGCAAAGCAGTAATTGGCACTTTTACTAACCATATCGGCAAAGTATATGCCTTTACCAAACATATAGCCAGTCTGCAATAATATATAAACATACAATAGTGTTAGTATATACATGTATAACATACAATAGTATCAGTATATACATGTATAACATACAATAGTGTCAGTATATACATGTATAACATACAATAGCATCAGTATATACATGTATAACATACAATAGCATCAGTATATACATGTATAACATACAATAGTGTCAGTATATACATGTATAACATACAATAGTGTCAGTATATACATGTATAACATACAATAGTATCAGTATATACATGTATAACATATAATAGTATCAGTATATACATGTATATACATGTATAACATACAATAGTGTCAGTATATACATGTATAACATACAATAGTGTCAGTATATATATATATTATATAATAATGTCAGTATATAACATACAATAATATCAGTATATAACATACAATAGTATCAGTGTATATAACATATGATAGTATCAGAACGAATAACACACCACAGGCGCCTCTGGGGGAGCGATTCTTAAACCCTGGCTCAAAATTCCGGCAAAGTTAGTTAACCTTGACCCATGCCATAGCAGCTTCCTGTTTGACAAATCCCGGAAAGGTGAATATCTGGACTTCTCTCCATTTCTCTTGATTGTAAACACCTGTATAACAGTCACGTATTAGTACAACCAGAAGGCAGACAACTACAGCGATGACTCGACCCAAACAGCACCTGTCCATACCTCGTCAACATCCAAGCTGTAGGAGGAGTGAGTTTTGCCGTGAGTGTTCTTGGTGTATTGGTTGATGAGGTCCCATTCCTCGCTCGACCTCTCCAGTGGCTCAATCTTAGTCTTCAGTGACTCATAGTGTGAGTCAACAGGGTTGGTATCCGCACCACCCGCACTGGTCTTCAGCAGATTGTATGCACACTCTATTTCCTTCAAGTTGTCTAACATCTCTACTTTGGCCTTAAAGTGAAAGCATATAAAACCACATTAAAATACCAAACCTAGCTGTCACCAATGCTACTGCTGCTACTATTACCAGCACTACTACCATCACTACTACGACTCTACTACTTCTAGTACCACTGCTACTACTACTACCACCACTACCACTACTAGTATTACTGTGACTACAACTACTACCAGTGCTACTACTGATAACTGACTACTCACTACTCACCTTTATCAGCTTTTCTGTGTCCAGGACTGGAGGTTTCTTCATCCCAAAGTCATGAGGAATGAGTGTGAAGAATTGGTTAGACATGTCAAGCAGTTGGGCAGGGGATGCCTTCTCCTCCACCATCTGACCAACACACGGAGAAAGGACTCAGTTGAACCAGAATAAAGATTACAGCAGTGCAACGTACCATTGCAACAGCCGGTTAGACTGGCACTACCAAATAGACTGGACTCACAACTCATGGAGTTTCTACCTTTTTGTAATCAGCTATTTTCTGCATTCACTTAACACTTGACAAGCCATACTAGCAACACCATGTTGGGACAACTCCAGTTACTTATGGACAACAAATGACGTCTATTTTGACCAGTGAAGGCTAAACTTAAACTCAACCAATCAAATTTTGAGTAAAGTATATTGAGGAGAGCTGCGTGCTAAAATATTCACGTACAATAGGTATTGAATTATTAGTTAAAATATATCAAATTGATAAATGAACAGATGAAACAATTAAAGAAATAAAACAATAAAAGCAGCGAAGATACACTAAAAGTACCAAAAATATAACATATGTAACAAGTGAGTATTATGTGTTACCTTGCAATGCTGGTGCTACAATAATGCAATGACTTACCTTGAGACATTTAGTGAGCAGTTTGTAGGCTTTAGAAATGTTCTTTTTTGATATCTTTCCCAGAGGCATCTTCTTCATGTCAATCTATGAGCAGGCCAATCAGCATTAACCACAATAGTCTGTTCACCAGTCTTAAACCATAACATAGTCTGTTTTACCAGTCCCTTACCTCAAACTCTAACATAGTCTGTTTACCAGTCCTAAACCATAACATAGTCTGTTTATCAGTCCTAAACCATAACATAGTCTGTTTACCAGTCTTAAACCATAACATAGTCTGTTTACCAGTCTTAAACCATAACATAGTCTGTTCACCAGTCTTAAACCATAACATAGTCTGTTTTACCAGTCCCTTACCTCAAACTCTAACATAGTCTGTTTCATAGTCTCAATATCAAATATCATTCTGATGAGTTCTTGCACAGGTTTGCTCAGTTTGCTGGCCGTCTTGGAGGATTCTTCCATTGCGCTAAGTTGTATTTCTTCATCTTCCTAAAGTATTACATAGACAGCGTATTATATAATCTTCAAACAAATATAATATATGCGCACGCACGCTCATATATATATAGCCTACCATATCACTAATAGGTAGACGTCTATTACCTGACCGTAGTCAATCTCCAATGGATAAAACTTATTTGGTTTCTTCTCAAATTCTTTAGTTCCCCAAACATTGCCGGTTTTCTCTCGAAACAGGTCCTGACAAGAGTATCGATAGCAGTTTTATAAATACCAAACCTGAATTACACTAATGAAATATATAATACACAAGGAATTGACAAATAATAGCACCAAGAAAATCATCTCAGGATAAGATTACTCAAAACGATTTACGCTATTTACGGCTCTACGAATAAATATGAAATGAAATATATGGCAGTTACATACAATGATATTCTATACTTGGATTTATAAGTTCTAGTAGTTCTAACACAGACACTACATCAGCAACTCAGACGTTGGAGGTGGTTTAAAAGTTTAAAGGAAAAAGTAACACGTTGATTGACGGCTCACCTTGAACCTAGCCACACATTCATGTCTGGAGCCAAGTTTCTCCAGCTTATTGCCACCGATTGTTGTGCCTATTCTACCCCAAGAGCGGAACAGCCAGTATCTAAAGCAAACACCAAGCTGATGAGACAACATGTATGTGAGGACACTTAGCAGGTACTTGAGTGTAGTGTGTGATGACACATAGCAGGTACTTGCGTGTAGTGTGTGATGACACACAGCAGGTACTTGTGTTTATTATAAGATGACACATAGCAGGTACTTGAGTGTACTATGTGATGACACATAGCAGGTACTTGAGTGTACTATGTGATGACACATAGCAGGTACTTGTTTTGTTTTGTTTTCTTTATTTCCATCAAAAAAAAAACAAAAGGACAAAAAAATACAAATATACAACAGTAACACAAAAAGAGCTAAATTCAATTTATATATAATATCAATCGAAGTCAAGATGGGGGCCCATGTGCTCAGTAGCATAGCTATTCAAGGAGCGGGGCCCAAGTGGCAGTTGAAAAAATAGTGGGAACTATTTATTCAGATTAAGTTAAAGATTTTAGTAGGTGCTTTTTCAACAATATTTTAAATGTGGCAAAGCTTTGATGATGTCTTAAAGTCAGAGGTAGTTTATTCCAATTGCTAGACATCTGGTAGGACACTTGACGATGACCTGCTGCGGAGGTAGAGAGAGGTAAGGGTAAGGAAAGTTCAGAATGTCTGGTGAGGTAAGTTGGTGGTTGTTTGGTGTGAGATGGAGTATAATAAGCTGAATGACCAAGAAGACATAGGCGGTAGATATACAAGAGATCAATAGGAAGAATTTCTGCTTTGATAAATAGAGGTGACGTGTGTTCAGTAGGTGATTTGTGGAAAATAATGCGAATAATGCGTTTTTGAATTAAAAGCAACTTGTTCAGATGGGTTTTAGGGGCATTTCCCCAGGCTTCTAAGCAATATGTAAGTTTGCTGTTTATCAGACTGTTATATAATAAAATCAAAGCTTGAGTGTACTATGTGATGACACATAGCAGGTACTTGAACTGAATGTAAAGTACCTGTTGACAGAGTCGTGCTCCAACACCTGCAGCTTGTAGTAAGAGTTGCTGCCGCTGCTGATGTCTACCATAGAGAGGACAGCGTTGAGAGGCTCTCCCTTCTCCTGCAACAGATGTGCTTCCTGGTCAAGTTCACTTTCCGGGTCCACAGCCGCCCCTCCCTTCACCATCAGTTTCTGTACCCCTTCATCATCTTTCAGAAACTCTTTTTCTGTGAGTATACAATATAGTATCATACAGTATAGTAACATACAGTGTAGTATCATACAATATAGTATCATACAGTATAGTATCATACAGTGTAGTATCATACAGTATAGTATCCTACAGTATAGCATAATTACAGTATAGTATCATACAGTATAGTATCATACAGCATAGTATCATACAGTATAGTATCATACAGTATAGCATAATACGGTATAGTATCATACAGTATAGTATAATACAGTATAGTATCATACAGTATAGCATAATACAGTATAGTATCATACAGTATAACATAATACAGTATAGTATCATACAGTATAGTATCATACAGTATAGTATCATACGGTATAGTATCATACAGTGTAGTATCATACAGTGTAGTATAATACATTATAGTATCATACAGTATAGTATAATACAGTATAGTATCATACAGTATAACATAATACAGTATAGTATCATACAGTATAGTATCATACAGTATAGTATCATACGGTATAGTATCATACAGTGTAGTATCATACAGTGTAGTATAATACATTATAGTATCATACAGTATAGTATAATACAGTATAGTATCATACAGTATAACATAATACAGTATAGTATCATACAGTATAAACGAACCTGCTCTAGCCTCAGCAGCGCGCACGGCAGCACTTTTTGTTGATCTTTTGCTGTCAACAACATCAGTGAAGCATTTCTCAAAAGGCTTTCCCCAGTCTGACAACTTGTAAGTTTTAGCCAATTCTATTGGTTTACCATCTTTACATGCCTCCAGGAAACCTAGAGAAACACATTTATCAAGACAGATAGAGTAATATGACTAGCAGTAGAGTAATATGACCAGTAATAGAGTAATATAACTAGTTGTAGAGTAATATAACTAGTAATAGAGTAATATAACTAGTAATAGAGTAATATGACTAGTAATAGAGTAATATATGACTAGTGCTATGTGTTAGAGGTCGTACCCTCTGCAAGGACAGGAATGTCCAGTGCTTTTACTTCCGCCATCTTCTTGTTCATCTTCTCAACGTCTGCCTTGCTACTTATAACAGCGGTTACAGAGCCATCGAGTTTAGAGACAAGTTTCCCACCGAGACTAGATATCAAAGTTTTCAGAGCCGTTTTATCTTTACTGGTACTTCCTGTGAAATACACAGTCAATGCTGACCAATCACAGATGAGCAAATGTTAACAGGTTACATAACAATACAGAGTGCAACAGTAGCCAATCAAATATAGAATCTACAACTAATCAAAGAGGAGATAAGATACGAACCGTAGGCGAAAAAGGAAGTGCCAGCTAACGCCTGATGATTTACTTTACTGGCCTGTAGGGTAGCTTTAGGAATGATACGGTCTCTTTTAACATACTTGTAGGTCTTTAAGAATGCAACATCGTGGTATTCAGCTGGCACCTTGAATGCAACTCTCTTAGGGGTGTTAGTAGAATAGGAGCACCTGGTCCACTCTGACAAGTTTCCCGTACAATGATAGGCATCCGTTCTGCAACATGACCTGATACTCGGGGCACCTGCTCCAAATGGCAGTCGACACGAACATACCAACTGACCATTGTTACACTCAGGGCACCTGTTCGGAGTAACAGTTGACATGAACATACCTGAATACCAACTGACCATCCTTACACTCGGGGCACCTGCTCAGAGCGCCAAATGCCATACAGTCTGACACCCTATTCAAGAGATCACTCTCTCCATTCACCACATTCTGGTTGTTGTACTCCAACAGCCCTCTCATAGCCTGGGTGGACACCTCCTTCTGGAGGCCATCTCTGTACTTCCATATGAGAGTGCTTTGGTCCTGTAACCAGAGTACAATCTCCTCAATACATAGAAAGAGCAGCACTGCGTCATACACCCCAACTACAATGCTAAGTTTCTAAGGCTAAATAAAAGTTACCTTAAGCTGCTTTGCCTCTCCTGAATCTTTCTTCGATTTTTTTGAATCAACAACATCTTTAGAAGTGTCTGCTTTTCTCTTTTTACTAGACACACAGACAGACTTACAGACAAAATAAAACTGTGTAGACACACAGACAGACTTACAGACATAAATGTGTAGACATACAGGCAGACAGAACCGTAAATGTGTAGACACACAGACATATACTTGCAAAGACGTACAGGCATTCATACACATATAAGTATCTAAACACACCTTTTGTCTCCTTTTCCCAGTTTGTTAAGAATTTCATCTTTATCATCTTTAGAGAGTGAGCCAAACCCTTGCATTCTGAATATACAGGTAGGTATAGTATAATATACAGGTATATAGTAGTTTATACTTACACGTAGGTATAATATAATATACAGGTATATAGTAGTTTATACTTACACGTAGGTATAGTATAATATACATGTATATAGTAGTTTATACTTACACGTAGATATAGTATAATATACATGTATATAGTAGTTTATACTTACACGTAGGTATAATATAATATACAGGTATATAGTAGTTTATACTTACAGGTAGGTATAATATAATGTAAGCATCATACAATATACAGGAGTATAAATATGCAAATACATTTATAGACAGAGATCATACTTGTCTGGGTTCATATCCGCAGTGAAGCCAACATCTTCTCTTTTGGACACGAAACAGTCAACATGGTACCAGAGGTTCTGGGCACCATACATTATGGCTCTTTGGCTGGTGAAGTCTTTGACAGCAAGTCTAGCTTCCCCCTACCGGGACAAAGTGTATAGTACTACATACGTATAATACAGTGTATAGTGGTACATACGTATAATACAGTGTATAGTAGTACATACGTATAACACAGTGTATAGTAGTACATACGTACAATACAGTGTATAGTAGTACATACGTACAATACAGTTTATAGTAGTACATACGTATAATACAGTGTATAGTAGTACATACGTATAACACAGTGTATAGTAGTACATACGTATAATACAGTGTATAGTAGTACATACGTATAACACAGTGTATAGTAGTACATACGTATAATACAGTGTATAGTAGTACATACGTACAATACAGTTTATAGTAGTACATACGTATAATACAGTGTATAGTAGTACATACGTATAACACAGTGTATAGTAATATATACGTATAACAAAGTGTATAGTAGTACATACGTACAATACAGTGTATAGTAGTACATACGTATAATACAGTGTGTAGTAGTACATACGTATAATACAGTGTATAGTAGTACATACGTACAATACAGTTTATAGTAGTACATACGTATAATACAGTGTATAGTAGTACATACGTACAATACAGTGTATAGTAGTACATACGTACAATACAGTGTATAGTAGTACATACGTATAATACAGTGTATAGTAGTACATACGTACAATACAGTGTATAGTAGTACATACGTATAACACAGTGTATAGTAGTACATACGTATAATACAGTGTATAGTAGTACATACGTATAACACAGTGTATAGTAGTACATACGTATAATACAGTGTATAGTAGTACATACGTACAATACAGTTTATAGTAGTACATACGTATAATACAGTGTATAGTAGTACATATGTATAACACAGTGTATAGTAATATATACGTATAACAAAGTGTATAGTAGTACATACGTACAATACAGTGTATAGTAGTACATACGTATAATACAGTGTGTAGTAGTACATACGTATAATACAGTGTATAGTAGTACATACGTACAATACAGTTTATAGTAGTACATACGTATAATACAGTGTATAGTAGTACATACGTACAATACAGTGTATAGTAGTACATACGTACAATACAGTGTATAGTAGTACATACGTATAATACAGTGTATAGTAGTACATATGTATGACACAGTGTATAGTACTATATAGGTATAACACGGTGCAGGGGATAATACAAGATAGTGTTGTATATGTACAGCACAGTGTATATATGTACAAAACAGTGCATATACGTATAACACAGTGTGTAGTAATATATATATATATATTATATATGTGTGTGTGTATAGCACATTGTATATATGCACAAGCATTAGGATAGACACCTTAGCTATGAAGTCTTCACAACCCCGACACTTGCTCTTCCCAGACTTGGCATATTCCGCAGAGAAGTTTCCACTTTCTGCCACACCAGCTGTTGAGCTACTACCTTTACTTCCTCCTGTGAAAAAGAGTGAAATCTTCCATCAATTACCTGATTCAACATTGTTACATCTACTGCTACAAAGACACACTGGTGGTATTACATCTGCTGTTACAGAGACACATGAGTATTTTCTAGCAATTACCGAATGCTATTTTACATATTTTACAATTTTTACAACAATGTAGGCTTTAATTCTTGTAGCTGTGACTATTTGGAAAGAAGAGTTATGATAGTGTGGCCAGTTCTAAAATAGCAAGTCCATGACCATGACTAATGTTACAGAGCATATAATCATCAGCTGAAACTTTCTAAGAAAATAGTAAATCATTCCCACACTCCACTCTACCCTTCATAAAGTATTCAAACCATACTTTACTTCATTTACCCTTCATAGTTTATTATCGCATAAGAATTGTTAGCACAGTTCACCCTTAAATAACTAATACGAACCTGAAAGCTTCCCATTTATTTTTTCCTGATCCTCCCAACGAAGACCATCAAACCCGGCGATTTCAGTAGACGACGTGGGTCGTCCTCGCTTCCAGAAGCATTGAAAATGGAACCAGTTGGGTTGTTTGCCATCAAAGTGTGGAGACTGCAACATGCAACTTATTTGATTATTCAGGAATACGTCCTAAAGTTAGCTCAAGACTCATATTGATGATTGCTTCTAAAAAAATAAAAAAAAAGCTCAATATGAATAACTCTAAAAGTATAGTAGGCCTATAACTTTTTGTGGCATTCACTCATTCACATCTACACCAAGCTGTTACTAAATTGGGTCAACATGAACAAATAAAGAAAAACTTCACGCAAGTTTATAGTAGCTATCCCTGTGGGAAACCCCTGATGGAAGGGTTTTTGTTAGAACTGACTAAGGACTTGTTCAAATGAGGCACAGAAGCAATTATGACTGGATGCTCTTCCTAACATCACCAATGGCCTTTTTCTGGGCTCGAACCCATGACCTCATGTTTACTAGGCAAACGCTCTAACCCCTAGACCACGGCTGCTCCCTAACATGAACAAATAAAGAAGATATCAAAATACCCAAGTTAAAAGTCAAATTAAAACTAAGCATAAAATTTAATATTTTTACTGTATCTTATCTAAGACTATATGGCATGAACAAAATAATAATTACCTATATAATAACAAATGCAATAATAAATTTTACATTTAGTTATAAAAATACGAGGCACCAAATGCCTATTTGAACCATGAGTATGAGAATCATTATCACTTGCACTATCACTATGTCTATGACTATCACTACTCACTTAGTCTATGTATAATTGAATTTATAACAATAGTATTTTATATCAGATAAACTAATTGTTATACTCAATCTTACAAGATAGCCGTAAACCTAGTCACTGTATATTGCTAACTTAGTTTTATCACATGCGTCTATGGTGATTATACTTATTCATTTAACTTTATTGATTGATGATCATAATGATAATCTCGCCACCCAATCATGTCATGGCGATAAAAGGTTACCAAGTAATAATTATAATCATAGTGATTATTCATAGTCATATTAATACTTATATTGAATTTGATACACAGCTGAGTACTCACACTAGTGCTAGTGATCATGTTACAGTAAATGTGATCACTACAGCTCAAAGTCAACTTAGATTAACTTATAGAGATACACTATAACTATAAGTACATTATAACTAACTTAAAGTAACTAAAAGTATATAACTGTATGAAGTATAACTCAGACTATAAGTATAAGGCTAAGTAGCCTAACTTAAATTACATTGTAATTTGTATGTGACTAATACTATCACCATCAGTATCAGTATTACACGAACTTACTCAAAGCGAACATCACGCTAGACCGCCCTAGAGGGAGGAAAGAGTGTGCCTCATATGGGTAATATGTTAACAGTCATTAGTCAATAGCCATACAGTTAGTACTGATTGTGCTGTATTGACTGAACAAAAACTTAATCCTATCTTATGGAGGTCTCTGAATTATTGCCTTGATTGGTAACAATCAAGTTGATTGTGACCAATCAAGGCAACAATTCAGAGACCTCCATAAGTCCATAGCTGATAACTATCTATAGGCTAATTGATACAGTAACTTTAAGTTTAGGTTACACTTAGATTTATAGAAATTTAGATAGTCATCAACTCCAGTACTAGTAGCTACTGTCAGTTATCTTAGTAAAACACTAGAATTAAATTTAATTTAAATTACATACCTGAACCATAATAGCTAAACGTAATGCGTCTTTTGCTATAGAATTTGTGCAACTTTTGCATGAAGCTCGGCCACTCTTAGCATACTCAGCCTTGAACGGAAAGTCATCCGACATCTTCAACTTGAACTTCAACTGTCAATCTCAACTTTAACTTTTAGTTTTAGCCTTTAAGTTTTAGTTTAGGTTAATAATATTATAAATATTATTTCAAGTAAGACTCGTGAAATTGAGTGTCAACTATTTCCTGACTCAAATTTAAAAAGGCAGAATAATTTCACTACAACAACCCTAGCCGAGCTTTAATGTAGGCGTATCAAATAATACAAATTAAGAAAATGAACACGCTTGCTTGTATATCAATATGGTTTCGGTTTGTTTATATTTTATTTTTCTTCCGTTCACACATAAACCTTGAACTAAGCCAATGCGCGCACAATGATCTCTTTTTCGCAAAACAATGCGAGGCTAGTGCCCACCGATACAGATTTCTCCTCGTGATAATTACCGCCAATATGTCAAGGCTTTTACGCTAGTTATTAAAAAGGACAACTCTATATTTATTAGAAGAATATAAGAATGTAGTAACATTTTAAGTTTCGACAGCCCAAGATGCTTTTAAATAAACTGCTTGAAAGCATAAATTGTTAGCATTTAAATTTCATCATTTTCACTTAGTGATTTATCATGCCTTAACGCACATGCTCTAAAAAGATGCCTATATCAGCATGTTATAGGTGCAATATAATATTAACTAGTGTTCATATTATACTCTTGTATGTAGAGTTGCAATAGTAGCCTTTTTGCAGTTTGAATATATAGTTTGAGATAGACTACTTTTACAGGTGTACCTAGTACCTTATACTATCTATGGATAATTGTACTCATGTAGCCTACTTCTATATATATGGTATTGAGTTAGAATGCTCTCACTTTATGCTCATAAATGGGTACTTCTGTAATTGAGCACTTTAACCATGGCCGCAAGTTCAAGATGTCAGGAATCATGCAAACTTCATTATTCTTGGAGCTACTTGAGCACTTTGGCTTCAATTTTCACATCTTTGAAATGTTTGTTTTATTGCTAAGGTGTGGCCATAGTACTCTGTTCTGTGTTGATGAGGGGGACAAGCCCTAAAACTGCTGCTGTATACAGGTTTATGTACATAGTATATACATATACATAATATATACATATACATAGTATATACATATACATAACATATACACATACTTAATACACACACCCACATATATATATATAGTTGAATTTTGCAATCAGCTTAATTCAGTCAACACCTAAAATTGCCTCCGTGACTTGAACACACTCATAGAATGTATTATTGTTGTGAAGAGGCAGTGCTGGGGAAAGGCACATAATAGCTGATGACATACAAGAATTTCAAGCATACACAAACCTCAAACTTTGCTCTGATGGACAGATTTAAAAACTACTTTTAATGAGAAGTACATCACTGTTGTACATACTATAATATACCTGCTAAATTATATGAAACATCTTATATAAAATGCTATATCTATATACATTATAATATCTTAAACTCACGTGAGTTTATAGTCACAATTCCTGTGGCAACCTCTGTTAGAAAAGTTTTAAAGACTTTTCCTCTATATGTCGCAAAGGAGTAATTATGACAATTATTCTGTTTTTCCACACACCACCAATGGTCTTTCCAGGTATTAGCACCTCTGACCTCGTATTTGCTAAGTCAGTGTTTTAACAACTAGACCACTGCTGCTCTCTATATTATATACCACATTACATATATTGAATTATATGTAATATACTATAAATATAATATATAAATATATATATATATATATTTATATATGTATAAATATATATATATATATATATTTATATATGTATAAATATATATATATATATATATATATATATATATATATATATATATAGTAAAATGAGTGTTTATAAAACGTTACTAGAGTGCTCTATAGAAATAAATCTAGAGCGTAAACATTAGAAGAAATAAAATGAGATTTGATTAATAAAATGGCATTTATTACTAGTAGTTTCGTACACAAGAACGATGTGCACTCGTCAGATAAATTAGCCACTCGTCAGATAGTGGCTAATTTATCTGACGAGTGCACATCGTTCTTGTGTACGAAACTACTAGTAATAAATGCGCCATTATATTAATCAAATCTCATTTTATTTCTTCTAATATATATATATATTTATATTGTATCCTTAAATCTCAACACAATCGACACCTGTTGAAGGAAGGAAGATATTATAAATAAACTCTAAGCTAACCAAAGTAACTGACAGCACCAGGTGGTGACAGCAGCATAACCAGGAGCTAGCAATCACATGATTTTTCATGGAGATCACATGACTTGTTTATAGGAATAAAATGATCTGTAGAATGCTGCCAGTGCGCAAGAGAGCTGCCAATATTTGGAGAGCTGCCATTGTGTTGGAGAGCTGCCATTGTGTTGAGAGAAGAAAGATAGCATGTATATAAGGTGGGGTGTGAAGCAGCAGCTCATAAGACTGGAACTCTGGCATCTTGTAGGAGCTGCTTAATCAGTTAGATTCAATTGTATCAGGTATTACTAGAATATATTATATAGTATCTTATAATATTAATACCAGTATAGAAGTATAGTATATATAGTAGTATAATATAATATTAATACTAGTATATAAGTATATAATGTATAGTAGTGTAATATAATATTAATATATAAACATAGCATATCATAGTATTATAAATAATTATAATATATAATAAATAAGTAGTAGAGTTATATATATTAATATTATAATGTTATATTATATAGTAGCATTTTATGGTAATACTATTACATAATTATTATTATATAGTTACATCTTATAAAATTATACAATTACAGTACATAATAGTGTCAAATAATATTAAATAATTATCAATTTAAAGTAGTACTATATATTAATATTAAATAACAAGGTTTTATAATTATATTATAACATAGTAATATCATAAAATAATTTTTTTGTATTTTCAATATGTAGTAGTAGTATAATAATATGATAATAATGTATTATAATATTAATCATATTGGTATCGCATTGTGGGCAGCATTTGTTATATGAAATTTATACTATAGTGATATATTGCAGTGTTATATGTAATATATTATATATAATATATAAATATTCTATAGAAGTATAATGTCGCTATATGAAATATTTTGATTTCACATTTTAATAATATATTTTGATATAAAAGATGCTACTCCTGTTTAGCAATAATATAATTTGGCAATATAAAGTGTATCAATGATAATTATATAGTTATAGTTACTTTATATTATCGATGCATTTCATATTGCTTAATTATATCACTGCTAAATAAGAGTAGTATCTTTCATGGTATATATTATTATAATACAATACTGTTATATTTTATGCAATATTATACAATACATTGTAATATAAACTATAATAATGATATGTAAAAGCAATATCTAGGTTCAATTATGTTTCATATTCATGTTCACATACTCACATACTGATTAGCAAGTAATTTTATGCTGTTTCAGTACTTTCTATTATTTTAACTTTGTTGCAATTAATAAAATCATAATAAAATGTTTGACAAGTTTAAAACAATTATAGTATAGTATCACAGTACATCACACATTGTACTCAATCTTAGCATTTTAAATGAAGATTATTGCATCATTTTAATTTAGTTCTAGTAAAATTTTGAGATATAATGGTGAGTGAAATAATTACACAGTATATAGCATTAGGTCAATAATGATATATAAAACTAATACAATAATATTATATGACAGTGCATTAGGTAATATATAAAACTAAAGAAATAATATTATATGGGATTTGACATACAATATATAAGACTAAAGAGACAATACAATAAGCATTAAGTAGATAATATGTAATATGTGAAAAATTATTTATTATAGCTAGAATTACATATATAAGACACATAAACGTGAAATTGTAGAACATAAATCAAACAATAATATATAATAATGGGTAGCTAGCATATGACATGAAGTAAATAGTATATAGGTAGACTTATAAGTTATATGACATGCATGGTTGAAAATAATATAGGACGTCATTTAGAAACTATATTACATACCGTGATTATAAGTTTATTTTACCATGCACCTGGCATTGATATATAAATGTATAGTAAATGCATATGCAGGGAGTATCGGCAACTAGTTAGATAATTATTACAAAGTTCGCTAAGATCTAATGAGCTTCAAATTGTTTACACACTCAATGCATACTTGCTCCGTTACGTTATACAGTTCCTGGTTGACCAGTATATCCCGCAGAAAACCTGTGAGGGGAAATGAAGTCACAGTATTGGACACTGCTGATTGGTCTATCAATCATAGCAGGATGCGTCTCTCAGGTGAGAGTAATTTTCTGCACCACTTATACAGTTGGTTAGCTTCCACAACAGCTTAGTGTAGTGGTATTTCTTAAACATGTTACACTAGAATTTTATTTATTTGTTAACGTATGTTTTCAATCTAAAATCTCTCTGCAAAGGTGTCTGAAACAACCACTACCAAGATGGCTGACACAACTACCACAGAAATGGCTGAAACGACCACCACAGAGATGGCTGACAAAACTACCACAAAAATGGCTGAAACAACCATGGCTGTAACGACGACCACCAAAATGGCTGACAAAACCACCACAGAAATGGCTGAAACAACCATGGCTGAAACAACCACCACCAAGATTGCTGACAAAACTACTACAGAAATGGCTGAAACAACCATGGCTGTAACGACCACCACCGAAATGGTTGACAAAACCACCACAGAAATGGCTAAAACAACCATGGCTGAAACAACCACCACCAAGATTGCTGACAAAACTACCACAGAAATGGCTGAAACAACCATGGCTGTAGCGACCACCACCGAAATGGCTGACAAAACCACCACAGAAATGGCTGAAACAACCATGGCTGAAACAACCACCACCAAGATTGCTGACAAAACTACCACAGAAATGGCTAAAACGACCATGGCTGAAACAACCACTACAGATATGGCTGAAACAACCACCACAGAGATGGCTGACAAAACCACCACAGAAATGGCTGAAACATCTATGGCTGAAACGACCACCACCAAGATGGCTGACAAAACTACCACAGAAATTTCTGAAACAACCACCACAGAAATTGCTGAACAGACCACAACAGAAATGAAGGAAAAGCCTACCACAAAGGTCACCAAGCTGACCACCACAAAAACGGTTAGCAACATGTCAACATAATAGGAATTGTTAGTTTATACTAATGAATAAGTTTTAGCAAAAATAGGCATTTTCCAACTACTGCTATCCCAATTTATCGATATTACTAATGAATAACTGCTACTATTAACCAGTATTGACTAATATTAATTAGCATTAACTAATAATGACTAGTATCAATTAGTAATGCATGAGTTTACTAACTACTAACCAGCTCTAACCATGGCCCAGTACCTAATAGCACTAATAACTAATAATTTCTGGCTGATGCTAACTAGTAACCACTTGTCACACCTATCATTCACCAATATATAATACTAAACATCTCAGATCACTACTATTAACCGCAAACAATGCTGTTGCAATTGAAGGAACTTTTCAGCTTTGCATACCTGGCTAATCCAAATTTTAGACTCCTCGAAAGAAATGCACAAGGAAAGCATGTCCAAGAAAGAAAGTTCCTAAAAGCTGTAAGAATGTGGTTGATTACTACCCAAATGGTCAAGGATGTAGACCCCAGTGCAAGATCTGCAAGGATCCTGTTCCAACTAAGGTAGGCTCAATGATTATGATAGGAAATTTTACTGCAATACAGGTGGTATAGTTATACAGTACAGGTGGTATAGTTATACAGTACAGGTGGTATAGACATACAGTACAGAAAGTATAGACATACAGTACAGGTGGTATAGTTATGCAGTACAGATGGTTTAGGGCAAAGCATTGACATGTTGCCATCTAATCAACTGAAGTGTTACTTTATAAAATACAATGCACCACAGTAATTTACTTTCTGCACTCTAACTGTTCAAATTTAGCCTCCAAAGAAGAAATGCACAAGAAAAATGTGTCCAAGAAAAAAAGTTCCGAAAAATTGTAAGAATGTGGGTGATTACTATCCAAATGGTCAAGGATGTAAACCCAAGTGCAGCGTCTGCAAAGACCCTGTTCCAACTAAGGTAAGCTCCTAAGTTGTGTATTCTGAAATGAAATAAAAATCAAAGTATATAATTAAGTTGTGGTTGACAAATTGATCTTGTATAATAAAATGAAAAACAAGTGCCCTTTGTGCCTATAATAATTGTTAATCATATGGACATAAAAATTTTGTATATTCATTTCATGCAGTGTACTTTCTACTTGGTACTCTTTTCATGTTGTGTAGTATAAATCTAAGGTAACTATATTCAACTTGTAGCCACCAAAAAGAAAGTGCCAAAGGAAAGCCTGCCCAAAAAAGAAAGTCAGCAGCCAATGTAAAAATGTAGAGACATACTACCCGAATGGAGAGAGGTGTGCTCCTGCTTGCAAAGTCTGTAAAGATCCTAAAGTTAGTTGTTTTTTTTCTGTTGCTTAAATATTTTCTACTAACCAATAAGTTTTCTTGTCTGACAACCAATAAGTTTTGTTGTCTGATAACCATTAAGTTTTGCTTTCAGATAACCATGCGATTTGATTATTTCAAAATTGTTTAATTTCTGATGCCACTTGTATTTAGCCTCCAAAGAAGAAATGTACACGAAAAATATGTCCGAAAAAAAAGATTCCACAGAACTGTGAAAAAGTAGTAGATTACTTTCCAAATGGTGAGGGATGTAAACCAAAATGTCAGAGGTGTGCGGATCCAATCATTCTGAAGGTAGCTTTCTTAGTTTATACTCTGCTTGTTTCATGCAGTTGTTTCTATATGTAGTGTTTAGTTTACCCACCAGCCTCTGTGATGTAATGGTTTACACTATAACTTAAAGTACGAGTGATAGCCTTATAGCCAAAAAAGAACTCATACAGTTCAATGCAAGAAGTGTAGCTGTAGGAGAGTAAACTTATTTCTACATTACTAAATCATTGCAGCCAAAAAAGAAGTGTAAGAGGAAAGCATGTCCTAAAAAAGGAAGACCAGGACCTAACTGTCAGAATGTGGAGGAATTCTATCCTAATGGCAAAGGATGTAGACCAACATGTAAACGGTGCAAAGACCAACTTTCAAAAGTGAGAGTTTGAGTGTTTCTACTTATAAAACCATTTTAATTGTTTGTTTCTTACAAAGTAATTGTGGTGGCTGTATGAACAAGAATCTTTGATAAGTTTATTCTATATATGTAATGCTGGCATTGTAACTTCTGGAGATCAATATTGAGAGTGTGAATTTTAAAGTATGCTGACAGTTTCATTGCTTTAATTTATTACACATCTTTATATATCATCGATACGCATTCTCGTAGCAATTTGGCTCATTGACTTAAATAGAACAGAAACCCACAGGAAATTCAACCCAAATTGATTTTGTTTGATTAGGTTTGCCCCAGTATAGTCTTAGACTTACTACAACTATACTATAACTAGAAGTATCAGTGTAAAGTCTAAATCTCAACATTCATGCTAGCAATACGGTACTACACACTCCCTATGTTCTCTCTAGTCTGTTTATATACACAGTATACATACTACTGTATGTTTGATGAACTTAGAATTTTCACAAACACTTAACTTTATACATTACTTTTTATTCACAGCAACCCGAAGCAGTTGACCTTGAAGATGAAGTGACTACAACTCCAGGGCTGGATAAAATTTAATTAATGGCAGGGCTCACCTACAGTCGCGGTGGGTATATTTAGTTTATATAAAGTTTCTCTCTAGAGAACAGTTAACTCTATGGGAGTATCAACTGACAATACAAAAGGATGTCAACTAAACTACTCAGTGTATACAAATAAATTTTGTTAAACAAAGAATTCAGGCTCTACATATTATATAGGCCTACTTAACTTTATATTATATTATTTCTCTTGTACAGCCACCATGGGAGTAAGCCCCTGTTGATGTTTTCCCAACCCACCCGGAAGCATAGTAATGACAAGTAGCTGGTGCATCCTGTAGAAAGAACTTCTCTGCAGATCTGTGTTTTGTAATTCTATTCTTTATATCTCAATTTCTTTTGTGTACCTATATAATAAAATTTGCGGTAACTTATCATGAACATTACTTTACAGCGTCAATCGTAAGCTTTATTTTATTGTGAGTTTAACTTACTAGCTAAATTTTGTTTAAATGAACATATTATTGTCAGCTATAGGCAAAGTAATACTAAAAGCTATTTTTGTTATTTTTTACATATTATGTTCTATACAAAATAATTGTCATGCAAAATATACTACCATATACAAACAGCCATCGTTTCATCAGTTTAACTCAATTTTAAAAGAAGTATAATTATATATTGTGGATCATTATAATACATCTACTGGGTAAAATACAGAAGTTGTTTTTTTTTCTTTTCTATTCTCTTGTTGAGTATAAAATAATTGAAAAATAGCATTTTTGTCAAGGAATACATAAAATTAAAACACAATTAATAATAGTATCACAATACATTATATCATAAAAAGTTACACATAAAAATAGTGTGCACGCGCACACGCACACACACACACACATATATATACATATAATATACATATAATATATGTATATATATATATATATATATATTATCAAGAAAAAGAGCAAATTAGTCAGATGTTAAATTATTGTGCTACTATTAGTCTCATGCTTCTTTAGCACTTCTCGGGCACAATAATTATTGCAGAGTCTAGCTAAGGCTTCTGTAATTAGTGCTGATTGGTTACAAATCTAGTATAATTAATTTAAAAGTTTAGTACACTGAAACTTGCCAATTTTGTGTAACAAAAATCTAGCTCATCTCTGTATACTTTAAGTAACAACAATAATGCATATTGTGCCTGAGGAGTGCTAAAAAATCATGAAACTAATAAAAGCACAATAAATTAACACCTAATTAAATTGCTCTTTTTCTTGATAATATAATTGCTCATTATTGAACATATAATAATTTGAGCACTCTTTTATCTGCTGTTTAACAAACTTACACTACAGCTAATATATATATATATATATATATATATATATATATATATATATATATATACATGTATATATATATATATATATATATATATATATATATATATATATATACACACACGCACACAGGTAGATGTTATCTTTTATATACCTGTGTGTAGGCTACAGTTGAATTTAGCTGAAGCCATATTTCAGCTTCAGTCAACACCTAAAATTACCTCCGTGACTTGAACACACTCGTAGAATGTATTATTGTTGTGAAGAGGCAGAACTGGGGAAAGGCACATAATAGCTGATGACAGACAAGAATGCAAATACAGTATACGCAAACTTCAAACTTTGCTCTGATGGACAGAACTACTAATTACTTTCTTCTGAGAAGTATATCACTGTTGAACATTTGGAAAAATGTATGTATTGTTGGCTGTCAAAAAAGCTACCAACAATTGTCTATGCAGTCACATCACACCTTAAATCATATAATATTTCTATGTTATTTAGAATAAGATTGTGGTGGTATGTTTCATTAATTTTGTTTCAGTTATTTATTGCTAATTGAATTGATAATATATATCATAATCTAGTATGTTGGGCGCCATATTTTATGTTGTGATGCATATTATATTACATGCTGTGAGCTATAATTTGAGTCATATAGTATCTTATACGCTGTGTTTTATATTATGTGATATGCTATGATACATGCAACAGTATATGAAATGCATAGTAAAACATGTTATATATGTGATAACATGGTAAACCCACGTCAGTTTATAGGCACCATATCAAAATAGTTTTTAAAGTTTGTTTCTCTATTGTGACGAAGGAGTAATTAAGACACTATAAAGCTTTTCCAAACATCGATATCGTCTTTCCTGGTATTAAAACCACTAACCTCATGTTTACTAAATCTATGTTTCAATTACTATATCATGGCTGCTCTCTATATTATATATCATAATGCATATATAATAAATCATATGTAGTATACTATAATATATATACGAAATTGTACATTGTACTTGTTCATAATGTTCTATATAACATTATACCAAATTATATATGATAATATTTCATAACATATTCTGTGTTATAAAGTAAAATATGTCATTATAGGTTATGGATAAAATAGTTATACTATATGATATTGTATTGGTATTTCTTACATGTAATATATTATAGTATAGCTACTGTATGTCCATTAGTCAAGTCACATGACAATTTGAACTTTTGCAACCTTAAATCTCAACACAATCGACTCCTGTTGAAGGAAGGCAGATAATTATAACTGAACTCTAAACTATTCTAAGTAACTGACAGCACCAGGTGATGACGGCACCAGCATAATAAAGAGCTAGCGATCACATGATTTTTCATGGAGATCACAAGGCCTGTAGAATGCTGCCATTGTTTGGAGAGCTGCCATTGTGTTGGAGAGCTGCCATTGTGTTGAGAGAAGTGAGGTAGCATGTATATAAGGTGGGGTGTGAAGCAGCAGCTCATAAGACTGGAACTCTGGCATCTTGTAGGAGCTGCTTAATCAGTTAGACTCAGTTGTATCAGGTATTACTAGAATATATTATATAGTATCTTATAATATTAATACTTGTATAGAAGTATAGCATATATAGTAGTATAATATAATATATACTAGTATAGAAGTATAATGTATAGGAGTATAATATATATTAATACTAGTATATAATGTATAGTAGTATAGTATAATGTATACTTGTACATAAGTATATAATGTATAGGAGTATAATATATAATAATACTTGTATAGAAGTATAGTATATTGAAGTATTATATATAGTAGCTTCAGATAATATTAAGTAATTATTAATAATTAGGAGTATTATATAGCAATATCAAATAATTACGTTGAAGAATTATATTATAATAGTTATAGTATTAATATACAATAATATTTTATATTTTAAAATGTAGTAGTCGTATAATATGATAATGGTGTATTATACAATTTGCATATTGGGTATCATTTGTTATATGAAATATACTATAGTGATATATTGTAGGTTTATATGTAATATATTATATATAATATATTACATATGATATATAAATAGACTATTCTATAGAAATGAAATATTTTGATTTTACATTGTAATAATATATTTTTATATGAAAGATGCTACTCTTGTTTAGCAATAATATAATTTGGCAATAGAAAGTGTATCAATAATAATTCTATAGTTATAGTTACTTTATACTGTCGATGCATTTCACATTGCTTAATTATACCACTGCTAAATAAGAGTAGCATCTTTAATCTCAATGTATAATATTGTAACATATAATACTGGTATGTTTTATACAGTATAATACGATATATGGCAGTATAAACTATACTAATAATATTTAAAAACAATATATTGCAATATAAGTTGCCCAATCTAATTTCAATACAGTTTTGTATTCATGTTCACAAATACTTGCGTACTAATTAGAAAGCAAGTTTATGTTGTTCCAGTAATTTCTATTATTTTATCTTTGTAATTTTATAATACATTATTATATTGTCATTTTATTAGGATACCTAAATTTATATAGTAGTAGAAAAAATGTTTGATAAGTTTAAAGCAATTATAGTACAGTATCACAGTACATCACACATTGTACTCAATCTTAGCATTTTAAATGAAGATTATTGCATCATTTTAGTTCAAGTAATATTTAGCAACATATAATATTGAGTGAAACAATTACATAGTATACAGTGCTAGATTGATAATAATGTATAAGACTAATGGAATAATATATATAGGTATATAGGTATATATAGGTAATATATAAAACTAAAACAAGGATATTTGATCAAACTTAGCATACAATATATAAGACTAATGACACAATATGATACAGAATGAAATATGTAGATACTATGTAATATGTGAAAAATTGTGTAATTTAGCTAGAATTTTATGTATGTCACATAAACTTGAAATTATGGGACATAAATCAAACAATAATATATAATATAAGGTAGTTAGCATATGACAGGAAGTCAATAGTCATTAACAAGAGTTACAAATTATAGACACGGTTGAAATCGGTATTGGACGTCATGCAGTTGGGAAATATTATAGTAAATGCCGTACTTAAAAGTTTATTTTACCATCTGGCATTGATATATAAATGTATAGTAAATGCATATGCAAGGAGTATTGGCTACTAGTTTGATAAATATTACGAAGTTCGCTAAGATCTACTGAGCTTTAAATTGTTTACACACTCAATGCATACTTGCTCCGTTACATTATGCAGTTCCTGGTTGACCAGTATATCCCGCAGAAAATCTGTGAGGGGAAATGAAGTCACAGTATTGGACACTGCTTATTGGTCTATCAATCATAGCAGGATGCGTCTCTCAGGTGAGAGTAATTTCCTGCACCACTTATACAGTTGGTTAGCTTCCATAGTCGTATCGACTGACTGCAAGAGAGAGAGAGCTTCCACAACAGCTTAGTGTAGTGACACTGTCACTGTTGCTTTTCTAGATATAAAAATGAACGCAAGTTTATAGTCACCATCCATATGAGAAAGCCCTAATGGAAAGAGTTTTCTATACAGTGGGCTAAAAAGTTATTCATATGGGGCACAGAAGCAATTATGACTGGATGCTCTTTCTAGCATTACCGAAGGCCTTTGTCAGGATTAGAACCCATGGCCTCGTGTTTACTAGGCAAATACTCTGACCTCTAGACTACAGCTGCTCCCCTGCTTTTCTTAGATATGTTACGCTAAAATTTGCTTTATTTATTAATATGTTTTGTTTCTAAAATCCACCACAAAGGTGGCTGAAACAACCACCACAAAGGTGGCTGAAACGACCACCACAAAGGTGGCTGAAACGACCACCACAAAGGTGGCTGAAACGACCACCACAAAGATGGCTGAAACAACCACCACAGAAATGGCTGAAACAACCACCACAGAAATGAACGAAAAGCCTACCACAGAAGTCACCAAGCTGACTACCACAAAAAAGGTTAGCAACATGTCAACATACTAGAAATTTTTACTTTATACCAATGGATAAGTTTTAGCAAAAATAGGCATTTTCCAACTACTACTATCCCAATTTATCTACATTACTAATGAATAATTGCTACTACTAACCAGTATAGACCAATGTTAATTAGCACTAACTAATAATGACTAGCACTAACTAGTAATGAGTTTACTAGCTACTAACCAACACTAACCATAGACCAATACCTAATATCACTAATAACTAATAATCTCTAGGTGATGCTAACTAGTAACCACTTGTCACCTCTATCATCCACTAATAAATAATACTAAACATCTCAGATCACTACTATTAATCGCAAACAATGCTCCTGCAGTTGAAGGAACTTTTCAGCTTTGCATATCTGACCATTCGAAATTTCAGATTCCTCGAAAAAAATGCACAAGGAAAGCATGTCCAAGAAAGAAGGTTCATGAAAGCTGTAAGAATGTGGTTGACTACTATCCAAATGGTAAAGGATGTAGACCCAAATGCAAGGTCTGCAGAGATCCTGTTCCAACTAGAGTAAGCTCATATAATTTTCATGTAGTACAGGTATAGTTAGGTATGTATTACAAGTGGTATATGTCGACATACAACGCAGGTGGTATAAACATACAGTACAGATGGTATAGTAATGCAGTACAGGTGGTATAGTTATGCAGTACACACAGTTTGATGCAAAGCTTACACATGTTTCCATTTAATCAACTGAAGTGTTACTTTATAAAAATATTACAGTCAGTTTTGTGCCAAATACAGCTGGAACTGCACCACAATAATCCACTTTTGCATTCTAACTGTTCAAATTTAGCCTCCAAAGAAGAAATGCACAAGAAAAGCATGTCCCAGAAAAAAAGTTCCGAAAAGTTGTAAGAATGTGGGTGATTACTATCCAAATGGTCAAGGATGTAAACCCAAGTGCAGCGTCTGCAAAGACCCTGTTCCAACTAAGGTAAGCTTCTAAGTTGTGTATTCTAAAGTGAAATAAAAATCAAAGTATATAATTAAGTTGTGGTTGACAAATTGATCTTGTATAACAAAATGAAAAACAAGTGCCCTTTGTGCCTATAATAATTGTTAATCATATGGACATAAAAATTTTGTATATTCGTTTCATGCAGTGTACTTTCTACTTAGTACTCTTTTCATGTTGTGTAGTATAAATCTAAGGTAACTATATTCAACTTGTAGCCACCAAAAAGAAAGTGCCAAAGGAAAGCCTGCCCAAAAAAGAAAGTCAGCAGCCAATGTAAAAATGTAGAGATATACTACCCGAATGGAGAGAGGTGTGCTCCTGCTTGCAAAGTCTGTAAAGATCCTAAAGTTAGTTGTTCATTTCTGTTTCTCAAATGTTATGAGCTTTGTTTTCTGATAACTAGTAAGTTCTGCTTTCAGGTAACCAAACAATTTATTACAATTTCGAAATTGTTTAATTTCCGATACCACTTGTACTTAGCCTCCAAAGAAGAAATGCACACGAAAAGCATGTCCGAAAAAAAAGATTCCACAGAGCTGTGAGTGGGTGGTGGATTACTTTCCAAATGGTGAGGGATGTAGACCAAAATGTCAGAGGTGTGCCGATCCAATCATTCTGAAGGTAGCTTTCTTTGTCTATACTCTGCTTGCTTCATGCAGTTGTTTTTAAGAATTAAAGCAGCATAAGAGTAATCTGACTATAGCCAATAAAGGGACTCATGAAGTTCAACATAGGAATTGCAGATGTAGCAGCGTAATTTTATTTTAACATGTTATTAAATTATTGAATCCAAAAAAGAAGTGTAAGAGGAAAGGTTGTCCTAAAAAAGGAAGACCAGGACCTAACTGTCAGAATGTGGAGGAATTCTATCCTAATGGCAAAGGATGTAGACCAACATGCAAACGGTGCAAAGACCAACTTTCAAAAGTGAGAACTCGAGTGTTTCTACTTGTAAAACCATTTTAATTGTTTGTTTCTTATAAAGTAATTGTGGTGGCTGTATGAACAAGAATCTTTGAAAAGTTTATTCTACATATGTAACGCTGGCATTGTAACTTCTAGAGATCAATATTGAGAGTGTGAATTTTAAAGTATGCGAACAGTTTTATTGTTTTAATTCATTGCATGTCTTTATATCTTTGATATGCATTCTCGTAGCGATTTGGCTCATTGACTTACACTGTAAATAGGACAGAAACCCACTGGAAATTCAACCCAGATTGATTTTGTTTGATTAGGTTTGCTTCAGTATAGTCTTAGACTCACTACAACTATACTATAACTAGAAATATCAGTGTAAAATCTAAATCTCAGCATCCATGCTAGCAATGCACTATTATACAATCCTTATGTTCTCCGTAGTTTGTTTATATACACAGTATACATACTACTGTACGCTTGATGAACCTAGAATTTCCACAAACACTTAACTTTATATGTTACTTTTTATTCACAGCAACCCAAAGCAGTTGACCTTGAAGATGAAGTGATTACAACTCCAGGGCTAGATAAAATTTCTCAATGGCAGGGTCCACCTACAGTCGCGGTGAGTATATTTAGTTTATATAAAGTTTCTCTCTAGAGAACAGTTGACTTCTGCTGAGATTTCATCTGAACTTTTATTTTAATGTCAACAGACACTACCATAAAACAGTCAATTAGCCTACTCAGTACATACAGCTGCATGTATATGTTTAATTAACATTAAATTCAGGTTCTACTGATTCTCACTATCTATATTATACTACTTTTCTTACACAGCCACCATTGGAAGTTAATCCTAATGACGTAGTGGATCTAAATCCAGGACAGAGTCAAATTCTTCCGGCAGAAAGGCCTCAATGGCTGGGCCTACCTACGGTTAGGGTGGGTTCATTTAGTTTATGTGAAGTTTTTTCTAGAAACCAGCTGACTTCAGCTCAGATTTTAACTGAACTGTTGAGATTTTAACTGAGCTTTTATTGTAGCTCTTCTACTGGATGGAATTTTCCCAGTAGAAGAGCCTCAATGGCTGGACCCACCTACAGTTCTGGTGAATACATCCAATTCATATAAAGTTTATCTAGAAATCCATCAGACTTCCTATTGTAATATCAATTGACACTACAACAGAGGAGTCAAAATGACTACTCAGTACATACTATTGCACATTTGATTACCATGCTCACTATATATTATATTATATTACCTTTTTACACAGCCACCATTTGAAAATGACCCTAATTTTGTACAGGATGGAGTTCCATTAGGGATGAGTATATCTATTTTATATAAAGTTCCTCTAGAGAACAGCTAACCCCTGACCTTAATTATTGTAGTGTCAGCTGACACTACAGTAGGGGTTAAAATGGCTATACCCAAGTACATTCAGTTGGATCCTTGTTATACATGAAATTCAATTTCTACAGAAACTTAACTCTATGTATTACTTTTCTCACACAGCCACCAGGACCCATATTTGATGATAACATAGGAATTATACTGCCAGATGGAACTATAATCAGGGTGAGTACATCAAATTTATATAAAGTTTCTCTAGACTCTAGAATCCAATTGATTTTTATTGGTGCGTCAACTGGCACTACAATGAAAGAATCAAATAACTACTCAGAACATACTAATGCTCTACAGATTCTTAACTGTTTATAATTGTTTTTCTTATACAGCGAAGGGAAGAAAATCCTGATAATGCTTTCCCAAGCGAGCCGGAACCATAATGATGTGGCCTGCAGCAATCATATGTCTCTGCAGACCTATATTTCCTAACTATACTCTTTATAACATGATCTATTTAATTATATAAAACGTATGGTGTCTATATAACATATTAAAACTTACAGAAACTAATTACCAATCACATTATTTTGCAGCTTTAATCGTAAGCTTTACTTTTTGTTGTGGTAATAACTTTCTATAGCTATATTTTGTTTAAAGAAACATATTGTCAGTTATAAGCAGGGTAATGCTATAAGCTATGTTTATTATTTTCTACATTTTATGTTCTATATAAGATTATTTTCATGCAATATACGCTACCATATACACGCTACCATTGCTTCGCCAGTAAAACCCAGTCCTAAAATAAGTACAATTATATATACAATATACATGTGAATAGTGATAATAGCTTTATTGGGTAAGAAGGAATGCAAGTTGTCTTCTTTTTTTCTATTCTCTTGTTAACAGATGTCATAAGATAGTTAGAAAATAAAATTTGTGCTTAGAAGTATATAAAATTAAAACACGCAGTTAATGATAGTATCACAATATGTTATATCATAATAATATATTATATAGTAATAATATATATTATATTTCACATGACATTATCATGCAGGTTACAACTATAAATATGTAATAGACCGTTACCAAATATAATATTTTACACACAATGCAATACATGTAGTGCAAGCTAACAGCTAGATAAATGGTATACATGGAATATCAATTTTTGAATAGTATAAAATGCACATTGAGGAAAGTGAACCCATAGGAGAGCTGAACATCCTAAAGCAGCCTGTAAAAGTTTATCAAAATCTGACACATTAATTTAAGCGACTTGAGCCAAATATAAATCGTACCAAAATAATTTCAATTTAATATAACTGATATAACTAAAAAGATGAACTGACACCTGAGCTAGGGGTGCCTGCAGAATATATACTGGTTTATGAGAACAACCAGCTATGTGTGTATAAAATATGGTATATGGTGTGGACTGTTGAGAAATATCCAGGGACGTGGTGTGCTGTATTATGTGGTATAAAGGAAACAATTAGGCTGTACATAGAATATGGTATGGTTTAGGGAAATAACTAGGTATGTGGTGTGTAATATTACATTGTATAAGGGTTATGGTTTAGGGGAACAACTAGGTTGTGCATAGAATATAGGGTATGGTTTAGGGCTTAGGGGATCAACTAAGGGTGTACAGCTAGTGCAAAGTGCAGAGTGATATATACACCTTTAACTCTTTGGTGCAGTGTAGTTAGAGTTGTGACTCAATCTTCTGATTCATAGTCATGCATCATCCAGTCCTTGCTGCCCCAGCATCCTGTTCCTTCTTAATTAAGAACAACAGGATTGGTGAATAAAAGAGTAGAGTCAGCATTCCTTAGCAACGTGCCCTCTATATAGTATATAACCCCTACAGTATATCCCTACAATATACCCCTACAATATACCCCTACAATATAACCCCTACAGTATATCCCTACAATATACCCCTACAATATAACCCCTACAGTATACCCTTGCAATATGCCCTTAACATATATAACCCTTACAATGTATAACCCCTACAATAATATGTAACCCTTACAATGTATAACCTATACAATATACTCGTACCTCTATGCAATATATAACCCCATAAAATACATTTCCATCGTATACCCTTACAATATACCGCCAATACACCTCTACAATATACTTACAATACACCTATACAATATACCTACAATACACCTCTACAATATACCTACAATATACCTACAATATACCTACAATATACCTACAATATACCTACAATATACCTACAATATACCTACAATACACCTACAATATACCTAAAATATACCTACAATATAACTTTACAGTATTTCGTAGCTTACAATAAACCTTCAATAGTGGTAAGGGTAGTGCCACTTCAGTTTCGCCCTTGCTATCATTGTATTGTGTGGCAAGTAATTGAATTCCACCTTATGTGGCCCTATGCTAATAGTTGTCCTTCATAGTCTAATAGTGAAAAGGCAGCTGTGGTTACACTGGTATCAAACCCCCTGTTGTTTTCAGCTGGGGAAGTTGTTTTCACAAAGCTGCAGTAAAGGAATGCATGTGTCATGGAGGAAGCTGAACATTAGATTAACAGATGAAGTTAGAGAATAGCCAGCTTATCATGTGGAAGGTGCATTACATCATAATAGCATACTATTATTCGTTTAATTATAGGTCAGCAATTAATAGGTCAGTAGCTTCAGCTTCCAATGTTTGTTTTATTACCCAATTATATTTGTTTTATCTGCTGGTAGCAATGCCCAGTCAGTGTTGATGTGCCATATTTGTATCTATTGCATAACACACAGAAATAACTAAAAGTAAACCTAACCAACAGTTGTCATAATATGATGATGCAACTTTTATTTGTCATATTTTAAATTCTATTGACATATTTCAGTTTCCCAACTTGGTGACTGGGATACTAGATACAGAGGATGGGAGAGAGGTTGTGTAAAGTACAAAATGTGGAATGTAACGCATAGAACATGTGGATTGTAGATTGTAGATGTAGATTGTAGAATGTAAAGCATAGCACATATTATTATAGAGCGTAAATTAGTATGAAGAGCATAGAAAATAGAATGTAGAAAATACAAGACTAAATGTAGAGTGTGCAATGTAGAAGGTGGAGTATAGAATGCAAAGAGTGTAGAACTCGAAGTATAGAACATAGTGTATAGAATGTGTAGTGTAGCTTGTAGACAATAACTTTCTAGTGAGCTGTATCTGTAGAAGACATATTTTTGTCTCTTCAACTGAAACTGTATAACAAGTTCAACTCATCAAGTAAGCAGGAAATCATACAATATTAAGTCAATGGTATTATAAGAAACAATGTTCACCTCACAAACAAGATTATGTGTTTACTTGGCCAGCTTTACCAATAATAAAGTCAGTTTTAGCCCTATCAACCCAACATCCAAACAACTTCTAGCCTCCAATATAGCTGGTATTTGAATATCATTATAGGGTGCATTCCACTGATAATATCGGGTGATTTACTCACATAACTTGGTAATAAAATAGTAAGAGAACGATTTGGATACAGTGAGTCTATAAATAACTTCCTAGTAATGTTTTTGCAAAATATTGTAGTTTACACAAGCAAGGCATTACATTGATTGCTGGAATGACATAAATACGTCAGCTAGGGTTGTTCACGTCACGCTCTGTTGCCTACTATACTAAGCCGCAAAGCGGTTGCCTTATAAATAAGTACAACACGTGAAAGTCGCTTCATTCGCAGACGAGATCTGCACCAGAAAAGGTGAGTGCTATTTAATATTCATTTGTTAGTAGGAATTGTTATGAATTGTGACAACTGGTTTAACTAATATGCTTTTTGAAAATATAATAGTAGCCAACACTCACATCAACCGTAGCAGATATTTTTCTATGCCAAAGCCTATGATTTTGTGTCTTTTATATTTTACAGAAAAATCTGTTAGTGATAGTGAAGAAGTGCCAGTGGTGATATAGACAGTGTAAATATGGCGTGGAAACATGTTGTAATAGGAGCATCTATTCTTGCTGCTGTTTCGTGCAGCTTAGTGAGTGTATATTACACAGTTCAAATGCATATTATATAGTATCAGTATGATTTATATAATACAGTGTAGTGTATTATATTACGCAGTTCAAATGCATATTATATAGTATCAGTATGATTTATATTATACAGTGTAGTGTATTATATTACGCAGTTCAAATGCATATTATATAGTATCAGTATGATTTATATTATACAGTGTAGTGTATTATATTACGCAGTTCAAATGCATATTATATAGTATCAGTATGATTTATATTATACAGTGTAGTGTATTATATTACGCAGTTCAAATGCATATTATATAGTATCAGTATGATTTATATTATACAGTGTAGTGTATATTACACAGTTTAATGTATATTATACAGTATCAGTATGATTTATATTATACAGTGTAGTGTATTATATTACGCAGTTCAAATGCATATTATATAGTATCAGTATGATTTATATTATACAGTGTAGTGTATTATATTACGCAGTTCAAATGCATATTATATAGTATCAGTATGATTTATATTATACAGTGTAGTGTATATTACACAGTTTAATGTATATTATACAGTATCAGTATGATGCGTATAATACAGTGTAGTGTATATTACGCAGTTTAATGTATATTATACAGTATCAGTATGATTTGCATTATACAGTTGTACGTGGTGTTATTACAGTGTGCTGTGTATTATATAGTGTAACATATACTATACAGTCTAGTGTGTATTGTTTTAGAGATCTGTATATTATACCCTGTATTATGTATTATATGTATAGTGTAATATCTATCATGCAGTGTAGTGTGTATTGTATATATAGTATACTATCTATTATACAGTGTAGTGTATATTATGCAGTTTAATGTATATTATATAGTATCAGTATGGTGTGCATTATATAGTGTAATATGTATTATATAGTGTAATATGTATTATATAGTGTAGTATGTATTATATAGTGTACTATGTATTATATAGTGTGGTAGATATTATGTAGTGTAGTGTGTATTATATAGTGTAATATGTATTATATAGTGTAATATGTATTCTACAGTACACTATGCATTATATAGTGTAGTGTGTATCATACAATAGAATTGGCTAAATTTCTCCTTACTGAATAATAGTAAGATTATAGAATTAGTTAACCACAATTCCCAGCACACGCCGGCTTGCGGGTTGGGGCGTGCTGACACTTCCCAAATCTTATAAGATAGCTCATAAATCAATAGGATTTTTGTTACTTGACAGTTTCCTTGTATTGCCTTGCACGCGTGATGACTCATTTCTTCAATCCGAATCTTGGCACACTCCACTCTGATATTAATGAGCTGATTATACGGCATTTCCTATGACCATTTCTTTTAAGGATTAAATATCTCAGTTAATAAGGAAATTGAATATTAATCAAAGATGTCTCTACCACATTGTTTTTCTACTCAATGCTAAATAAAGGGAGTAGAATTATCTTAATTGATTGTGGATTTGCTGAGTAATACTGTGATAAATGATTGCCAAAAGTAGAGTTGTCACCATGACAATGGGATGGTGTGAATAACTGTTTCTTGCATTTAAAATCCATCATTACCCTGTCAACGCATGTTCAACGTCTGTTTAACATCTGTTGAAACAATGCATTAAAACACATGCATCAGAGAGCATCTGCCCTCCACGCTGCGTCTCTGTCGGCACCAGCCAGCAACATATAGAATTAAAGATCTCACAATGGATTAGTTATATTCATTGGCTAAAAGTTAAAAATTGACTTGTTTTTCAAGATAATATTTCATTTAAATATAGTTTTCTAAATAATTATAGCATATAGCTAGTGTAGACCGGTGATCAGATATCAATGATTGCGTATCAGTGACTGACTATCAGTGATTCAATGTCTAGTGACTTATACTTGGTCACTAGATATTGATGACTAAATATAAGTTATGAGATATAATTGACTAAATATCAGTGATTAGACATTAGTGTGTTGTTAGTAATTTGCACGCTTATTTATAGCCCTGCACAGAGATTGGTTGTGGTCCAGAACCTGGTCCTAACTGCCAGAACGTGACAGAAGTTAGACCAAATGGTCCAGGATGTGATCCAGTTTGTAGAGTCTGTAATGATACGGAAGTGAAACCTACAACTCCACCTTCCAGAGATGTAAGTCTACTAGTTCATTTGAGTGTTACTTACACTTCCACTCTCTATGGTGTAGGTTTATACTGCTACCTCACACAAGTAAAATCTGCTATTACTTACTTCTTATTGCTTTTTAATGTAAACAGTAGTTGCAGAAAATTATTTGACTGCTAGCTTTTTATGACTTCTACTATGACTGCTAAATGACTGCTATATGACTTCTATATGACTTCTATATGACTGCTATATGACTGTTATATGACTTCTATATGACTTCTATATGACTGCTATATGACTGTTATATGACTGCTATATGAAATATATTTGACCTCTACTATGACTGCCATATGACTTCTATATGACTTCTATATGACTTCTATATAATTTCAACTATGACTGCTATATGACTTCTACTATGATTTCTATGTTACTCTTATATATGCTTCTATATGGGACTTCTATGTGTAAAACTACTGCTTCTTTAGAACATGGTGTGTCCAACCTACCGGTATTTCAACATACCAACCCTGTCGGTAGCTCCAGGTCAGCCTGTCTGCTCAGATGACAGCGAGTGTGAACTGAATGAGAAGTGTTGCTATTGGGGATCCAGCAATCAATGCAGGGTCGGTGTTACCACCACCCCTAAACCAGGTGTGTAGAGACATGTAGAACCACAAGCCATGTAATGGTAATATACTAACATTCAACTCCTCAATGATTAAGTCTAGCTAGTAGCCAGTCCGATACTATATTGTACAAACATGTAACTACTACATGTTTACTTCAACACTATGTTATATATATATATATATATATATATATATATATATATATATATATATATATATACATACATATATATATATATATATATATACATATATATATATATATATATATATATATATATATACATATATATATATATACACACACACATATATATATATATATATATATATATATATATATATGTATATAACTATTACATATTTCAGCACTAAACTATATAAACATGTACCTACTACATGTTCACTTTAACACTAGATTATATTATATGCATGTAACTATTACAGGTTCATGTCCGATACGTGCTCCATTCGCCATAACATCTAACTGTCTGATGGACTACGTTGGCTGTAGATACGACTCTGAGTGTAGAGGACATATGAAATGTTGCAAAGTTCAAGGTTGTCCTTATAGCGAGTGCACAGCAGCTGCCCCACCATTAGTTGGAACTCCTACCATCTCCTCTGTTGGCCCACCAGCTGCACCGAGTCTTCCACCAAAAGTAAGAAGAACTCAATAATCTCTTCCAATTTTACCAAAAGCTGCTTATATAAATTATCTTTGCATTTGATTCTGTTTACATCTATGCAACAGCGTCTAATGTTATCTAATCTAACCTGATATAGAGCTCAAGGTCATTGAGTAGAGAGCTCATTGTATGATTTGATATTGACAGCCCTGTACACGGAAGGGATGTGCGGCCCCTCCAGCTGCATTGAGCTGTAGAAAAGTGGAAATAGTTTATCCGAATGGAGAAGGTTGTGAGCCAGCGTGTCGAGTATGCATGGATGCTCCACCACCTCCTCCAACAACACTCACCTCTGATCAGGTATTTCATGCATTTCTCTCTGGACTGTAGCATATCATGTTACACACTATTGATACGTTCCCATGCTTCTCATTATGCAAGTGGTTTTTTTGTTCAATGCATGGGGGAAGTGTCAATTGAATGAAAGCACAACCATAGGTTATTGCAAAGCGAAACCGTACAAGTATCCCATACAGATCTATTCTAATCAGGGACTTAGTGAATAAGACTTGAGTTTTAAACTGAGTTGTAAGGTTAGAATTGTAAGACTAAAGTTGTAAAATGCTATATGTCAAACTGGAAAGTCAATAGCCAGCTTTGATAGAGTTGACACAAGGTCATCACATTATTAGCCCCAGCTGTCAACAACTGTAATACATTCTAAAAATTATTTTTATACTGAAACTGGCAGCAGCATTAGCAGTCAATTTTTTCAAATAAAGCTTTGGCGTGCCGTAATATCTGGCTGCTTAGAGGGGCTATTACAACGATGCATCATAAAAAAGATTTTTCAATTCTTTTGTATCATGAGTTGACTGAATTTGCTAAAAGGGTCCCCTTTATCCACTCCGTAAGTTACATACTTGTTACCATAAGATGCCTCTTTGATATTTAATAAGTCATATATGCTCATTTAGGAGCAGTAGTGGAGAAATTGAGATAGTTTAAGTTCGTTGAATTTTTTATAAGTTTTGGTGTGGGGCGCAGGTTGATATTTTTGCGAAAACATAGTTTCTTTTGTTACATTTTTAATCTAGAACACAGGCTTTTCTCAATTTCTCCATTACTGCACCGCTACATGCTCATACGCTGTCTGTTATTTAGCAGTTTGTTGTGATGTTCTTGTAGAATCTAGCATGTCCCCCATACCCTTTCTACTTCGACGTCTCTCTCAGTCAGCCCGTGTGTACGGCTGACTCTGATTGTAGGAGTGGAGAGAAATGCTGCTTCTGGGGTGCAGGAAAGCAGTGTAAAACTGGACTAGTCATGACTGCCAAAGCAGGTGAGTTTTAGGTAGCAATCTTCAAGTACACCAAAACCTATGTATAAAACTGACAACAATTAAAGATTCCAATATCTAAACAGACTCATCCCGCCGTAGTTTTGATTTGTATGTTTTTCTTTTACAGGAGTGTGCCCAGTTCCTGCTCCTAGAGGAAGTTCTTACAGATGTAGAATGGACCATGTTGGCTGTACATATGACTCACAGTGTGAAGGTGATGAGAAGTGTTGTAAAGCTGACGGCTGCTCGTACAAGGAGTGTAGAGCCCCAACCCCTGCTCTGGCTGTTCAGCCAATTCCTCCTCAGGTATTGATACTTTGCAAGTGCAAATACAAGGTTATTATGTCACAGGGATGTCATTAGTTTGAGTGAATCTAGACATTTAATTTAGGAACAGTTGAGTGTCGAATCTGATGCTTGTCTAGTAGACAGTTGTGGACTTGTCAGGTTGAATTTCAATCTTATCTGCTTCTCAATAATTTTTGAAATTGTGTGTTCTTTCTAATTTTAGCCCTGCACAAAAATTGGTTGTGGTCCAGAACCTGGTCCTAACTGCCAGAACGTGACAGAAGTTAGACCAAATGGTCCAGGATGTGATCCAGTTTGTAGAGTCTGTAATGATACGGAAGTTAAACCAACAACTCCACCTTCCAGAGATGTAAGTCTACTAGTTCATAGCAGTGTTACTTGCACTTCCACTCTCTATGGTGTAAGTTTAATCTATTACCCTTATTCAGTGTTACTTGCACAATAAACTCTCTATTTTCTGATATTTCAAGATCCTTTCTTCTCCACTCAGTAAGTTGTATACAACTTAAGAAGCTGTCGCTGTCTGTCGATATGAGAGTTAGAGTCGAGATAACATATATGCTGTTATTCAGCAATCTGTTGCAGGAGCTCTGTTGTTCTTGTAGAATCTAGCATGTCCCCCGTACCCTTTCTACTTCAACGTCCCTGTCAGTCAACCCGTGTGCACGACCGACTCTGATTGTAGGAGTGGAGAAAAATGCTGCTTCTGGGGCGCAGGAAAGCAGTGTAAAACCGGACTAGTCATGACTGCCAAAGCAGGTGAGTTTTAGGCAGCAATCTTCAAGTACACCAAAACCTATGCATAAAACTGACAACAATGAAAGATACCAATCGTCTAAACAGACTTATCCCATCGCAGTCTTGATTTGTACGTTCCTTTTCCATAGGAGTGTGCCCAGTTCCTGCTCCCACAGGCAGCTCCCATACATGTAAAATGGACTACGTTGGCTGTACATATGACTCACAGTGTGAAGGTGATGAGAAGTGTTGTAAAGCTGACGGCTGCCCGTACAAGGAGTGTAGAGCGCCAACCCCTACTCTAGCTCTTCGATCAATTCCCCCTCAGGTATTGATACTCTGCAAGTACAAATACAAGATCGTTGTGTAGCAGGAATGTCGTTAGTTTAGGTGACTCCAGATTCGTCTAACGTTTAGCTTATGAACAGTTGAGTGTCGAATCTGATGCCTGTCTAGTAGACAGTTTTGGACTTGTCAGATAGAGTTTTAACTTTAGATGCTTTTTGATGAACCATTAAAATTGTGTGTTCATCTAAATATCTAAATTGTAGGCCTGCACAGAGATTGGTTGTGGTCCAGAACCTGGTCCTAACTGCCAGAATGTGACAGAAGTTAGACCAAATGGTCCAGGATGTGATCCAGTTTGTAGAGTCTGTAATGATACGGAAGTGAAACCTACAACTCCACCTTCCAGAGATGTAAGTCTACGCTACTAGTTCATTTGAGTGTTACTTGCACTTCCACTCCCTATGATGAGAGTTTAAGCTATTACCCTTATTCAGTGTTACTTGCACAATAAACTCTCTATTTTCTGATCTTTCAAGCTCCTTTCTTCCCTACTCAGTAAGTTGTATACAGCCCAAGGAGCTGTCGCTGTCTGTCTATATGAGAGTTAGAGTCGAGATAACATATATGCTGTTATTCAGCAATCTGTTGCAGGAGCTCTGTTGTTCTTGTAGAATCTAGCATGTCCCCCGTACCCTTTCTACTTCAACGTCCCTGTCAGTCAACCCGTGTGCACGACCGACTCTGATTGTAGGAGTGGAGAGAAATGCTGCTTCTGGGGCGCAGGAAAGCAGTGTAAAACTGGACTAGTCATGACTGCCAAAGCAGGTGAGTTTTAGGTAGCAATCTTCAAGTACACCAAAACCTATGTATAAAACTAACAGCAATTAAAGATTTCAATCATCTAAACAGACCCATCCCATCGCAGTCTTGATTTCTATGTTCCTTCTCCATAGGAGTGTGCCCAGGTCCTGCTCCTAGAGGCAGCTCCCGTACATGTAAAATGGACTATGTCGGCTGTAGATACGACTCACAGTGTGAAGGTGATGAGAAGTGTTGTAGAGCTGACGGCTGCCCTTACAAGGAGTGTAGAGCGCCAACCCCTGTTCTGGCTGTCCAACCAATTCCTACTCAGGTATTGATGCTGCTGATCAATTACATCCAAAGACTGTAGCTTAAATGGGATTTTCTGAAGTTGTAAAATTTCGACTTCATTTTATGTTTTTTTTTCTGCAGCCCCCAAAGATCTGTACACTGAAAGGGTGTGCTGCCCCTCCAGCTGGACTGAACTGTACAAATGTAGAAATAGTTTATCCGAATGGAGAGGGTTGTGAGCCAGCTTGTCGAGTCTGTAAGGACCCCAAACCCCCCAAGGTGAGAGCTGTATTCAAACCAACTCTTTTTATCTGCATTTGTTCCATAGTTTAGATATTATTGTATTAGATTTTGAAGTTTAAAACACAGCTTTGATGACACTGTAGAAGTGTGTGAGTGTGAGTAGTAATACAAGTTGTGAGGAGGCAGAAGTTGGTGCAGAGTGCGTAGTAAAAAATGCTGTGAGAAGGGAGATGTTGGCACAGTTTGGGTACTAATACAAATTGTGAGAAAGCAAATGTTGGTGCAGTGTGGTGATTGATATTAAGTACAATGAATTGCCTCCATGACTTAGCATTTTTCAATGACCTTATAATTAAAAGCACATTTGACCTTTGTTGTGTATTGATGACTAGTAGGTCAAGGTGATTCACAGGTCAACTTGATTCACACTGTTGACAGCCGCTGATTTTCACAGCAGCATATTTCCATCATGTATCATCAGAGTGGTTTCAACTGAACTTTCTGGAATGTTAGGATAGAAATACTATTATTATTAGTTATGTCAGAGTCTATCAGTGTTAAGAGCAGATAAGATATCATTGTAACTGCTAATAGGTGTGCACTAAGAGAGGTTGTCCGCCCCCTCCATCACCCGACTGTAAGAAAACCAAGAAGTACCGACCTAACGGCAAAGGATGTGGCCCTGTATGTGAAGTCTGTGTTGATAAACCAAAGGTACGTATAGTGCATATAACAGAATATATTGTCTGTAGCGTATATCCCAGACTATATTATGTAGTCCATATCTCAGACTATATTGTATATAGTCCATATCTCAGACTATAGTGAATGCAGTAAAAACTTGTGTATTTAAAAGCTGGACTGCCCTTCATACCCATTTTTCTTTGACGTGGAGTTGACACAGCCGGAGTGTGTTTCTGATAAGGAGTGTAAGACTGGGGAGAAGTGCTGTGACTGGGGCAGCGGCAAGCAGTGTGTGAAAGGCGTGGATACCACTCGCAGACCTGGTTAGTTTTAATATAATGCTTCTTTGTATTCAAAATCATGTAAGTATGTGTGCAATGTGTATGTACGCATATGTGTGCAATGTGTAACAGGAAGTTGTGTTACAGGTGTCTGCCCAGCCACAAAAGTTGCTGATTTTGTCAGCAGCGATTGTATCGCTGATGCCCCAGGCTGTGATTTTGACTCTCAATGCCCCGGCACAGAGAAGTGCTGCCTTAACTCTTTTTGCAAATACAAGGAATGTAAACCTGCCGTCACTGTGAGTAACTAGTAAATAGCTGTTTACTTTAGTACAGTCTAAATTACGAGATAAACAACATGTATGTTATATTGTATATCACTATTTGGACATTGTTTATTACTGTAATACATTCTATAAGATAATATCACATTGTATATAATATATTGCTATAATACATTGTAATCACTATACAGCAATACCTATTACTTTATATAGATTACATTTTTATTACTATATTGCACTTTCTATTACTATAGTATAAAGTACTTGTATGTTACTATAAAACATTGATTATTACTGTACTACAATGTACTTGTTTATTATTACATTACATTGTTTATTACTACATTACATTGTTTATTACTAAACTATTATCCCAATACTAGATACTAATTAGTACGTTATAAGATAAGCAACATGTATAGCTATTATATATTACACAGATTAAAGAGTTACTATTTTATGTATTGTTACACAAGTTGCATAGTTATTATATATTCTACAAATTACAAAGCTATCATGTCATATATTGCACAGGTTGTAGAGTACACTAGTCAGTTAAAGGCTATGTTGGATAAATTTAAAGTCCGTCTGTCGCCTCTATTAAATGATAAAAGGTGCAGTTGCCTTTCTCCACAAATCTTCACCCACACCTCCTACACATTAATATCTTTCATTATAACTAACTATACTATGCACTATACAGCACACATATCCAGTACATGCATGGTGTACCCACAACGCTTCAGCCCACAACAAACACTAACCTAGCCACAGATCTTTGGAGGCTGCGTTGGATTAAGATTACGACTATTTTTTGGAAACATATCCAAATTATTTATAACCAACTAATCATAACAAATTATTTGCTTCTTTGCTGTCAATCAATACCCTTTCAAGTTGTATAACATAATTATATGGGAATATAATTCATCCACTGATGTTTGGTTAACACTATCCTTTCTTCTATATAATGAATCAAAAATATCTGTGAACTTGTTAGTAGCAAAATATTACCAATGATATTATAATAGTATATTACTAACAACATATTATTATTGGCAATGTAATAATATATTACTAGTATCATAGTGCATACAACGCGCTGACCGTAATTGTCTTCCCCTTTCTTACAGGACAACTGCCGATGGATCACCAAGAAGCGATGTCACCCAACAGCCAGAAAACCAAACGGGAAACGCAAATGCAGAAGAATTAGAAAATATGTTTGTCAATAGATTAGAGTAATTCTGCTCACTAACTCAGTCAGTCACTCATTCAGTCAGTGATTGAGTAACTCACTCATTCAGTCACTCACTCACTCGTTCATTCAGTCAGTGACTCATTCGGTGACTCAAAAGAACTTTGATGGTCATCCAGATATCTCTCAGTGACTGCCTATGCTATGTCAACTCTAGTTGCCATTTCCAATTATTTTGATATACTCCTTTACATTTATATTCTCCTGTGTAATAAGAATATATATATTTTATAAACAATAATTTTTCATAGAGGGAACTGGTTTATTCTTTATAAATATTTTCATGCTCAAATAAAATGTAAAGTTTTGAATTTCTGTGTACATACTCAATAGATAAAATTGTCATGCTATTCAAGAGTCACATATGTGCTGCATGATTCGCATGTTACTCATTTCAGATCTGATGATGGTTAGCCTTACAGGCTGCTTTAATTTAATTTTATTAATAAAATGTTTTGATGAAATAAGAAACGGCTAACTGTCTTTGTTTAGAGTGTGAAAAACCTGCAGATTAATCATGTTTCTATGCATTCGGAGGTCAGTTGATGCTGAACAGTTTAGACAAGCATTTCTTGTAGTGTTTTGAGACACTAAAATCTCATCTGTTTATTTCTCTAGAAAAGGAAGTGTTAGCCATTGTGTTTAATCGCACATCTATATGAATTCATACAATCTATTGTGGCGTGTATAAGTAATGCCATTGTCTGTATTTGGTGCATATGCACTCACATTAAATATGACTGCCACGGAGATGTTGAAAACAAAATCTTGATCAATAATCTTTAAATTGTATAGCGCTGACGGACACAGTTTAATAGACAATGTACTGTTTGTACAAGGAAACTGGAGTTACAGTTTACGTAACCATTGTGTTGTAACACTGGAGTTGATTGACATTAAAGTGGCACATCCAGGTTATTATTAGAGCAGTAACAGATGTTGATAGAGTTGCTGTTGGAAGTGTAAATAGGTCAAGGGGTCAAACGGTTGTGACCCACCCCTTGAAACCAGCAACATCCTGTTGCCAGAGAGAGATTACGAAATATTTCACATTTATAGTCACTAATGCATATGAAACACAGCAATGTACACCACCTGTAGCTATGAGGATAAACTGTAAACATAGAAAAATGAGGCACAAAGGATGTCAAATGTCAAGGTTAGAATATGAGATGATGGCACACCCCCAGCGTGATTACATTTTTGTGTAATACTGAATGTAAGAAGGGGTGTAATACCATGTAATTTGGTGTGTATAATATGTAACACACTATATAATATTGAGGATGTAAAACACGATGTAACATAGTGTGTAATTAGATGAATCATATGTAGTAAGTGAGTAATACAGTGTATAACATAGTGTGCGTAATATGGCCAAATGTAGAGGAAGTAGAGGATTACTAAACACAGTCAAGAGCAATATTTGTTGAAACTGAATTATTTAGAATGAAACGCATTTTGATAAGCCAGGTATAGTATATAATTATGGCTTGTAAAAAGCTTGAAGGATGAAAAGAAAGCATAACTCCAATGTAAAGTTCCAATATATCATTTATATTACAGAACACCTAGTATAACATTAAATAAAAAAACTTACTTTTTTATACATGGCTAATAAATAATAATTGCTAATTAATATAATAAATGTGATACATAATGACTAATCAATTGGTGGCAAAAGTGAGGCATTTTGGGTATTCAGATATGACACACAAAATAAAGTAGAAAAAATTGAATCACAAAGTATTAAATCTTGATGTTAGAGTATTGCAGTGCACATATCACTAAGTAATACAGAGTAAAAGCAGCTGTAATATACTATACGGTATACAGGCCTATTCTAGGGGTAATACGAGATACACTTGGTAAACACGTAGAATAAATATATTTAGACTAGACAAATAGGGAGTCTCTATGCAATAGAGAAAACAGGTTGCTATGGTTACAGAGATACAAACAGTTGCTATCATTACAGAAACACTCAGTAATACATGACTAGCACACAACGTTACAATAACCTACAGTTCTAGTAAAGCCAAACATTATACTGTTGTAATTAAGGAATGGTGTATCAGTTGCAGAGCCAACCAGCTTCTACCAGGGTAGCCAATCAGAAGAAAGAAATGTAATAGCAACCAATCAGTAGAGATGTTGCAACGAAAGTAGTTGTTGAGATTCAGAGTAATCTAACAGCGGACAGACGTTAGTCTACAAAATGCAGATAATGCTAATTTAATGCACGATATATGACAAAAGTGTCACCTATAGGCAGAGTAAACTGCAAAGTGTTACCTGCAGATAAAGTAAGGTGTTACCTGTAGAAGGTTTGTTGTCGCCGTCACTGCCGGCAGAGTTGAGGCTGCTCATCGAATCATTGAGATGATTTTTTGATGCAGATCTCCTCTGTATTGGAGTAATGGCGGCTGGATCTGTTCCAATAACTTCAGCAACTTTCTGTTTATTGCTGTCATTCGCCTAAAAAAAGAAACCATTATATAATTACAGTGAAGCAGATGGTTGCTATAGTTACAATGACAAGACAGGTTGCTATGGTTACAAAGGTACAAACAAACACTATGGTTGTACACTCACAGCCTTCTTGGCTCTCACTGCACACTCCTCTAGCGTCTGTGCAGCCTCGAATTTGCCTTGACGTCTGTACAGGGCACCCAGGTTCTTCAAAGTGGTGGTAACCGTGGTCCTGTAACACAGGGCATTGTGTGAAGTCAGTTGGTGCAATTTATAGCTAGTAGTTAGTGATAGTGATTAGTCAGTGATAATTATAGCCACTAATAGTTAGTAGAGTTTGTCTTAATAAGTAGTTAGTAATAGTGATTAGTCAGTGATAGTGAATAGTCAGTCATAGTAGTCAGTGATAATTATAGCTACTAATAGTTAGTAGAGTTAGTCCTAATAAGTAGTTAGTAATAGTGAGTAGTCAGTGATAGTGAGTAAAATAACTTACAGGTCAAACTTGGCAGCCCTATGCCAGGCTGCAAAGTCAGCAGTGTATGTTTTGTCAAGTTTTTTATCTTTGTTAGCCTGCTGCTCCTCAGCTAACATCCATATAGGTCGGTTCTTCTCGGTTACCGGCCCAAACTCTCGCTCATGAGCTCTGGAAAGAACTTCCTTAAACAGCTGCTCAGCTGCATCGTATTTGCCTTGTTTAAGATAAGCCGAAGCCTGCAGAAGACGACATAAATACAGCAGACTGTGGACATACAAAGTACATACAAGGTCATTCAGTTCATAGGATGCTATAAAACGTGTCTTCAACTTCTAAAACTTGTGAAGTGAACATGATCTGATACAAACATGTGAGAAATAAACTAGAATAGTCTGAGCTGTACACAACATAAAATTGCGAGAACAAATAAATACAACAAAGCATTATGGGAAGAGGAAGTCTTACCAAATTGTTTTTAGTTTTAGACACGTTGGGATCGTCTGCACCCCATTTTTTACAATAAATATCCAAGGCTCTCTGGTAGTAGGACTCTACCTGCAGTCAGCCAACAACACATAACCTCAGGTACAACAAATAGTAAGCAATACATACGCTTGTAAAGTTGCTCAAAGAGCTAAGACTAGCAACTCAATTAAAGGGGTGGAAACTACTGGGTTAGTTCACAGATGCCACCCCTCTCAGTCGACAGCTTAAACAATAAAGGAACAACGATATTGCATCAGCACAACTAATACGTGTACAACATAAACTGAGCTCCAAAGTTGCACCAGCAAGGAGGCCGGGCTCGTACTGCTCAACATCCATCTTACCAAGTTGTTTTGGGTTTTGCCTACATTGGAGTCATCCAACCCAGCAGTTCGCTCATAAATCTCTAACGCTTGTTTATAATAAGATTCAACCTGAATGTACAGGCAATGAAGTGTGGAGGTATATATACTCAACAGACAGTATGACTGTATGCTATTATTATATATTTAGAAGTTACTCCCCCTTTTTTATTCTAGCCAAACACTGACCAACGCTTCAACATAACAGAGTAGCTTGGAATTATCTTTCCTTGCATATATATATATATATATATATATATATATATATATATATATATAGGCTAAATGTTTTACATTTGCAAGAAAATAGTTTAGAATTATTAAACTCTACACATGGATGCGATGCAGGATAATAGTACAAAATATTAAGGAGTTATCACCCCGAACATCATAGGCAGAAGGAAGACAACTCACCTCCTCGTATTTGCCCTGATTTTGACAGAGTAGAGCCAAGTTATTGAGTTGCTTAGCAACATCAGGATGATCTCTACCAAGCACCTTCACCCTGATCTCTAGAGCTCTCTTACACAACGGCTCGGCATCTTTATATTTACCTCTTTTACCAAAGAGCACGGCAAGGTTGTTGAGGGTAGCGGCCACCTGCGACGGAGTAATATCTAACATATAGCAGATTATAGTATATAGAGTTAGTATATGGTACACTGTATATAGTATAGAGAGAATAGTATATAGTGTACAGTATATAGTGTATAGTATATAGTGTATAGTATGTAGTATAGCATATAGTATATAGTGTATAGTGTATAATATATAGTGTATAATATGTGACCAGTCGCGACAAAACCGGGGATGTGGCGGCGTTTATAAAGTGTAGTGAATGAAGGTTTAATTTGGAAATACTTAAATTTGAAATTAATTTCCAATTTTTAGATTTTGAACTTTTCTAATACAAAGAAATGCAAGGATTTCAAAAATTATACTTTCGTAGGCATTTGATGACTCCTTCAGCTCTAAAATTGCACTTAAAGTTGGTAACTAAGGCTTTCAATTTTTTAAATGATGAAAAAATTGCGAAGTTATCAATTAAAGAAAGAAGACAATTTTAGTCATTTTCATAGCGTGAGATCTTGCAAATTTTCTTTTTATCAAATAAATTTAGCTTACACCTATTGTCAGAAGCATCGTATTTAAGATCGAAGGCTAGTTTTAGTTTTTCATCGTGTTCCATCCAAAGTTAGCTTTTAAGTTACTGAGCTGTTTTGCCCTTTTGGTGATAAATGCTGAACTTAATCTTTATCTTTAGCGTTCAAGCTTGAAAATCACAACAATACAGGTAATTATACTCAAAACAATCATTTACGCTACTAACTTAGAATTGTTGCCAAGATTATTTGTAGTTATCAATTTATTAATATTTATACCATCACTAGGAGTAGGAGTATGTCTTAGAGTTAGTCTATTCTATTCTATTTCTATACTAGTAACTATTTAAATGACTCTCACTATGACTCACAGTTTGAGGTACGGTTACTCATAATGGTAATCATAATGAATATCATTCATGATTTACTGATACTGGTATTTGGTAGTAAAACCAAATGTAGCTCATTAATATTAATAGTATAAGTAATTAATAATTATAAATTCACTATTTGAGTCTGACTCTGAGTTTCGCCTTTGCTCCTAAAACTTGATACTCATACTGATAGTGATAGTATTATATTTATTGATTTATTCTATAGTTGATTTTTCAATTTACATCGGACTTGCTCTTAGTAACTTTTAGCCTTCGTCTTAGATTTTGTCAATACGGCTACTGATTACTATTACTATTAACATTAGGCATACTAGTCAAACTACCGGTTTCTTTTGTGATTTTTAAATTAGCTCAAAGTTTGATTTAAAATATAATGATAAAATCTTTATCACATTATGCAGGCTTACAGTTACTGTCAAAACTCAATTGATAATTATATTTATATTGATAAAAGCATCACCTATAACCAAATTGAAATGATAAATGTGACTAAATGTAAATGAGTATAATGATGGAATATTAATGCGAGTTCATGATGATTCTATAGTTGACTGACTTAGTTTTTCAGTAAGTTACTTTTAGTATTATTTAGTGAGTAGTAACACTAACTGAATGCATAAATAGTCTAAACTTTTTAATTTTATTATAAGATGAGCAAAAATTTATTCATAATTTAAAGTAATTTATTGAATTCAAATTGATTTTATAGTAAATGTCTTTAATAGATTCAGTTGCACTTAGCTAGCTTTTTTACTCAATTAAATGCCTGAGTGGTTAATAGTTATCTAAAGACATTGCTTCAAAATTGCCAATTGCAGATATGCTAGATATTCAAGTGTATAATGTGTAATTTTACTGATAATACTATGTTAATATAGAATCATCCGATATTCTGTACATTTTAGAAAGTGGACTTGCGAGGGCATTAGAGTGAAGACTTATACCTACACAACTCTACTACCTATCAATCTAATACTTCTAATGTAGACACACTGAATTTTGGCTTGCAAGGTTATGGCTTCTGCTTATTTCATTCATAAAAAGGTTTGCAGTCTTTTAATGATGTGCTTGAAAATTATCAAGAATTTTTTTAATTTAAATTGTTCGGTTTAATTCAATAAATTTAAACGTTGATAAAATGCAGGATCACAATTAACTGCTGCCATAATAGTACCACAAGAGTGTTTAGCCAACTAAATTTTTATAATATAACTGGGTATCATTTCTAATCAAGCTACGGTTTCCTTTTGTTATCTAAAAAAAGTCAACATTGTACTTCCAGCTCTGGAATAGACAATAAGTGGGTAGATTGGCAGGATGGATGTCAAGTAGCAGCATCTATAATTGCTAGAAAATCAGCTGATGATAGTGATGAAGCTTTTGCCACATACATGATGTTATGTGTCCATACTCCGTAAACTCATATTATGAAGACCAAGGAAGTAGAAAGATGAAAAGTGCTTTTTTTGCAAAAACCATAGAAGCGACCTTATTTTCTTTTCTTGATAAGAGTTAATTCAAGCATAATGGTTGTATCCAGGCTGGATTTTTTACTGCATTTAATTGATTTTTTAAAATAATGTATTTGATGTTTCAAATGTGAATATTAATGCCTAATAAAACTCAAAAGTTCTGTTAGCTGATTTTATGTTTATATTTTCAACATCTCAGCCAAATCAATTGCTAAATTTAGTTGCCGTTAGAGATTATAAAGATATTTATGAATAAATCTCGCATGATCTCATAATAGTAAAATAATTTTCTCATAAGTGTTCTACTCATTAAGCAAAAATTATGAAACAGCACAGCTCAAGAGCTGCAGTTTGATATATTACACAATATATTAGAGGAAAGGGAGATATTCAATGTATAAGAGGAAGCAGCTGCCATTTTGTTTTATAAGACTTCCTGCTGACTTGGATGCCTAATTTAAATATCTCAACACACAAACTTGCTAAAACATTCTCTTCTTTGCTGGAATTGTTAAACCTTTCAACCATTGAACAAAGTAAAAAGCGAATTGACAAATAAATTAGACAAAAAGTTTGGCGGCCATATTTGACCTAATTTTATGTTGAGGCAGCATGAAATTTGGTTCAACAGAAAGCCCAAACTTTCACAATTATTTTGATACCAAATTTGTCACTATTCCTATTATACAAAGACCCGTTGCTAAGGCTTGTAAATTGTAAACAAACAATTCTCAACTTATTCTAGAGTTGCCAACTTTAAACGTGATTTTCTCGAAACAGTAAGTTAAAAATTCTAAAAACGTTAAAGTTTTTAAATGCTGATATCTCGAGTTCTATTTATGCTAGAGACTTCAAATAAAGTGCAAAATGTTCAGAAAAGTCTGCTCTATCACTTCATAATAATAACTAAGTTTTCAACATTTTATATACATCCCTTGTTTTGTGGTGCCAGGTCACATATATCCCTTTATTCACACTTTGCCGTATCGTAGGGCGTAACGTAAAATATCAGCCATTTTTACAAATGTCTGAGCTTCCTGTACGGCGTTGTGGTACGTTAGGATCAAGCACGGCTTGATTAAAAAAAGTTGCGGCAAGCTCCTATTGAACAGAAAGGCATTCACGTTAATTCATTGGATATAAATGTCCAATGAAGTGTCATAGATTGAACTTCAGCTCGGACACATACGATACAGCAAAGTGTGAATGAGGGGTATAGTGTACATAGTACAAAAAACTCACAGCTGGATGGTCATATCCCAGAGTTTTCTCTCGTATTCCGAGCGCATCATTTAAAAGACTGGCAGCTTCTTTATATTTTCCTTGATCTCTAGAGAAAGAGAGAACACAGGCATATAAACTGAGCTCTAGAGCTATTTATACACACCTGTAGACACATCTGTATACAGCACACACATCTGTAGACAGTAGCCACATCTGTAGACAGTAGACACACCTGTAGACAATACACACCTGTAAACGAGGGCGAGGATGTTGAGCATGGTGGCAACGTCTGCATGATTATGTCCACTCGTCTTCTCCAGGTCCTCCAGAGCCTGCTTACAGAGGGGCACTGCTACCTCGTACCTGCCCTGAGAGGCGTACTGTATGACCAGGTTGTGGAGAGTTCGCAGTCTGGCTGGAATCTCGTAGCCTGTCGTGGATGCTGTGATGGCGTTAGGGTTTTGAGAAGGTGACATTGCTGAAAAACAATACCATGGGATAGGAATACTGTGCGGTAAGAAGAGCAGACATACAGGAAGTAGAAGAGAAATGTGTAGTGAGTAGGAATACTGTGTGGTAAGAGCAGACGTACAGGAAGTAGAAGAGAAATGTGTAGTGAGTAGGAATACTGTGTGGTGAGAAGAGCAGACGTACAGGAAGTAGAAGAGAAATGTGCAGGGAGTAGGAATACTGTGTGGTGAGAAGAGCAGATGTACAGGAAGTAGAAGAGAAATGTGCAGGGAGTAGGAATACTGTGTGGTGAGAAGAGCAGACGTACAGGAAGTAGAAGGATCTGCTCACCATTAGCCTGATTGCCCTCATCTTCCTCTGGGAAGCCCAGATCAAGGGGAGGGTTAGCTGGGGCCCCACCATTTGACTGGTTTTGATCTTCCTCGGGCCGGTCTGCATCATACTCTCTCATGTTCTTCATGAACGCTAGCTGCTCATTCTCCACCTCCAGTATGGCGAGCTTCTGCTCCATGGAAAGGGAAACAACTTCTTATTACTCACCCACTACTTAGTCTCACTAAGTACTGAGTCTCACGCACCACTCAGTCTCACTAAGTACTGAGTCTCACTCACTACTCAGTCTCACTGACTACTTAGTAGATCACTGACTACACAGTGTCCTTCTGAGACTTGAAACTTAAAATTTGTGAATTTATTTTGTCATTTTCAGATTCTTCAAACTTAAAACCTATTCAAAACAATTTCATAGCCTTGTCACCTGCTCGCTCTGTTGAAGCTTTTGCTGAGTGGTGGCTAGCTCGTCCCGCAACCACCCATTTTCCTGACACAACCTTTTGACTTGAACTCTCAGCTTTTGCTTTTCAGCTTCAACATGCTGAAGATGTTGTGCCAGTGACATCATAACCTAAACAACCAATGAACACACAATGACATCATAACATTACACACAGTGACACCACAACAATATACAGTGACATCAAAACAACCAGTTAAAGATACCTGAGCCTCTCCTAGCCCGAGATCTATATTCTCTAAAGATTTCCTCATAAGGCCCGCCTTCTCATCTATAAGCAGATGTGTGGTGGATTCCTTAGGGGCCTCAGTCTTGATAGCCGATAGAGAAGCCTTAATACTGGTTAATATCTACAAATAAAACATGTGGACAACTTATTCCACATCTAACAGTGACTTGAAACAGTGACTTGAACTAACGACTTGAAACAGTGATTTGAACTAACGACTTGAAATAATACTTACAACACTGTTAACTCTGGTTAAAATTAAACAAGCTGTTGTATTAAATTGTAATACTTATAGAATAACTCGATAGACTTAGGTACCTGATTGTGTTCATTTTTGAGGGCCTCCAGACCCTGGATCACAGTCTTTGTGCTGGACACAATCTCTTCTTGAGTCATGGCAGTCATCTTGCCAATCTCTTCTATTTTCTTTCTACAAATTATTCACAATGCAGTGAAATAATTTATGATAAATTTGTTGTAATATTCACACACCATTTTATTTTATTATAGTGCCCTAAACCTATTGTGTTACACATTTGATACAATGTGATTACTAACACAGTTACTAAGTGTACAGGTGATAATATATATTACTAACACAGTTACTAAATGTACAGGTGATAATATATATTACTACTAACACAGTTACTAGATGTACAGATGATAATATATATTACTACTAACACAGTTACTAAATGTACAGGTAATAATATATATTACTACTAACACAGTTACTAGATGTACAGATGATAATATATATTACTACTAACACAGTTACTAAATGTACAGGTAATAATATATATATTACTACTAACACAGTTACTAGATGTACAGGTGATAATATATATTGCTACTAACACAGTTACTAGATGTACAGGTGATAATATATATTACTACTAACACAGTTACTAGATGTACAGGTGATAATATATATTACTAACACACAGTGACTCTTAGAGGACTAAATGGTTGCTTCTTGTAACACAACTGTACAGTTATAATGCAGTTCAAAGCTTACATTAAATTCTCCCTTTCAGTATTTCAATAAGTCATCTAATAACTCATAGAAAAGATATTGAATTACATAAACTATGACACACAAGGGGCCATGATGTCAGCAAGTGTAGACTGAATAGGCTGCTGCATGCAACAGTGTTCCCTGGATTTAACATATGTGGGGGACGCAATTTCTCATATAGGTTTGTGAATAACACGTTTAAAACTGATATTTCCTAATAATTCACTCAAACTGTCGAACAACAACTAGGTCAAGGCAAGTACAACTGAGATATCTGATCATTCAGTGTTCTTACTCTCCAATAGGGACTTAAATCTTGATGAAGTAAAACCACTGTTAGCAGTTCAACAGTTATTACAGTATTATCAGTATACTTGCAGATCTACACAAAGTAGAACCAGACAGAGCACACAGGATGTAGCAATAGCACAGTAGAGCAGCACAAACTCAGTCTAATATCAGGTATATAATCTTAAACCAACAGAATATAGGACACCTGTGTAACCACCCAATACTAAGTCAAGGAAACCAAGGGAAATAAAGGCTAGAGAATAAAGAGTGTTGCCGTAGGAACCCTGGGAAGCCGAGATATGACTCACCGTGCTGCCAGTAGAATAGAGTCAGCGAGATATGATCTAGTGAGCTGTGAGTAGGATGTAGCACAGATAGAGTGGGTACTAGAGAGTGAGTGTAGCATATTGTGAGTATTGATTTCTTACTCTATCAATCGACTCAGACTGAGAACATAAATATAGGCAAATCCCTAGAGACAGACTCAACTAGCGTATAGCTGTGAGATGCTTAGAGTGTAGGGAGATGAAAACTCCAACAGGACAACAACTGCAGTCTGCAAGGGGTAGAAAATTCCCCAGTAGTACATGGTCCAGAGGTGATGAATGCAGGAGGCACCAGGGCCAGATGTGGCCCCCAGCCTACATTTATGTGGCCCTCAAAGGCATAACAAATAAAATTATTTTTCACACACATATGAATTAGAGTGGAAAACCACCTTTTATATGTCTTATTTATATACATGCTACAAGACATGCAGCCTGCAGTAACTATTGGGCTTAATTGTGTAATGATTAACAAGAATTTGGAATGTAGTATTTTGAAAAGTGTTGCTGCTGAGGCCCCTCAGAACAAACTAAGGTTTACAATGTGGCCCTCACCACCAGAATATTCCTTTATAGTGGCCCTCGGTCTGCAAAGGTTGGACACCCCTGCCCTAACACAAGTCCCAAACACCAGCAACCAATAACATACAATATTATTTAAAGCCCTAAGGCCTAAAATGAGTAGCCTTAGCGCCACATAAACCATAGAAAATTAGACAACCACTGTAAGTTGGTAGCTAAGCAGTTGTCTATACAGAAGTGGAAGTAACTACTCACTATAATACTATTAGTGTAACTATTCACTATACAACTAATAGTATAACTATTCACTATACAACTAGTAGTATAACTATTCACTACACAACTAGTAGTATAACTACTCACTATACAACTAGTAGTATAACTATTCACTATACAACTAGTAGTATAACTATTCACTATACAACTAGTAGTATAACTATTCACTATACAACTATTAGTATAACTATTCACTATACAACTAGTAGTATAACTATTCACTACACAACTAGTAGTATAACTATTCACTATACAACTAGTAGTATAACTATTCACTATACAACTAGTAGTATAACTATTCACTATATAACTAGTAGTATAACTATTCACTACACAACTAGTAATATAACTATTCACTATACAACTAGTAGTATAACTATTCACTACACAACTAGTAATATAACTATTCACTATACAACTAGTAGTATAACTATTCACTACACAACTAGTAGTATAACTATTCACTATACAGCTAGTAATATAACTATTCACTATACAGCTAGTAATATAACTATTCACTATACAACTAGTAATATAACTATTCACTACACAACTAGTAGTATAACTATTCACTACACAACTAGTAGTATAACTATTCACTATACAGCTAGTAATATAACTATTCACTATACAACTAGTAGTATAACTATTCACTACACAACTAGTAGTATAACTATTCACTACACAACTAGTGTAATATAAAGATACTCACATTTTGTAGGCCCGCAGAGTAGCGCTCATAGACATGAGGTTGGTCGGGTTTGGTAAGTCACCGGATGTGGGGGTGTTGACAGGAGTGTGAGACAAGGGGGTGGGGGCAGGGGAGGTGAGCTCATCACCAAAATAATATCCCTGGTAGGTGGGCATAGTTGGTGATAGAGTATGACCGGTAGTGAGAAAGTACGACTAACAGTGACAGAGTACGACTGACAGTGACAGAGTACGACTTACAGTGAGAGAGTAAGACTTACAGTGAGAGAGTACAACTGGTAGTGAGAGAGTACAACTGATAAGATGGTGTACCAGCAGAGCTGTACTAAAGGAGTAGAAGGAGCAGCTGTAGTAAAGGCTATGACGAGTGTGTATGTTGACAATACAGCCCTCTATCAGCTAATAGCTGGTGTCTAACTGATGAATAGGAAAATCAATACTGAATATGTTGTGTAGTTCACACAGTGAACAAGTACTATGCACTATCTAGCAGAGAATCTAGTGCACACAGCTATACAGTGTGTAATACATAGCCTCAGCACCTCTCTCCCTCCAATATTAGCCTTAGTAAAGCATGTCTAGGGCCGACACAATGAATACAAACACCAGCTAATTATCATATAATTAGTAATTAGAGAAAGTTACTACACCAACAGTTACTATATCAACAATTGCTGACTAATTAACTGCTATTATAAAGTGATATACTGTTTACTAATACATATCATGAATGGATATCAAATAGAGAGCTGATATCTATGTTGCCTAGGCATCACACTACAAGAGCATCATTATTCACTTCTTCACTGGCAGAGCGTATTAATTACACGAAATAAGTTTGTCAGTCGCGTCATAGCCTTGGGCCCAACATATCTCCTATAAATGTCCCATCAAATTGTAAAAACAGGTTGAAAAAGAAGATATATAAACAATGGTGGGCTATGGTGAGTAGAATGGTGGGCTATGGTGAGTAGAGTAGTTAGACGCAAGAGTTTCAGTTTTTGTGTATATACACGAATCATATAACCATAAAAACAGGAGTTATTTTGCCTTACAAAATGCACACTGTTGAAGAAGACAACTCCTAACACAACCATTTGTATACAATTATTGCTGGACTAGAACTAAGAGTTGGGTTGTTGGAAAATTGGATAAAATAATGTTATAACTAATCAAATGTATAGCACTGGAATTAAGTGAATATAGGAAACAATTCAACGCTAACTGATATCATGACACACAGACAGACTACTACTTCTAGAACCAATCAACTATTTACTAGTATTAGAAATAAAACAAGAATCAACTCTGCCAACACCAGTCTACAATTAAAGACCTCTGAATGTGTTATTCTAATATTATTTACAAACTATTCTTAAATGCCAACTAAATGGTGAGCTTACAGTTGCACAGCAAGGGACACATGCTATAAGTAAAACACCATACATGAGAATACAGACCTGCGTGTAGAATATTTCACTACACACAGCTCCTACCTTTCAGGGCCGGAATTTTAAGTAGAGACTTTCAGCATATTTCTGCAGGTAAATATTTTTAGGTCTCTCAAACTCCCCACTCTTCAAACTTATAGATTGGAGTTGTTCTTTCCCAGCTGTCAGGTGACTTCCAGACTCTAAAGCATGTAGATATCTAAGTTAGTAGATTTGATTAATGAACAAGTAAATGAGAAAAAAAAGTAAGTTAGTGGGAGAGAAAGTAAAAAGGTACACGAAAGAGTAAGTGGGTGCGAGAGTAAATGAAAAATTAAGTGAGTACGTAGATAGCAAGTGGGTGAGTGAGAGAGTAACTACAAATGAATAGTTTGATATTGGCGTATATGGTAAGTGTAATTAAAAGCAATGACTATTGATATTGAGGAACATCAATTAAATGAGAAAGAAGTACAGAAATAAAAAAGTGCTGGAACCTTGAAGCCATCACTTTATTAATATCAGCTCTTAAGGGCTACGTGCAGGACTGCATACTAAATAATACTACTTGGAATAAATACTGAATCAACAGACAACGCTATTAAGATCAGCTAGCATCTTAAAACCCTTTTATCCATCATACCCTGGTAAAACTACACCAGTTTAAACCATGACACAACCAATAGTGATAACACCAACAATAATGGCAATAGTAAAAGTCTATAGTTGTAGTAGCAATAGCTATAACCATAATATTTCACAAAATACTATTATTGCAATTTTATTTGCATGTTTGTCATACAGAAAAATGATTTAAATACTAAAAATTATTCTTCGAATATAAAGTTTTTCTGTAATTTTCAAAGTAAACTTGAAAAGCGATAGCGACTATAAACTCACGCAAGTTTATAGTCGCTATTCCTGTGAGAAACCCCTGATGGAAAGGGTTTTATTTTAAAGCGGGTTAAGGACTTATTTAGACAAGGCACAGGAGCAATTATGACTGGATGCTTTCCCTAACATCAGCAATGGCCTTTGTCAGGGTTTGAACCCATGACTTTGTGCTTACTAGGCAAACGCTATAACCCATAGACCACGCCTGCTTCCTTAACAGAATATATCTGTTAGTAACAGATATATTCATATTCAGACACTGTAGTAACTTAAACTTATGCTAACTAACATAAAGTAAGTCTAATGCCTCTTATTTCGTAGGCTCTTACTAACTTTAAGAGAAAGTATGGGTCTCGAAACACTGACACTTATGACTTGAGGTACATTGGAGTAGTAGCTGTAAGAGTTAAAGTCAAAATGGGTTTAAGTCTCTAAGACTAAGAGCAAGAGTGCCAAAAATTAAGAGTTTTGCTTTCTCCTAGTGTGAGTACAATGACAAGTATCATTTAAGTATCAGTAGCCGTAGGAGCATGACTCATAACTGTATGAGACTGAGTCATGCTCTTATTAGTAGTAGTAGTAGTAGTAGTAGTAGTAGTAGTAGTAGTAGTAGCAGTAGCAGTAGTAGTATTACTAGTATGACTATAGTTTTACTCTTATTAGGTATCAGATTTAGTTTGGATGTAAGTCAGTATCACTATTATTTGAAGTTGAAGTTAATATAAATTAAAATATGATAGAGAATACAATTTAATATAAATCAAATGTTTGTCACACAACCACATCAATAAATTCATCAATGATCAATGACAAAGTAAACTCAAACTGTTACCGAAACAATAAGTATAACTACAAATATTACTATTAGTATAACTATAGGACTAATCACCAAGTATAAGTATTATTATTATATTTATAATTTACTTTTGAGTTTTACTTTTAGTACAACTAATACTATAACCATAAGTATATTTGAGTATATAATATTCATTATCATAATGATAATCGTAAGACAAATGAATGTGTAAAACTAAAACCAAAAGTAAAAATATAGACTTGGATCAGTAAACTGTAAAGCTAAAAGTAAAAGTAAATAAAATTGTTTATTATTATTAATATTGATATTCGGTTTAGTTTACCATTTAATGATTTATGATTTAATTTTATGCCGAGCGCTAAAACGCTTTTGGTTACTTAGTCCACTGAACTAAAACTAGTTTAATGATTTAGGTAATTAGTAATTTTGATTATATTTTGTTCTTTGAGTAGTAATAGCTGCAGTGGGCAGTGGCAATGATAAGGGGGTAGAGCTCTTCCTTACAGGCCTGACAACTATTTCTATGTGGTCGGGCCAAAATTGGTAGTAATGTTGATATCGTTTTTAAGGGCTGACCAATAGGAACAACTATGCAGGACGGTCTAAGAAGCGATACCGGATATGGCTCCGATGAGGTTTGAGCAAATCCACTTTCAACATCTGAAAGTTTATTATCAATGCTTTAATTGGCCAACGAGATCGAAATCTCCTAAGTCCAACCACGGCTGTACACTAGAGTAATTTTATTTTCTGCAAATTCTCCATTACTCCACTTTCCTCTTTAATTTCTCAAGTCAGAGTTATTTGTTATTTGCAAAATTTGCCGATAAACTCATACTCATAGCAGTACTAACTGTAAGACTAAGAGTAAATAGTAATTCAATATTTATATAAATTATACAATAACTATAAGATCTATTTTTATTAGTATTACTATTAAAGTATTAGTATTACTATTACATTTACTATTAGTATTACTCATTGGTATTACTCTAAGTCTATTACTATTAGTATTAGTGTTATCATAATGAATAATCATAATGATAATGATAATCAATATGAATAGTTATCCATATTATGATTATCATTATCATTATGATTGTGAATTATTCTATTACTATAGTATAACTATAAGTATAAGTATTAGTATATCAATATGAATATTAATAATAAATTCATAATGTAGTCTTTAATATTATAATTGTTGACTATAACTATTAGTAATACTGAGTATTAGTACTACTATTACTATTAGTATTAACATTATAAGATTAAATTATTATTATAAGTATTTATTATAGTTTAAATCAAAATGATGATGATGATAAATATTTCAAATTCAATATCCATATGGATATCAATATGGTAGTCATAGTGATAGTTAGTGTAAGTGTTAGTCATAGTGGTAGCAGTAGACTAGTGTTAGTGCTAGTATTACTATTAGTGGGCCTAGTCAAGCATTCAGAGTCACTGTAGACGTAGCGCCTAACGTTGCCGATACTAGTCATAGTGATACTGATAGGGGCTAGTGTATAGTTGTTTAGTAAAATTAAAACTTCTAAAAATGTTTAACTTGAAGTTTATTCACTCCTAGTACCACGGCCACTAACTGAAAGATAATCATAATAACAAACAGTATAGATCATTTTATTAAGATCATCATGTTGATTTTGTTTAATTCACAAATTGAAAAGAGTTTGAGTTTCTCAGACACATTGATAACTTATAGGCAGTAGCAAAATTTAATACTAGACCATTCACATTGATTCTCTAAGTAAAGCTAGCTTATAATGATAAAAGTTATAATCATAGTATTGGTTAAAACTTTGAATTTAAAAAATCTGATGTGGTTTATGTGTAAACGGGATCGGAAATTTTTAATCTTAGAATCTGCATATAAATATCGTGCTGTGAAATGAGTGTCTTTATTATTAGGTTGGCTGCTACCATGTCTTCAATATCAATAAAACCACACTCAGCTCTTGTGTCTCCTAAACCTGGTCATCATCACCCTCAGAACTTGCCGCAATACTCAGCCAGTAAGTAAATGTTCAATCTCGCCCGCCACATGCTTGACTACTTGGGTTCAGTTTAAACTGGCATGTTGCGACTGCTTTTTAATTCTTTGTTTATGTTAATAAATTTCATTATTATATTTTTTCATTGACTTCTTGCATGTGAATTATGTTTAATGTCAAGTGGTTACGTTAGGGAGCAGCCGTGGTCTAGGGGTTAGAGCGTTTGCCTAGTAAACACGGAGTCATGGTTTCGAGCCCAGACAAAGGCCATTGGTGATGTTAGAAAAAGCATGCAGTCATAATTGCTCCTGTGCCTCATCTGAATAAGTTCTTGGCTCAATTTAGTAAAAACCCCTTCTATCAGGGTTTTCTCACAGGGATAGCGACTCTAAACTTGCAAGAGCTTTTGTATCAAGTGGTTAGATTATTTAAGCAGAAGTTAATTAACAGGTTGCTTGTATTCACTCAGGTCTACAAAACAATGGATCAAATTCATCAACTGATCAGAAACCTTCGACGTCTGCACAGGAAAAGGAACTGGAAGTGTTGACCTCCAAGCTGCTGTTGAATATGCAGCAGGCTTCAACGGAACCAGAGTTCACCGGTGGGTTTAAAATCTTTGTGGGTTTTTAATGAATCAATTATTGAAATTTTGTAATTGTGCTTTCTTGATTAGAAGAGCCATTTTATGCTGAGACAACGTAATAAAGAAGTTAAACTTGAGTCGTTGTAATATTTTATGACTTCAATTAACCCGAATGCTTCTACATCATTTTGTTATCTGATTTCTGATTGGTGTAGGAGTATGCAGTCGATGTCAGAATATTATTAAAAGGTCGGAAGATGGCTGTACTGCTATGGATAGATTTTACCACAGTGCATGTTTTACATGTGAATCCTGTAGTGAGTTCACCAGTTCATTTAAAGCTTGCTTATGCTTAATACTGATGAATATGTGAGTGAGTTAATGGATTGGTAGGTGGAAGATTGAGTGAGTGAATGAGTGAGTGAGTGAGCGAGTGGGTGGGTGGGTGGGTGAGTGAATGAGTGAGCGAGTGAGTGTGAGAGAGTGATTGAGTGAGTGAAAGGGAGTGAACAAATAAATGAATGAATGTGAAAGGTAGTATTAATTATAATGTGTAAACAGGACATCTTAAGTACTCGTAAGATATATGAATAGAGCATGTAGTACACAGTGTATAGCATGTAGTACACAGTGTATAGCATGTAGTACACAGTGTATAGCATGTAGTACACAGTGTATAGCATGTAGTACACAGTGTACAGCATGTAGTACACAGTGTATAGTATGTAGTACACAGTGTATAGTATGTAGTACACAGTGTACAGCATGTAGTACACAGTGTATAGCATGTAGTACACAGTGTATAGCATGTAGTACACAGTGTATAGTATGTAGTACACAGTGTACAGCATGTAGTACACAGTGTATAGTATGTAGTACACAGTGTATAGTATGTAGTACACAGTGTATAGTATGTAGTACACAGTGTATAGTATGTAGTACACAGTGTATAGTATGTAGTACACAGTGTATAGTATGTAGTACACAGTGTATAGTATGTAGTACACAGTGTACAGCATGTAGTACACAGTGTATAGTATGTAGTTAATGTAGTATATAATATATTATACCCTAATGATGTCTATAATATACCTCAACGATGTCTATAATATACCCCAATGATGTCTGTAACATACCTCGATGATGTCTATAATATACCTCAATGATGTGTATAACAGACCTCAATGATGTCTATAATATACCTCAATGATGTGTATAACATACCTCAATGATGTCTGTAACATACCTCAATGATGTCTATAATATACCCCAATGATGTGTATAATATACCCCAACGATTTCTATAATGTACCTCAATGATGTGTATAATATACCTCAATGATGTGTATAATATACCTCAATGATGTCTGTAATATACCTCAATGATGTCTGTAATATACCTCAATGATGTCTGCTGCAGACCGACAGCTGACTGGCCACTCTTTCTATGCTGTTGAGGAGAAGGTGCTGTGTGAAGGTTGTCATGTGAACACGTTGGAGAAGTGCCAGGAGTGTTGGTTACCTGTGACTGAGAGGATCCTGAGAGCTACAGGTATGACGTCATCACGTTGAGAGAATATTAGAAGTTGTCTTACATTGTTTCAATCTGACTGACTATTATGTAGGCAAAGTCTACCACCCAGAGTGTTTCACTTGCTGTCACTGTAACAAGAGTTTGGATGGTATCCCCTTCACAGTCGACTCTCACAACAAGATTCATTGCGTTGAGGACTTCCACATGTAGGGGCTGATAACTCTATTCTACACTTCAACTGTACACTGTTTGCTATTGCATTATAAAAATACCGATTGTATGTATATTGCTATGGTCAAAGGAAGCGTATATGTTGCTATAGTTGCAGGAAGTATATATGTTACGAGATATTGTGCTCATTTGGTTATAGGTAGTGTCTGTTAGTATGGTTACATGAAGTATAAATGTTACTATGGTTACAGGAAGTATAAATGTTACTATGGTTACAGGAAGTATGCTCCCAGATGTAGTGTATGCAGACAGCCCATCTTGCCAGATGGCAATGGAGTGGAGACTGTAAGAGTCGTGGCATTGGACAGAAACTTCCACGTGACCTGTTATAAATGTGAGGTGTGGTGTTACAGTAGCTACTTTAGACGCTAGTTGTTACAGCAAAAACTGTACAATCTGCTGTCATTGCATTGTGAATTGTGGTATAATAATACTAACTCTACATTGCAGAACTGTGCTATGATAATACTGACTCTACATTACAGAACTGTCCTATGATAATATTAACTCTACATTACAGAACTGCGGTGTCGTAATGTCGACTGAGGTAGCGGATAACGGCTGCTTTCCTATTGACGGTCACCTTTACTGTTGTCGCTGCCACTCTGCGAGACAGCGAAGTAGCGTAACGTCAGATGGCTCCTCCTCCCCTCTTGCCATCACCGACATGTAGGACAACTCCGACTAAGTCAATCAGCTCATCACCAGCTCTATTTATCCTGACATGAAAACAGGAAGTTTATGCTCAGCTGGGCAGAGCCAGTAAACACTAGTCTCGTATTACTTTTACAGATGAAAACCTCTACTTAATTCTATTTTGATGATGTTTGATGTTTTAATGAACTGGGCTTCTACTTCCAATAAGTATTGGCGTTTTTCTTCTACTTTTTATGGTGCTTTTGTTATGGTTTTATCTTAAATGTTTGACAATCCCCCCCCCCCCCCGCAATCGCCTGCAAACGTTTACCCTATTTTTTATAGTTATATATATTGTAATGCATGACTTAGATGTTTATTTTAAAATATTTCCTATATAAATGATATATAAACTCCGATTGATAGATTACTTTCCTCATCAGAATTTAGTACTATAAAGTAAACGTTATGATAATTTAGTGTGAAGTGCAGTAGTAGGCAATTTATAACAGGCATGAGTTGATGCTGACTAGGGCTATAGGCAATGCTTGCTCTACGAGCAATTGGAAGTTTATTGGCAGTTTATTGCAGCTCTGCACATTGCTGTAAGTACAGAAAAAAATTTCCAACTGAATTAAGTTACTAACTACTAATGCCTATAAAATGTTTTGATATTCTCAACTGGGTAAATTAGACTAGTAAAAGTGCACCTTGAAACATGTATTACGAGTATATTAGACAGGTCACACACAGACTGGAGTTTATATTACATTTCAATATACACTTGTTACTCAATTTTGTAAATGCAAATATTTTATAAACCTATTGAGTAAACAAGGAGGTTACCTTGATGTTTTCAAATTCCAGTTCAAGTGGAACTGTTAGTCATTTTGCTTCATCAAAATTTTTATTTTCTGACAAAGTAGTTGAAGCAGTGATCTACTTTCAGCATAACTTGTAAGTTGCAGCAAGAAATTAAGAGATTCACATTAAATGTAACGGGCAGAAATGAATGTAATCTGGAGTCTGGACACAACCTCAGCTGGAGAGCTGAGCCGATTGCCTCAGACTTCAACTGGTGGTGAGTAGAACCACATCTCCTGCACCAATGAGGAGTGGTACCCGACTGGACTAGTGAGTACCAAACTAGACCAGTTAGGGGTCAGACCAGACTAGACCAATTGGGAGTGAGACCAAACTGGACCAGTTAGGAGTGGGACCAGTGAGGAACGATACTGGGTCGAACCAGTGAGGAGCGATACTGGATTGGACTAGTTAGGAGTGGGTCCAGTGAGGAGTGGTTCCAGACTGAACCAGGGAGTAGGACAGACCAAGTCATGATATACAGTGAAATCTACTTTAGGTACCATACCGATACTATTGTATATTTTCAGTAGTGACTGCTGAATCAGTTTCATAAATTAAATGTGAATGATTTTATTCTCATGAAGCAACACCGAGGGACAACTTCAGGCTGGGCAATATGGTATAGGCTCGCAATAAGCCTTTTCAAAATTCATAAACAAGCTAGGAAAATGCCACAAACTCAAACCCCAAGGTCTTGAATATCAAAATGCAATTTTATTTTGTAAATAAATAAATATAATGAAAAAATTAAATTCAATATTTGAGTCCAGAAACAAAAATATGTTCTGCTGGAACTGGAATTAAAGCAGTTGGACGGATTCTAGCATAAAAAGACATTAAATTGGAATTTTGGTAAGGAAACGGACAATTTCGAAAAATCTAACCATAAGTTTAGTTATAAATATATAAAAATATACACACATTTGAAGCCGTTAAATTACACACAATTTTCAAAACTAGGGCTTATATAAGAAATAAAATAATCAATTGAAATCAAACAAACATCTAAAGTTCGATATTTAAGCATTAGTATAGGCCAGTATAGACCTTTAAGGACCTGTGTATACCAGTATGGCCCAGTATATTGTGTGGTCCTGCGACATCTGCATAGAAACATTGTGACTCAAGAAGGCACACTACTACAATGACTGTTAATGAGCGAGTGACAGATACACTAGAATAAGTAAAGTTCTCTACTAACTACTGAAAACTTATGACTACCAGTAAATGACAGAGAGTATTACCACGGCTATGGTGAATGACTACTCGTTGTTAGTTTCCGACTGAAACTGTACCAACGACTAGCAACGCAGTAAACACAGACCACTGAAAAAAACACAAAACAAATCTCTTTAAAATCTAGAGGTTAATAGAACTTTGAAATGCTGTGCAAATCATGCCAGCTAATGACTTCTATCACTAAATCACTAGATGTTTAAAATTGTTTTCATGTTGACTAAAATTAGTAAAAGGTTCCGCGTCTGTAAGGAGGGAATGCTCTGTAGTTTTGTATTTGCGAGATAGTCTTAGCCAGAGAGCTAACTCCACTGTTTCTGTAACTGTATGAGGTGGGTTCTGCCAGGCCCCTGTAAACCCGGCTGGGATGTAGGAGACTTGCCCTCTGAGAAGAACTTGGGTTAAGACTTGGTGTGTCATAATTGTAGAGACTACAAAATGAGACAGTGACCGAGTCAGTGCATGCACAGTTATCCGTGTTTAGTCATTAGGCTGAAAGGGTGTAAAAAAAGCAATATCTATAAGCAAATGCTATAAAGGTAGGGCTATGCAGCAAAGGACATAAAGGGGTAACTATGATTGGCTGTTGAAATGACATTTGTAGCTATGACAACATAAAAGGCAACACCTGATTGGTTATTAATATTGCTACAAATATCAACACAGACTGCATGGATCTGTGGTGCAAGTTAAGCTACTACTTGGAACAGAAAGGAACATGTCATATGGGACAGAGGGTTATACGATACCTGCCAATATACTTAGTTGTATCTGAATGAAAATACAGAAAGAGAATGAATGAACAATACAAAAGGAGAATGGGAGAAAGGGAGGGAGAGAGAGATAGATAAAGAGTGAGCGAGAAAAAGAGAGAGAGAGACTGAGAGATGAGAGAGACAGAGTGAGAGAGATGTATTGAAAATAGGAAGGTGAAAACACATAAATATAATAGATGGTGAATTGGCGTAGAGTAAGAAATTTACAAAAACATGCAGAAAAGATCTAATAATCATGTAATAATACAACAAGTAGATATAAACCATGATTGACGATGGAACCCGCACACAAATATAACACATGTATAACAATATACACGGATATAACAGTACACACAGCTGTGACACAGGTATAACACATGTATAACAGTGAAGGAAACACGTAATGAAAGTACAGGCCAAATGGGGAATTGACATGCAGGAGTTACCTTCTCTTTGCCAGAGTGAGTCTCCCACAATGTGCTGTCTGCTTGCAATGGCAGCACATTCTGTGATAAACAATGATGATGACGTGAGTGAAAAGTGGCTATAAGCAGTATAGAGTTACCTCCCCTAGACTACACAATGAAGCCTACACATGCTTATACACACTTACTCGCTGTCGTGGCTGTCATCATGGAGTTGGTAGCTGCCGGCTAACCTGCTGCCGGGTAATCTGCTGACAGGGGATCTGCTAAACTCAGTACTCAGTTTATCAAGTTCATCCTGAATCTGTCTCTCGATCTCCTCGGACGACTTGATTCTCAGGTGACTGGCAGAGGCAGGATTGTGAGTAGAGGTTGAGTAACGAGCAGATGACTGAGACCTGCAGGAGATGAGTCAGCAACTTGTTACGACTCAACAGGAAGTGAAGATTTACACTGAATACTCACAATAAATAATGGGGAAATAAACATGAAGGAAAATAAATCATTCAATAGAAACTCCATTTTTTACGCTGGATTGAGGATTCACAACTTTGACTAGAGCAAAGCTCAAGACATATTGCAGAAGATTGAACCCGTACCTTTCAAGTTGTCTCCTCAACGCTTCTATTGCCTCGTCATCTCTGCTAGTACTCACGGGGTATCTGGTACTGGCCGCATGACTAGTAGTTTTGCTGATAGTGTTACTCGTAGCTTTGTTAGCTCTTGAGTTGGGGTATGTAACTGTAAGGAACACAACACATTGCATACATCATACAAAGCAGAGAGTATAAAGATACGCATTAACATGAGGAGTTGCCTACACTTGTATGAACTTCACATCACAAGGCATATACCTGACGTCCAGTCATGGAGCACCAGGTGAGGCGTTCTGGTGTGCAAAGCACCTGCATCACCCTTCACAGTGTGTGACACTACCTTCTTTCTCTCGTCTGTCAACCTGCGCAGGTGCTGGCGAGGAGTGGTTACTTCTGGAGTCACTAAAACGTAACAACTGTGAGCAGAAAGTGGCAGTGACACTTTGAGGAGTAAAAAAGAAAGAATAAACAAGACACTACAACACAGTCATATGAAGAGACATAAAGTAAAGGACTCAATCCGTACCACCACTCTTCATTGAAGTGACTGACGCTGTGTCGCTGTGACCAAGGTCAAGGTCAAACTTCTCAGTCTGTGATTTGATCAAACTGTTCTCTCTTTCTCTCTCAATTTTAAAAATCTCAATTTCGGCCTGTCTCCTGGCCTTGGCTAGGCTCATCACTCTGGGTGTTCTAGAATAGATTCAACTCTTGTGTAACTTCAGAAAGACTGAGAAGATATTTGTAGCCAGCACTAGACACACACTAATGAGCTGCACTATGTAAATCACCAAGCATAGCCAAACTAAAGTATTTGTGTTAGTCATGTAAGGGAAAAATATTAAAGTTTCTTGTTGGTTTAGAAAAGGAGTAAAATACCTAGATTTTAGCAGTTACTATGGCATGTCTAAAAAAATTAAACCTATAAAAGAAGCAGCAAATTGAACAGAAAATGCTTTTAGAGATGAGAGAAGATAAAATGAAAATACTGGATGTTTTGAGAAGTTACCCGAGTTACTTGGCAAGGTAGAGTAAAAATTCTACCTTGCCAGACAGGCAGGGGTGTACAATCCCCTCACTGCTAGAAGGATTGCCACCCCAGAAAATAGCAAAGCTAATGAGTCGAATAAAAACATAGTGTAGCAGGTGAAAGCTAAACACGGCAGGTATAAACTATAAACAACTATAAATGAGCATACTCAAAGTCATAGTCCATCTGTGGGAGGCTAAAAGATACACCAACACTATAATACAGTCACTAGAATACATGATGTCATATCCTATACATATTGTATGACACAATACAACGCATTGAATATTTGAAGTTACTGAAACTGTAAAGTGACTCGACCAACTTTTGGTTCTAATGTAGTGTTATACCTGCGAGAGGATTGACTAGGGCCATCTACACGATCTACAGAAACACTTCCTCTTCCCACAATTCCTCTGCTTCTATCGACACTGTGCGAGTCAGCGATCATGTCCACGCTGCCGACCCTGCTTCCTGACCTAAACACGTCAGCACTTCTAGTTCTACCCCTGCCGTCAGTGTCCCAGCTGTCTACATTCCCCCTGTAGTCTGCACCCCCTTTGTCTACACTCCCTACACTGCTCACACTCCCAACTCTCTCCGCTCTGCTACTCCACCTGCTGTGCCGTCTCTCTGTTCCCTCAACCTGAGCCGCTACTTTCGCCTCCAGCAACTCAATTCTCTGTTCTATCTTCTTCTTAGACTCTTCCAGCTGTTGAGTTCTCAACTTCAGCAACTCAGGGTCAGCACTTCTGTCTTCAGCCAACTGAAACATAACGCAACTTTCTCAGCTCTCATTGGCTGGTGACATGACTCCAGCTGTCATGGCTGGTTGCATGCACAGTGATTGGTTTAGGAATTAGCTTGAGAGAACAAGTAGAATGAGAATAATGTGATGGGCAAATAAAATTACTTATAGCACATAGAATTGGGCAATGGTATTAACTACACTGTTGTTAATTAGCTTATCCATGGCAGGTGTTTGGCCAATCAACACTTTCCATTTCATAACAGCCTAACTTAGCAAACTGGTGACTAGCTGAAGAGTAAATCTACGCAGCTGATTGGAGCAGATGATGCAATCATGCATCTGATTGGAGCAGATGATGTAATCATGCAGCTGATTGGAGCAGATGTAATCATGCAGTCACACAGTCAGTATGTGCCAGACTCAAAAAAGATGCAATCCGTAAACCCAATCAGAGACAGGAAAGGAGTAGTAAAGAGGAAGTATAAACCCTGACACACGGTGACCACCATGTGTTCAATAGCAATGCATATCAAAGACATGCTATAAGTTCACACAAGCTGAACCTTTGCAGGCTAAAGAAGATAGAGATGAACTATTATTATGGAATATGTAGCAGTAGCTGACGTAGCAGCAGCAGCTAGAGTAGAATACTTACATTCAGCTCGGACAAAAATCTACCCATGGATCTACGCTGCACACCCTGTTCAAAATATTTCAATTAACCCATAAAATTATTTAGTATATAAGAACTTGCCAGAAAATACTGCATTCTCTGAGACAGTATTCATTACATTTAGTAGAGCAGAACAATATTACTTGACTCAGTACTTGTTGCATTTAATAATGTACATAGAAAAAACACTAGTTTAGTGAAGTAGATTGTAGGCACTAGTTTGGTGAAGACCAACCAAACTTACCTTGTCTTTAGGAGTTGCGCCCTCATCAGAATGTTTGGGTAACTCAAGAGCGTCTAGCAAAGTGTCAGTTTGTCCAAAAGCATAATTAAGTTGGGCCTCAGCCAACTCCATCCACATCCCTGCAAGAAAAAGCGAGTATCCTGAGAGACAATATAGATGAGCAAATCACAGCAACATATGAACTTGATTAGGTCAAGGTAAAGCCTCCAGTGTAAACCATGCTGTACCACATAGAGAAGATAACTCCAACGCATAACATATCTTGTACACCATTTTCTAAGGTTTGAGATAAAACAAATTACTTTGCAAATCTTAACCACTGACTATGAGTGACTACAGAATAAAAATATCAGAGGAAAGAGTAATACTTGCTACATTTACCAACTTACCACCATACAGCGTCATGTTGACTCAATACTGTATGCAGCGCACAGTTCAGGTGAGTATATGTTATAATAACTACTGAAAGATAGATACGAAATTTCACCAGTGCTGCCTCCAACCACTAAGTACCAACTAAAGGCAGCAACACACTGACACTACTTTATAAATAGATTACGTCACTCATACAAGTATATAACTTAGAAACCTCATATAACAATAAACTATACGATATTAAGTGGAGTGATTGAAAGAAACTATTTACAGATATAATTAGACTAAATGACTTAGAGGACAGCAAACCCAAGGCTAACCTCAAAGGTGTGTGGCCAATGCGTTGACCTCAACACAATCCATTTACTTCTGTTCAATGCTACAGCAGAGTTGAATCAAAGTGTTTATATTCTAAGCAAGTAAATAATGGAGAGAGCTCATTGAGCTCTAGATAAGGTTGAAAGCCTGTTGACTTGAGTAAAGGAAGAGTTCAATGAACACAAACACCTCAGAAACTACAGCGCATGTATTTATAGAGCAAAAAATTAGAAAAACAGTGATGATAGATATGATGTGAAGGTTTAATAGTTGTAACATTACAGTATTACATCTGATTGCATATGGGAAAGTATTAAATATGACTAATATTACAGATATATTACAACATAATGACAGATATATTACAGCGGACTATCATTATGACAGATATATTACAACATATTGTCATATATGACAAATATATCACAACATATTGTCATATATGGCAGATATATTACAGCAGATTGTCATATATGACAGATATATTACAGCAGATTGTCATATATGGCAGAGATATTACAGCAGATTGTCATATATGACTGTAAAAGTACAAGGTGCATGTTATGTATAGTAATCAAGAGTTAAACTGAGGTTAGAGAAGAAGTTTTAGTAGAGAAGTAACTTACGAGAAGGTAGATTATCCTTTCCTAATATCTGAGTAATCTTCAGTCTTTCTTTTCTCAGTCTATCTAATTCATCCAGATCTACATCTGTCTGTTCATCTCTTACAGTTGAGCTGGTGGTACTCATAGCTGAAGTGATGCTGGATCTGGGAGAGAAGCAGTAACATACACACAACATGAGAGAGAGGAATAGAGCGGGACATGTAAGTAGATTCAAAGTTTTATTCTGTATTACTCAATATTGTTCAACACATTTACCTATCCCGACTGTAGCCTGTGCCTGGCCTGATGTCATCTGCAGCCCCAACAGAAACAGACGGAGTGCCATCTACAGAAACAATACTTATTATGAGTAATATCAACTACTACGTATTGAGTGTGAGTGATACTGAGTGTAAGTTATATTGAGTGTGAGTAATACCAGGTGTAAGTTTTACTTAGTGTGAGTTATACTGAGTGTGAGTGATACTGAGTGTAGTTTATACTGAGTGTAGTTTATACTGAGTGTAGTTTATACTGAGTGTGAGTGATACTGAGTGTGAGTGATACTGAGTGTGAGTGATACTGAGTGTGAGTTATACTGAGTGTGAGTGATACTGAGTGTGAGTGATACTGAGTGTGAGTGATACTGAGTGTAGTTTATACTGAGTGTGAGTGATACTGAGTGTAGTTTATACTGAGTGTGAGTTATACTACGTACTGCACTTACCATACTTTGAAGTTGGAACTGACACTCCATATTTAGCCAAAGTGGCATCCACTGAGTTGAGTAGTTCCTGTATTTGAGCTTTCCTAGAATTTCTACAAATAAAAAATAGACAGTTAGTAAAAAGTAGAGTAGTGAGTGAGTAGTGAGTGAGTAGTGAGTGAGTAGTGAGTGAGTAGAGAGAGAGAGAGAGAGTAGGGAGTGAGTAGTGAGTGAGAATAGTGAGTGAGTAGTGAGTGAGTAGGGAGTGAGAGAGTAGAGAGTGAAAAATTAATTAGCAGTAGATAGAAACGCCTCATCATCTCTCAACTCTTGTCTCTCATGACATGCTAATGAATGAAAGTATAAAGTACAGCCTTGTCTCTGTTTAGAAAGTTCTAGTAGCCAGAAGGAACTACCCCCAATCTATCACTCAAAAGCAGTTGCTGGCCGTCAAATTACAAACACGTGTCACAGAATAACAGAAAGAATGGGAGGAGCTAACCCACTGCATACACGGCACACTGACCTTGAGCGAGGTCGTAGAGAGTCAGCTGTGCTGTCGACGGTGGTACAACTAGACCTGCTGTCTCTCCCCTCCAAGTCTCCGCCCACACTACATGCTGACTCTGGTCTGTACGCTGCCTCTAGAGGAGCTGCCGCCGACGGTGTAAATGTAGCTTGAGAACCAGCTGCTACTAGCAAAGTATCAAAGGACGTAGGCAGAGAGTCCCCACCTGAATCTGGTATATTGGGTTTTACATGCTCTCTACTAATTAACATTTCAGGAAGCAGAGGGTTAGCCTTAGAGACTTGGTCAGACAACATCTGCAACTTGGCTAGTCTAAGTTCCTCAGCTCGCTTAATTAGTCTGTCTATTTGGTCCAACTCAATTTCTCGGCAGGCTATGGTGGGGTCAATAGTGGCTGAAACATGACAGCAAGAGAACTAAGGCTACGGGACAAAACGCTGTGTTTTCTAACTATCAGTTAATTAGTAAAGTGCTTTTTCTATTCCTAAAGATAAATATAACTGAGCGTTCTAACAAGCATGTTAATGCGCACATATGAGGGTACATAATGCACCAATCAGAGGGGAGATATACATTGCTGTCATACTTACAGCTGACTGCCTGCACCAGCTCCTCGTTAGGTCTGGCAGCGGCATCAAACAGCGGCAGACTCTGCAAACCCCAGAGAGAGCTGGTAGTCTGAGTAGCTGTAGGCAGCATGTCTAACACGTCCTGGATAATACATAGAATATACTTTATTAGAATAAGATAGGGCGTATAGACAGTGTATAGAATGCACACTGTAAGAATAAGATATGAAGTATAGACAACGTATAGAATGCACACTGTAGGAATAAGATATGGAGTATAAACAGTGTATAGAATGCACACTGTAATGAGTTTACACTTATGTGACATATAAAACACACTGCATTCTGCTAGAGAAGGTGTTACAAATACCTGGATAGAAGAACGGGAAGATTTACGAGAAAGCCCTCGGCCTATAGTGCTCAGTTTCTGCTTCCTAGTCTTAGAATCCTTTGCCTGAAGGGATTCTGTGATATGGGTACCGTCTGGTATTAGATCAGATGTGCTGGTCTGCATGTCAAAGGATAGACAGGACTGAGTTGAAGGTACTGAGGCTACATCCTGAATATAGCAAGGAAAGGAGTTAGTTAAGAGATATACCGAGTAGTTTGAGTGAAGGAGTTAGTTAAGAGATATACTGAGTAGTTAGAGTGAAGGAGTTAGTTAATAGATATACCGTGTAGTAAAAGTGTTTAGTTAATTTAGAAAGGCTGGACTTACCTGGTTGTCAGTCATTGTGGTCATGTCAAAGGTCAAGGATCCTGCAGCAGTCATTCTCTTCTTTGGTTCTACAGAATGAAAATTTTACTGTAGAAAACATTACCGACAGATATTGCAGATAAACATAGACAAATTCCTAGCATATTCGAAGATAAAACATACAGAATTGTAGACTTACACTATAAAAACGCAATATTAGTAGAGATAACATCTGTTACAGAACACAGAAGAAACTTACCAATGAGGTCCAGGGCGTCTGTCTGGGAGGCCCAGGTCCTGGAGCGAGAGAGAGGTTGAGTGTACTCTGAAACTTCAGTGCTCGATTTGGTCAAAGCTGGGATACTTCCTCTCAATTCATTTTTGGCAGGAAATAGCTCTACTGGGCTGTCTGTTTGCGTAGCGATATGTCTGTCCGTCTGCACTGCGGAGGAGAAGGTTTGTGGAGGAGAAAGCAGCGGAGGACTGGCAAGTGTTCTTGGCATTATCAGATGTTCAACACCACTGATGTCGGTACCTTGGCCATGTGACTTACAGTGAGAACTAGTGTGTTCTCTCACAGGCTCTGTGCACGTAGCTATGTCAGAGGACCCGGTTCCTGTCTGTTTGCTTAGCATCTTCAAATTCAAAGCATCAGTTCCTTGATTACTTGTTTTTATAGCCTCAGTCTCTACTCCCATCGAAATGACAGATTCTGCTTGATCGAAAATGTTTTTATTATCCATAGACATGGTTTCAATTGCAAGTTCTTTGCTTACTACTTCTTCAACTGCCAAATCATCCAAATTACTATTCTCAGTGATATTGTCACCCCTCTCAGTGATATTGTCACCCCTCTCAGTGATATTGTCACCCCTCTCAGTGGCATTGTCGCCTCTCTCAGTGATATTGTCGCCCCTTTCAGTGGCATTGTCACCCCTCTCAGTGGCATTGTCACCCCTCTCAGTGGCATTGTCACCCCTCTCAATGATATTGTCACCCCTCTCAGTGATATTGTCACCCCTCTCAGTGATATTGTCACCCATCTCAGTAATATTGTCACCCCTCTCAGTGATATTGTCACCCCTCTCAGTGATATTGTCACCCCTCTCAGTGATACTGTCACCCCTCTCAGTGGTATTAAACAGTTCATAATCTTGCTCATCATAGGAGAGCTTCTCTGACTCATTCTTGGGTTGTCTTTGTGTTGCACCGTCAGGTAGACTATGAGTGCTATTTACCTGCTCAGATTTGCCTGCCTGTTCACCCGATGTCTTGCTTACAGGTAAACCGCCGGGTGAGGTAAGTAAGGTAGGTGAGCCATCAGCAAAGGTAGGTAAGGTGGGTAGAGAAGGCAGCTCAGCTGTTACACAGTGTAAAGGTGTCTGCTTACTCAACCACTCCTCTACTTTACTGCTGGACTGGTTTTGATGAAGATTGGGAGATGGGGGACATTTCACTGCATCTCCTCGAACTGGTGAGCGGAATGACTATGCAACAATAACATTTTATAATTATCATTTTCATAAACAACTTTCAAGTAAAATGATATGATTGATACGCTACAATATAAACTGTGCAGTATAGAATATGCGGCATACACCACACAGTGTATTATGTTCACCCACACAGCATATAAAGCACCATAATACACAGTATATTATATACATTGCACACTATACATATATGTAAGTTTACAATGAAAGGTATAAGTTATATGTATGGTAAACACTATTTAGAGAAACTATATGGTATGATGTACACAATTTACCTCTTGTTTTGTAGAATTATCTTCTAACAGCTTAACCTTAGGACTCTCCGGTAATTTAACCCTTCTCTCTGCAACACCAGATTGTCCTGTAATAATTATACATTTATGTAAAATACTGAACATAGAGTGAGTTTCATAAAACGCAGGCTAAGATTCACGAGTACACTTAGTAATATTACCTGAGCCGTATTCACCAGCCATCAATAAATCTCTTTCAGCATCCACACTAAAATACAGTATATACGTAGATATATTACAGTAATATATACGTAGATATATTACTGTAATATATACGTAGATATATTACAGTAATATATACATAAATATATTACTGTAATATATAAACGCACGTGCGCGCACGCACGCAAACACACATACATAGATATTACAGTAATATATGCATGTATAATACTGCAATACAAAAAGATATAGTATAGTAATATACTAACATATAATATAGCAGTATATTTAAATATAATGCAGTAATATAAAAGGATATAATATAACACTATATACAGATAGAGTACTGTAGTATATTCAGTAATATATATGACTATAATATAGTATTAAATACAGATATAATATAGTAATATATTCAAAAAGATTTCAGCATACGGACTAGCTACCCACCAGGTAGGTTTAACCGTGTAGGTGTGGCCAGAGTCCTCAGACTTATCTGTATTCAGCACGTCCCCCTAAACAGCAGACAACTTCTCATATTAGTTCAGTAGACAAGGGTGTACAACTCTTATCACATTTACAGTTGACATCAACCACGTGTGTATAAATGGAATCACATTGTAAGCAATTCGTCTAAATCAAATAAAAAATATTTGATTTCTGGAAGGAGAATATGAAGGCAGTTAATGCATGCAATGACTGTGGAACAACAAATAAAAGCAGAAAAAAAAGTTAAAATTAATAACTTTCATAACTTTAGGCTATAATTCAATACCAGCACATATGTAGAGCCATCCACAGACGATGGAGCCTTCAGATCAGCAGCAGGCTTGTCATCAGTAGAGTCAGCAATAGGCGCAGGTTGAGGGGCCTTTGAGGAGTCATCAAGACACTGAGGTACTCCTTGAGATTGCCCCAGCATGTTGTTAATGGCTCCAGCGACTGACTCAGCAGTGAACATGTGTTCTGAGCTGGTGGCCGAGCTGTCTGTACTCCGTCCTTCCCTGTCTGCTACCTCCATCTCTGGTAAATCAGGGTCACCGTGTGTCCTTGACACAGGGTCACCGTGTGTCCTTGACACAGGGTCACCGTGTGTCCTTGACTTAAACAAGTTATGTTTTGTACCTTCAACAAGAGCAGTGACTTCTTCAGCCAATTCCCCAGTGTCTGGCGGAGATACCAAACAACCAGTCTTTTGGTGAGCAAGTATTGGCTCTTCGAAGCATGGTTCACTGATGTCACCAGGCTTGGGGGACGTAGAATGTGTCTCGACACTACTGTCCATCTGTGTGAGAGATTCAGCTAACTGCGAGACTGCTTCACTCTGATTGGTTACTTTGAAGGAGTGAGGACTGGCAGCTGCAGAGGCTGACACTATGAGTGGCTCGTTCACTAAGTCAGCATGAGGTAGAGTGGGGTCGTGAGTATTCAGAGGTAGGTGAGGAGATAATTCACCACTGTCATTGATGTCCACGCTGTCAGCAAACAGAGTGAGAGAGCGTGGACTGGTACAGACTCTAGGAGAGACCTCATTGGGCGACCTGGAGCGGAGGTTTGGCTCTGATGTATATCTTACAACCTGGACATCAGCCTGCAAGTAAATACAGCAACAGTGATAAAAAGTGAAAAGTAAACAACTGCGGTCACTAGAATAGCCTAATTAGACATGGAGCCTGGTCTATCGCTTACCCACGGATAAAAGAACTTAGAATGTACCAGTCAGGACAAAATAAACACAAATCAGCATTTTGAAAGCTTCATTCAGATGGTGCCTTATCGCAAATCATAAACAGCGTGGTCAGGAAATATTGCTTTGTGTAGTTTGCACGATTATTTAATAAATGTGATTAGCCAATCATAGTGAGGTTTTTCCCTACCGGTTGGTGAGCAGTAACTCCAGCTGTAAAATAAACAGATACAGATAACATATATGTCTGACCTTTGACCCTAAAGTGCTGTCTACATCACAAGAACTTCTACCAAACACTTCATTAATGTCTAGATCTTCAGAAACTGTGTCGTCTGCGTTAATTTCATCAGCACTGTGCGAGCGAGTCATGAAAACAAACGTGATGCTTTCTCCGCCTGCATCATACCATTGTGTTCATATACTATATACTTTACATACTATATACTTTATATACTATATACTTTATATACTATATACTTTACATACTATATACTTTATATACTATATACTTTATATACTACATACTTTATATACTATATACTTTATATACTATATACTTTATATACTATATACTTTATATACTATATACTTTATATACTATATACTTTATATACTATATACTTTATATACTATATACTTTATATACTATATACTTCATATACTATATACTTTATATACTATATACTTTATATACTGTATACTATATACTTTATATACTATATACTTTATATACTATATACTTCATATACTATATACTTCATATACTATATACTTTATATACTATATACTTTATATACTGTATACTATATACTTTATATACTATATACTTTATATAGTATATACTATATATACTATATACTTTATATACTATATACTTTATATACTATATACTTTATATAGTATATACTATATATACTATATACTTTATATACTATATACTTTATATACTATATACTTTATATACTATATACTTTATATACTATATACTTTATATACTATATATACTATATACTATATATACTATATACTTTATATACTATATACTTTATATACTATATACTTTATATACTATATACTTTATATACTATATACTTTATATAGTATATACTTTATATACTATATACTTTATATACTATATACTTTATATACTATATACTTTATATACTATATACTTTATATAGTATATACTTTATATACTATATACTTTATATACTATATACTTTATATACTATATACTTTATATACTGTATACTATATACTTTATATACTATATACTTTATATACTATATACTTCATATACTATATACTTTATATACTATATACTTTATATACTGTATACTATATACTTTATATACTATATACTTTATATAGTATATACTATATATACTATATACTTTATATACTATATACTTTATATACTATATACTTTATATACTATATACTTTATATACTATATACTTTATAATTTATATACTATATACTTTATATACTATATACTTTATATACTATATACTATATATACTATATATTTTATATACTATATACTTTATATACTATATACTTTATATACTATATACTTTATATACTATATACTTTATATACTATATATACTATATACTATATATACTATATACTTTATATACTATATACTTTATATACTATATACTTTATATACTATATACTTTATATACTATATACTTTATATACTATATACTTTATATACTGTATACTATATACTTTATATACTATATACTTTATATACTATATACTTCATATACTATATACTTTATATACTATATACTTTATATACTGTATACTATATACTTTATATACTATATACTTTATATAGTATATACTATATATACTATATACTTTATATACTATATACTTTATATACTATATACTTTATATACTATATACTTTATAATTTATATACTATATACTTTATATACTATATACTTTATATACTATATACTATATATACTATATACTTTATATACTATATACTTTGTATGCTATATACTTTATATACTATATACTTTATATACTATATACTTTATATACTATATACTTTATATACTATATACTTTACATACTATATACTTTATATACTATATACTTTATATACTATATACTTTATATAGTATATACTTTATATACTATATACTTTATATACTATATACTTTATATACTATATACTTTATATACTATATACTTTATATACTATATACTTTATATACTATATACTTTATATACTATATACTTTACATACTATATACTTTATATACTATATACTTTATATACTATATACTTTATATAGTATATACTTTATATACTATATACTTTATATACTATATATACTATATACTATATATACTGTATACTTTATATACTATATACTTTATATACTATATACTATATATACTATATACTTTACATACTATATACTTTATATACTATTCATCAACCTTATATACTATATATACTATATATACTATATACTATATATACTATATACTTTATATACTATATACTATATATACTATATACTTTATATACTATATACTTTATATACTATATACTTTACATACTATATACTTTACATACTATATACTTTATATACTTTATATACTATATATACTATATACTTTATATACTATATACTTTGTATACTATATACTTTATATACTATTCATCAACCTTATATACTATACATGTATATACCTTGCACACTTACCTATACACTATACATACATCTACACTATAGACTATACACTTACTTTATACACTATACATACATATTCAGTATATATTATACATATACCCTATACACCTACCTTATATACTATACACTTACCTATACACTATACATCTACACTGTACACTATACCTAAACACTACACATACATATGCACTATATACTATACATACACCCTATACACTGTACACTATACATCTACACTATACACTTACCTATACACTATACATCTACACTGTATGTACATATACCCGATACAGCTAGGCTACGAAGACCAAGACAGACACCCACAGAGTTACACAGAAATACAGAGGAACACATCTTACTAGAGAGAGAAGAAGAACGGAGAGACTGGGTACGATCACACGTATCTTCATCACCAGTCTCTGCGAGACCGCTCTCAGGGTTAGTTGGGAATTCGGAGTCAGACGGAGGAGGGGGAGTATCGGCTTTATCAGAACCGTTCCCTAAACAAACGAGACGTGAATGTGAGAACCACACTACACAGACACAGCAGCAGACGGAATGACAGACAAACACAGAGCAGCACATGGACAGATAATGAGTCACTCACCAGAGTCAGAGAGAAGGAGCTGTTCTCTAGTGGCAGCATATGACCCGGCTATAATAAAGGACCAAAGGCTATTTCAATAAACACAACAAATTAATTTCAGTTATAAATAAATAGAGTATGCTCTATAATGAAAAGAATAGCGTGCTGATAATGAGACTTGAATTCTTAGCAGCCCTAGTATAATCAAATGGCTAAAATATTAGTCAAGGGTTCGAATCCCGCCAAAGTTATTGGTAATGTTAAAAAGAGTATCTGGTCATAATTACTCTTGTGCCACAGCCTATACAGTCCCTAGCCTAATTTTAAAAAAAAGACATCATCTATTCTGTTAAAAAAACATCACCCATCAGGGATTCTCACAGCGATTCGAACCTTGGTACCACTAAGAGAAAGCTCTGGTGGTACAAGAAATGAAAGCTAATAATATCAGTATGCTATATGTACATACGTCTTTCCTGATGCAGTTTTTGATTATTCAACTCAACATCTTCTGTCAAATCAGAGCCAATGGCCGAGTCTCCTAATTTGTCATGTGACTTCCTTTTTAGTATGATTGGTTCTAAAACATATTTCAATAACCTATGAACCAAACTCGCAGTCGGCTTAACTGACAAACTGTGCACCAAAGCCAATGAACTTTCTAGAAAAAACAGCAAGCAGCAAATCTACTACTAGTCTAAATCATCAACAGTAAACACACCCTTTTCTTCTGCAATACTGGATATAATATGAGACTGGGACACTTGGCTTTCTGCTAGGTCCTTCATCTCAGTATTATTTTCAAGAAGGTAACTGCCAGCTGATCGTGACTCACTCTCAGTTTCATCACTCTCCGAGCACATGGACTCTGCAGACGTCTTTAGCATTGCATCAGCTGAAAACATGACAGACTAGAATAGTAGAAACTTGCAGCAGATTTAGCTTGTAGAAAAACTAGAGCAGATTGACTTTGTAGAGTAACTGCAGCAGATTCACTCTGTAGAGTAACTGCAGCAGATTCACTCTGTAGAGTAACTGCAGCAGATTCACTCTGTAGACTGTAGAATAACTGCAGCAGATTCACTCTGTAGAGTAACTGCAGCAGATTCACTCTGCAGAGTAACTGCAGCAGATTCACTCTGTAGAGTAATTGCAGCAGATTCACTCTGTAGACTGTAGAGTAACTGCAGTATATTCACTCTGTAGAGTAACTGCAGCAGATTCACTCTGTAGAGTAACTGCAGCAGATTCACTCTGTAGAGTAACTGCAGCCAGTTTACAATTATCCACTCACCTGGCTCATCTTTGGTCTTGTTTTCATAAAATTGAATCGAAGAACCAGTTTGTTCAAATCCTCTATAATCTTCTTTTACTATCTGAGATAAAACAGCAATTGGGATTGGCTGATCCACGGAGTACAGGTCTGTATCACAACTTTCGCCTTTGCTATCAGTTATGTGACTTTCTAGTGGCTTTTCCAAGCAATCTTTATGGTGATTGGGATCTTGATTAGAATCGTTCATTATTTCACATCTGTTAGCTTCAATTACTTCAGTTTTGTAGGCTTTTGGTAAGGGGGTAGTTCCAACGTCCCAAGGCACTGCTATGACCTGGACACCAGAGCCGTTGAGTTGCACAGTCTCAGACTGAGCTGACAAAGAACGTCCCTGAAACTGTACAACATCAGATCACACTAACGGCTTACAACACACACAGCTCTAATAAACTTTCCAACAAGTCACTGTACTAATATACATAATATATAGACTGAGGGGCACTCACAGGAGGATCATCAAAGTACAGGGGCTCATCCTTGAGTGCCGTACCATCAGGAGAAAATATCTTTGAGCTCACTCCAACCAACTCATGGTAACTACAGCATAGCATAAGCATCACTTGAATGCAAGCTGTTGCCTGAGGCTAAAGGAATATAACTACAAGTGTGGTGCACAAGTGGTGCCTTACAATAAGCTCACTCAGCACAGTTCTACAGCAAATCAGTGCAACTACAGCATAGCAACACAACTCAGCTGAGAGCTGCTAAAATAACAGTGAGTATTAGAGCAAGACACTACAGAGAGCATGCATATATAAATAGTGTGCATCTGCCAGTCACTTTCACTACACAGAAACTTTCACTACGCAGTCACTCTGACTATACAACAACTCTCACTACACAGTCACGCTTACTACACAGTCACTCTTACTACACAGTCACTCTTGCCTTTCAGTCACCAATTGATATAGTAGCCACATAATTAGCCTCACAGACAATATTAAAAATACCAATACGGAATGTTCAATTATTCGTTCCCTAAGTCTCATCACAAAAAATAGAAAGAGGAAAGAAACAGCAGCAGAAACTTGTAACAAACAGAAGAAGAAACCAACGCATGAGAAGCAAACAGCTGATTGATGGCATCAAAAGAAAGCAGTGGAATGAAGTGATGCACACTGGTATACTAGGGAGTTGAAATCATACCGTTTTTTCACGCTACAATGTCATAAAGTGAGGGTTAAACTTTGACGTGAATTAGGAACCGAACTGATTATCATGGTATGAAAATTAATATTAGTTTGTCAACACAAGAATGAATCCTTGTATTTTAAAAATGTTAAAAAAAAGTAAGCAGGAATTTGCTTGGAAGACAAACTGAGCATCAATCTTAGTTCAAATCAAGTTCAGTGGACAGATAAGCTTCTCATAACTGAATATATTATGTTACACAACATTAGTACTACACTGCAAGGTTTAGAGATAGATAGAGAACTCTAACTACAATTCCAATGTTTCACAAAAAGCACCTTTTCTCAGAGCTGGAGTCACTAAAATAAACTTCCGTCACAACAACATCCTCCGTGACACTAGAAGCAAGAGCTGTAGCTGACACCAACGCCACACTCTTTTTAAGGACCTCATCAACTAAAAGCTGGGCTATTTGTTGTATAGATAGCGGTGAATCAGCAGGTGAGTCACAGGTGTCAGTGTCAAGTTGACAAGTGACAGCAGGTGAGTCATGAGTGTCATTATTGAGCTGGCATGTGACAACAGGTGACTGGTGAGTAACATGTGCTAATCTAGACAGACCAGCAAAATAATGTAACAATAACAACAAAATATAACAAAATATTAGTTTGGACATAAATTGGCATAAAAAATAATGAGTAGCAAAACAAAATGGGAAACTTGTAATAAACAAGGCATCAAGCAGCAAGTGCAAAAGGAAACAGATAAAATACATCCAACACTCAGTACGTCAAGTGTAAACATACATTTCATTGGCTTTTAGTTCTTGAGCTGTATTGATTGGACGACAAGCTAGAAGTTCATCCGTGTCATCTGAGTCAGCATCTGAAACAGGAAGAAGAAATAATGCAGAGAAACGTTGCAAGTGTTGAAGAGAAGTTTACAGTCTACTAAAACACTTTCCAGAGATTTACAGTTTCATTTGCTGATTATACATGTATGTTTACAGACAGATCTACAGCACTGACTCTCTAATCTACCTTTAATGTTGAGTGAGAGACTGGGTTGGTGACAGGTAGAGACAGGTGTTCGGTGAGAAGAGAGAAAATAATCTGCTTTCGTATGACCATTTCCATCAACCTGATCAAGTTCTTGTTCAGCTGTCAACAAGTCGACAGTCATATAGGTCTCAGAGGCAGGTGCTTCATTAGCTGCAGGCACTTGTTTAGTGGCAGTGAATGAGTCAGATAAAGTTGAGTTGACAACTGTGACATCTGCCAGCAGGTCATTGGTGTTAGTAGAACAGGTGTCACTCGGTGCTCCAAGTAAAAGAGCACTGGTAGCTGTGCTAGCTTTGGCCAACGACTCGGAATCTATAAGAAAATCACGAGATTTTTCTTCAAACAGTTGACTATTACAAGCAAAATAAATTAAAATGTGAAGAATGTTGAAGTGTTGTTCAATGTTTATACGAATGAGACAAGAAATTATGACCTTGCAGTTTTGGTAGATCTTGTATATTATTTTTTGTTTCTTTTTAAGAAATTATATAATATTCTGGTGTTTTTATTCAGACCTCAAGTGTGACTTGAGGACATCAGAAGTCGTCAACTACTTACCATCATAGCTAACAATAGAAACAGTAGATCTTGCTAGAGGGTTACTGCCTAGCCCACCCTTAAACTCTAATCCTTCTTCAGAACATTGGCAATGAACTTCATCAACAACTATAGCCCGAAGACCTGTATCTGATAGATGTGACGGGTGAATAGAGCCCCACACATCAGTCCTTGACTGGGTACACATCCCACCTACAGACCACGAGATTGTTACAAAAACTCAATGTTTTAATTATTCTCCATGAATTTAAAATGGAAAAGAAAAAGCAAATCACACTGACTAGCAACAGGATGTGATATCATAGAGTAGATAGGTGAGTAGAGAACACATGCACTAATAACAGGATGTGATGTCATAGAAAAGCTGAAAAGGAAAATAACTTACGCTTGGCGTTGCTGTTGGTAGGTCTAGCAGTGACCATGAACTTGTCGGCGGATGTAGATTGAGAATAGACTGAGCTCCAGACATCCACAGGTGTAGAGCTCAGTCTATGGATATCCAAATTTAAAATAGGTTTTCTGATAGCTGGAGCGGCGTGATCTGTATAATAGTATATGATGAGGAGTGTAACATAATATAATAATAGTATAAACCCTATAAGGTGCAGAGTACAATATAATATATAAAACAGCGCACATTGCGGTATAGTGCAGTGTGTAATACATTATAATGCACAGCATAATACAGAGTATAATACAGAGTATAGTACAGAGTATACTATAGAGTATAATACAGTGTTTAGCACAGAGTATAATACAGTGTTTAGCACAGAGTATAGTGCTAAACTATACTATACTATACTATACTCTGTATAGTACAGAGTATAGTACAGAGTATAGTACACAGAGTATAGTACACAGAGTATAGCACAGAGTATAGCACAGAGTATAGTACAGAGTATAGTACAGAGTATAGTACAGAGTATAGTACAGAGTATAGTACAGAGTATAGTACAGAGTATAGTACAGAGTATAGTACAGAGTATAGTACAGAGTATAGTACAGAGTATAGTACAGAGTATAGTACAGAGTATAGTACAGAGTATAGTACAGAGTATAGTACAGAGTATAGTACAGAGTATAGTACAGAGTATAGTACAGAGTATAGTACAGAGTATAGTACAGAGTATAGTACAGAGTGACGTACAACATGAAACTACTGTCGGAAGCTCTACTACTGCGGCAGCGCTCAGACAGTCCCAGGAAGGATGTGCCTGAACAACGAGGTCCTTCTTAACACTGAACTTTGCATCCATAAACTCTTCTCTCAGTCTGAACAATTCTTCTGCTTGCCTTTGAGCAGATGAACTACAATTATAAGGAGAATAACTAAAGTGAAACTGCATTTATATGAAGAATAAATAAAGCGAAACTACAGTTACATGAAGACTAAAGTAAAAGTACATATATATGGAGAACGACTAAACTGCAATTATATAAAGAAAAACTAAAGTGAAACTACAAGTATAAGGAGAAGCAAACAATAGCGTTACAAGGTTACTCTATCAGCTGACATTTAAAAGAGATAAACTGACCTGCGCTTGATGACTGGCTCAGCCAGACTGTCATCTGACAGCGCGGCATCACTCTCACTAAAGTTATCTGATTCCTTATTGGCTGCCTTGAGTGTTGAGGAAATCCTTCGCTTTCTCCTATCAAGTCTTGCTGCTTGCTGTTCACCTGCCAAGTTACATAATAATACCATGTGATATACATTAATATAGTATAGTAATACCATAATATATAGTAATACAGTAATATAGTAATACCATACTATATAGTAATATAGTAATACCATACTATATAGTAATATAGTAATACAGTAATATAGTAATACCATACTATATAGTAATATAGTAATATAGTAACATAGTAATACAAATATATAGTAATGCGATAATAGAGTACTACTATATGCTATAGCAATAAGGGAGCAGTTGTGGTCCAGGAATAAGAGTGTTGGTTTAGTAAGCACAGTAGTCATGGGGTTGAACCCCAGTAAAGACCATTGGTGATGCTAGGAAGAGTATCCAGTAATAATTGCTCCTGTGCCACATAGATGAATAAGTCCTTAGCTCAATTTAGTAAAAACCTTCTCATCAGGGTTTCTCCCAGGAATGGTGACTATAAACTTGCCTGAGTTTATATATGCTATAGCAATATCATATGATATAGTTATAGCATATATAAACTTGCCTGAGTTTATATATGCTATAGCAATATCATATATGATATAGTTATATACAACAATTTAATATCACAATACGATAATACGGTATAACAATAATATAACAATGTAATAATATAGTAATATGCTGTAATAGTAATACATATTATTCTAAAAGTGTTGACAGACCTTTCAGTGAATCTTCGGAGAATGAGTCATCTCTAGGTCTGTTTAAGTTCTGCTGCCGGGCTTTAGTGGCTCTAAAAACACAACACACAACTGTAATACATTTTGTAGTACATGTACTAATACATGTTGTATAATTACATGTACTAATACATGTTGTATAATTACATGTACTAATACATGTTGTATAATTACATGTACTAATACATGTTGCAGTACATGTTGTATTACATGTATTAATACATGTTGTAGTAAATGTACTAATACATGTTGTATTACATTGTACAAGATACAGCCAGAATTATAGAGCAAATTCACAAGCTATGCACACCCTGTGGAAATAACAAGGTCGTGTGCACTTAACAATAAGAATAATATATATTCATAATGCAGAGTTGTCTTCTCTCAGTGATGGAACTAGTAATAAGGATAACCTGAATATTATACAGCAGCATATTGAATACACAGCAGTAAATTGAATATATAGCAGTAAATTGAATATATAGCAGGGCATGCAATATATGGCCAATTGAACGCAGCCCAGATGTTAAAATATTAATAGGAATAGTAGAAGTATTTGTATGGTTGCTATAATAAAAGGCCTGCATACACACAGTGTAACATTTCAGTTAGTAATGAACATGACAAGCTGTATAAGATAGTTAGTAAGTTGAGTGGTGCAACACTTTCTAACATGCAAAACAGCCTTTCTGTACATCTAGTGCTGCTAAGTTGGTAAAAACCAACAAAGTGGGTAAATATAGAATAGCTACACAATAATAAACATAGTGGTCCAATAGAATAATTATCAGCAATCTATAAGAAATGGTGAATTCAATAGTAAAAGAGGCTCAAAACACTAAAACTTTTTGTGTTAATAATAGAATATCAAGTGGTAAAAAATCATACAGTTAAATTGTCAAGCATACTAAATGCAAGCATTAATTCATCAATTTGAAAAATGCTACGAGAGAGACTTTAGAATAAGTTGAATACAACTAGCATATTGTACTATGACTCTACTTTAACACTGCTATACATCATGTCAACTACCATATTAACTACCATATTAACTGTGTTTTGAAGGAAAGATACAAACAAGTGAACCCAAAATGTTGGAGTTGTCCCTTTATTTTAAAAATATCTACTTTTCGGTTATGCAGCTTTCACACTTTTACCCCACAATCATCACAGCACTTTAAGAGAAGTAAATACACACGACATGGTGTCAATATTACTAGCTATATCATACTAGACTTTCAGTTGGTAAGAGCTTGCAGCTAAACTAACTGATAAATTCCCCAAATGAACATAACACACTCTAAAACCGAAAGGTTATCACCACCAACACAAACACAGTGATATAGCTTTATAAACTATTCTTACAACTTTATCTTCCTCCGTTTTCTCTTCCTCCTGCTGGGAGATTTGCCCTGACAGCCCCCCATCCTATACAATCCGAGATTATACTGTGAAGTGCTCTACCCTGCTGCCATTTATAGGACAGCTAAAGGTGTATGACCATGCCTCTCTTGTTAGCTTTGTATAGGGTGGCACCTACACCACCTGCGTATGGAGCTACACGAATTCACACCCCTCACTGCTGCCTCACTGCTGCCTCAGTGCATACAGAGTCAATGCGCTGCCTACCAGAGGCAAACACCCTCTCAGGGGATTGAATAAATTGCTTCTATAGTTTGTTGACTTGACTTTTATAATCCATTATACAGAGCGTGAGAGTCCATAAAAATGTGTGGAAGATAGCATAACCTGCACTAGCAAAATATTTACAGTCAGTAAAAGTATCAGCAGACAGCAGATTTATGTATCAGCAGCCAGTAAAAGTATCAGCAACCATTAAGGTATCAGCAGCCAGTAAAGGTATCAGCAGATATATGAGCAACCAGTATAAATCCAAAAAGCGAGACTAACAGCTTCTGTACTGCAGTGAATTGTCAACTGACATTTAACTGTTCTGATTCAACATAGACTGCACTAGTACGTAGCTGGCAGCAGTAGATTGACCAATCAGGAGAAGTCGTATATCAATGTATAAGATAAAACACTAAGCTCATGTAATTGCTTATTTTATACATCATATCCATCTGTAATAATATTACAATAATGTTCCCATACACTTCCAAGCAATGTTTGCATTCATCAACATGTTTAAACAAATAAACTCAAACAATACACGCAATAATATAAATTTAGTAGAGTTGAGATTACAATGCTTGCACAGCATGCACTCCCATACAGGCATTCATCTTCTAACCATGTGAATGATGATCCTGAATCGAGCAGAAAATTCCCATATCTAACTCAATTCAAGTTGGCTGCACCATTAAATCATAATGTTATGCCACATCATATATTATACAATATATAATATTATAGAGTATATAGACAATATACCATATAAAGAATACCATACAAATATAACACTATAAAACATAATGCCTTATATTATATAGGGATAATATTACAAAATAAGTAATAGTATACTCTATATAACATATTATGCTTTACAATATTAAGACTAAATAGTTATTAGATGCGAAGTGTTGTGCACATATTTATGTGTGTCAGAGCAGTAATGCATGAAACTTTTAAACCTGCAACACACTAGTTCTAGTGGCCAGATTGATGTGTGTGTAACATTGATTTATAGCAACTTGAAACTAATGTAAATAATACAAACTAAAACAATGCTGCCTAGAGGACAACATTGGCAGCTACATGTTTCATCAGCTTCGTCCAACATTTCTAATAATAAAATATATGTGAAGAATAAATCACCAGCTCCACTCATTTTCTTAGCACATTCAATTTTAGAAAAACTAATTAACTACGAGACAAGGCAATGAACTGTAGACTTGAAGTGGAAAACAGCATTTAAATGTAATCACAGCAACTACACCCAGCTTGTAATTAATACTTAAATGTAATGCTCAATGTGTTAACCAACTAGTTATATAGAATACAGTATATAGTATACAGTATATAGTATACAGTATATAGTATTATAGTATACAGTATAATATAGTATACAGTATATAGTATACAGTATATAGTATACAGTATATAGTATTATAGTATACAGTATAATATAGTATACAGTATAATATAGTATACAGTATATAGTATACAGTATACAGTATATAGTATACAGTATTATAGTATACAGTATAATATAGTATACAGTATAATATAGTATACAGTATACAGTATATAGTATACAGTATATAGTATACAGTATACAGTATATAGTATTATAGTATACAGTATAATATAGTATACAGTATAATATAGTATACAGTATAATATAGTATACAGTATATAGTATACAGTATTATAGTATACAGTATAATATAGTATACAGTGTATTATAGTATGCAGTATATAGTATACAGTATATTATAGTATACAGTATATTATAGTATGCAGTATATAGTATACAGTATATTATAGTATATAGTATATAGTATATTATAGTATGCAGTATATAGTATACAGTATATTATAGTATATAGTATATAGTATATTATAGTATGCAGTATAATATAGTATACAGTATAATATAGTATATTATAGTATGCAGTATATAGTATACAGTATATTATAGTATATAGTATATAGTATATTATAGTATGCAGTATAATATAGTATACAGTATAATATAGTATATAGTATATTATAGTATGCAGTATATAGTATACAGTATATTATAGTATACAGTATATTATAGTATGCAGTATATAGTATACAGTATATTATAGTATACAGTATATTATAGTATACAGTATATAGTATACAGTATATTATAGTATATTATAGTATGCAGTATATAGTATACAGTATATTATAGTATATAGTATATAGTATATTATAGTATGCAGTATAATATAGTATACAGTATAATATAGTATATAGTATATTATAGTATGCAGTATATAGTATACAGTATATTATAGTATATAGTATATAGTATATTATAGTATGCAGTATAATATAGTATACAGTATAATATAGTATATAGTATATTATAGTATGCAGTATATAGTATACAGTATATTATAGTATACAGTATAATATAGTATACAGTGTATTATAGTATGCAGTATATAGTATACAGTATATTATAGTATACAAGTATGTTTCTTATACAAACTCTACATTTAATGTTAGTATGAAGCAGTGCATTCCAACGCAGCTGAAACACCACAATTACCTCTAAACTGCACACACATTAAATAAAGCTTGAAGAAAATTGTAAAATGCACAAACTGCAAAAGTGAAGGATGAGTTTATCAAACAACTCAGGCAATATTATGTTCAAGAAAAGTCTAAATGCAGCTCTAGAAATCAAAAGCGGTGTAAGTTAAAGTGTGATGCTCTTAACCCCCTCCCCTTTTCAGATTTTCAATGTGTTTTTTTCTTCTAGAAAATCATACCAACAATTCAAACTAAATTACAGACTTGAGATTCCAGTCAAACAACACAATACTAAATTAATAGAATTGTAGACAGCTAATGTAATCGAATACATTAAGCAATCAGATGAAAAATAACAGAAATATAAATTTAACACATCAAATAGATTAGTACTTCACTATAAATTAAGTCTAATTCTAAATACAGTAAATGACAGATTGTATGCCCTCTAGTGTTGAATTTGATACTTGATTGATAACCACATAGCTAAATATCATTAAATAATAAGATAACTCCAAAAAGAGTTATAGGCTACCATGTGGCAGTTCCCCATGATACTAAGTGTTACTGAGCCATGCACTGACAACACACAAAAAGTACAGTGCAACAATATATTTACTGTGTACGCTTATATACTAGTATATTATACAGTATATAACACATACTCTGTATATACTAGTATATTATACAGTATATAACATATACTCTGTATATACTAGTATATTATACAGTATATAACACATACTCTGTATATACTAGTATATTATACAGTATATAACACATACTCTGTATATACTAGTATATTATACAGTATATAACACACACTCTGTATGTACTAGTATATTATACAGTATATAACACATACTCTGTATATACTAGCATATTATACAGTATATAACACATACTCTGTATATACTACTCTATTATACAGTATATAACACACACTCTGTATATACTAGTATATTATACAGTATATAACACATACTCTGTATATACTAGTATATTATACAGCACATAAGTACAACACACGTGCTGCCTCTACTGCTATTATTAGAAGCTGGCTACAACAGCTGGCTGCTCTGATAGGATTAACAAAGCTGACATCCAAAACAACGAAACTCACCGTTTCTTCCTCCGACTTCTCTTTTTCCTGTGAGAAGATGGGAGAGGCTTACAAGACAATAAATTAAAGTAGTACTTCCAGCTATGGCCCATTTCTGACACTAGATGATCACATTTCTAGTCTCATGAGGGTAACATAGCTGACGGCAGCGAACTCAATGCAGGGCGAATGTCTGCAGGGTGCCATACTTACAGCACACAATTTGTACAATCAATATTCCACTCTATTGTCTCGTATTGATTGGTTATTAGCATGAAGATAATTGATGATCAAAATATTCAATATTTTTACACATGTTTACAATAATAAGCTCTCCTGCATTCATGTGTAGCACTTTGTAACACGTTTCACATGAGAAGAGAGCACCTAGTGACAAATGTCACATCAGAGGAAAACACCTAGTGACAAATGTCACATCAGAAGAGAGCACTTAGTGACAAATGTCACAATAGAAGAGCACCTGGTGATTAATGTCACATCAGAGGAAAGCACCTAGTGACAAATGTCACATCAGAAGAGAGCACTTAGTGACTAATGTCACATCAGACGAGAGCACCTAGTGACAAATGTCACATCAGAGGGGAACACCTGATGATTAATGTCAAAGCAGTAAAGATCAAGTAATGGCTAATGTCACATACATGTGATATCAGTATGCATAAAGCACTTGTCACATCTTGTATCAAGTTTGAACTTGAAATTGAAAATAATAGAATTCACTTATAAAGAGAGCTACCACTTTTCTATGATCAGCCAATGAGGTGCAAATTATATTTTAGTCGAAGATTTTCCCTTTCTGGATTGATTACACTTTAAGCTTCTATAAAGAAACTATTGTTATATACTGCATTATATAAAACTATTACTTTTATACTATATGGAAACCTGTTGATACAATGCTGCATTATAGCTATCATTATGTGCACTAAAGGAAGTACTATCTCCAAGCACATGATTTCAATAATATCATAATTGGAGCCTCAACTCTGGCAAGAACCACGGGGTGCAAAAATATTACTTTCAAAAAAGTAGCTTGCGTTAAGATAAACTAACATACAGTAATAACAATGAATTGTAAAGTTCATAGCAACAGACAAGCCGGCAATGGTTGTCATGACAACCGACATAGTGGAGACAACTGGCAGGGAAAAGGATAACTAACACTAACAACATGATAAAACTTCTCAACCTCAGTGAGAATTCACAGGATATAGACAAGGTGAGACAGAGTGTCTGTTCAGAGGAAGGAATTAACATGTTCACAATGCTGCCTACCTGATAACAGCATCTTCCAGTTCTCGGTATTTTACTTGCGTCGCTTTCAGAGCTTTCTTGGTCAGTTGTTGACGCTTTGCTAAACTTTCTGGGGTCACAGGTTCACCATCTTCATAGAACTGCACAACTGGGGGCACTTCTTCTGCCTGCTAACAGTAGTGAAACTATAGATTCGAAGTTCTAAGTCTATATTGAAAGCACTGATCGGGTGTCATGTAGAGTAAGATGTGAGTAGTAGAGTGACATGTGAGTAATAGAGTGACATGTGAGTATTAGAGTGACATGTGAGTAGTAGAGTGACATGTGAGTAATAGAGTGACATGTGAGTAGTAGAGTGACATGTGAGTCTTAGAGTAACATGTGAGTAGTAGAGTGACATGTGAGTAGTAGAGTGACAAGTGAGTAGTAGAGTGACACGTGAGTAGTAGAGTGACAAGTGAGTAGTAGAGTGACATGTGAGTAATAGAGTAACATGTGAGTAGTATAGTGACAAGTGAGTAGTATAGTAACATGTGAGTAGTAGAGTGACATGTGAGTAACAGAGTGACAGGTGAGTATTAGAGTGACACGTGAGTAGTAGAGTGACATGTGAGTAGTAGAGTGACATGTGAGTCATAGAGTGACATGTGAGTCATAGAGTGACATGTGAGTAGTAGAGTGACATGTGAGTAGTAGAGTGACATGTGAGTCATAGAGTGACATGTGAGTCATAGAGTGACATGTGAGTAGTAGAGTGACATGTGAGTAGTAGAGTGACATGTGAGTAACAGAGTGACAGGTGAGTATTAGAGTGACACGTGAGTAGTAGAGTGACATGTGAATAGTAGAGTGACATGTGAGTATTAGTGACGTGTGAGTAGTATAGTGACATGTGAGTAGTAGAGTGACATGTGAGTAGTAGAGTGACATGTGAGTAGTAGAGTGACATGTGAGTAGTAGAGTGACATGTGAGTAGTAGAGTAACATGTGAGTAGTAGAGTGACATGTGAGTCATAGAGTGACATGTGAGTCATAGAGTGACATGTGAGTAGTAGAGTGACATGTGAGTAGTAGAGTGACATGTGAGTATTAGAGTGACATGTGAGTAGTAGAGTGACATGTGAGTAGTAGAGTGACATGTGAGTAGTAGAGTAACATGTGAGTAGTAGAGTGACATGTGAGTAGTAGAGTGACAGGTGAGTAGTAGAGTCATAGAGTGACATGTGAGTAGTAGAGTGACATGTGAGTAATAGAGTGACATGTGAGTAGTAGAGTGACATGTGAGTAATAGAGTCATAGAGTGACATGTGAGTAGTAGAGTGACATATGAGTAGTAGAGTCATAGAGTGACATGTGAGTAGTAGAGTGACACGTGAGTAATAGAGTGACATGTGAGTAATATAAAGGGAATTGTTTATATACCAACATATTACTTACTTACTACAGTGAGATGAGAAACAGCTATATTAGCTAGCTTTAAAAATAATTACCTGAGTTGCCATAGTAACATCTACTTCCTGTATGCTAGCGAATGAGTTAGAGCTGTGTAGCTCCAAGACACTTTCTGAGGGAAGCATTTGTGTAGTGGTGGTGACATCCATACTGTCCGCTACAGGAGATCACATATGAAAATATAACGGAGAATAGTGACTAGAATGATGTTTAATCAAACTAAAAATTGATAAATTTTAGAACACAGACTATTTTACGAAAACATTACTGTGAGATAAACATTACGAGTATACAAAACCACTTGCTGTGAAAGGGTGTAAAAAGTGATTTTTAATGCGCAGAAATTGAATAGTTTGAACTTTTTAAAACAGCCATGAAATTAGAAAATAATTGAACATAATCAGCATTCATGTTACTAAAGTGACTCAAACTGTAGCTGACCTGGCAGTCTATTCGCTGCAGAGCTGATATCTGTAACGCTGTGCGTATCCAAAATGTGTTGGTATTGCTGTTCCAGCTGGTTCATTTCTGTGCAGTCGGAGTTTTCCTACATTTCAGTATAGCATATATAATTATAATATAATATAAAAATATGAACTACAATAAATAACATAGAGACATAAATTACATTACATTATATTATATATATATATCAGTTACAGTATATAATATATAAATGTGAATTATGTAATATAATAATATATAGAAATGAAGTTATTATATAATATAAAATATTAAATACATTATATAATATAGAGAAATGAACCACATTATATAATATTATAGATATATGACATGTACCTTAGCATTGCGGAGGTCTGTTTCACTCTGTGCTCTGTGGAACTGACTTACACTGTAAGTATCTACAAGTTAGATAACAATGGAACAATGAAATAACATTCTAGTTGATTGACTTACAGTTACTAATAGAGTGTTCTATTTTACTCAGCAGTCCCAGAGGTAATCTAAACAGACACCTCAACCCCTGCCAACACCCCCACCTTTTCCAACACCCCTAACACCTCTACCCCCAACACCTCTACCCCCAACACCTCCACTACCACTCTCTCCAACAACTCTACCCCCCAACACCTCTACCCCCAACACCTCCACTACCACTCTCTCCAACACCTCTACTCCCAACACTCCCTCTACCACTCTCTCCAACAACTCTATCCCCAACACCTCTACCCCCAACACCCCTACTACCATTCTCTCCAACACCCCACACTTCTTCTCCAACACCTTTACACCCCCATATCATACAGCAGTTTTACTGTAAAGGAAGACTGACAAACCTTCTAAGGTGGCATGCTGACTTAAAGGAGATTTACTTGCACGGCGTGAACCGTCCCCTCTTTTAGAGGTACTGCTGGTTGTGGAACCTTTTCGAGAGGAACTGCCGACTGAATCTGATTGGCTGGATTTACTGAAATATTACAAAATAGAAAGTCTGCATACATGTTCATATTATAGAATATAAAAGTTGGCGCACTGGCATATCTACACTCACATATATACATACACATATACACCAACATATATATACACTAACATATATACATATATACACACACACACACACATATATATATATACACATATTTACACTCGAATATATACACTCGCAAATATACACTGACATATATATACTGACATATATACACTAGCATATCTACATAAACATATATACACTCACATATCTACGCTGACATATCTACACTAACATATATACACTGACATATCTACACTGACATATCTACAATAACATGTCTACAGTGAAATGTATACACTAGCATATATACACTAACATATATACACTAGTATATATACACTGACTTATATTTAGTAAAGTACGTTACCGTTGCTGATCCCTCAGGGACTTGGCGAACAACATCGTGTTCTTATCAAAGGGTATGAAAATCTCTTTGTCAGCTAAAAAAGAACATTCATTTTGTTTAAAAGCAATCAGAGCAATTGGGGCATAAACATTACGGTTGGAGAGATTTTGACACCGCCCTAAAGCTAACACCCTACAACCTGAGCACTAAGTCTACACTCCAAAACTTGAACTCCAAGCCTCATAGCCTTAGCCCCATAGCCCAAACCTCATAGCCTTAGCCCCATAGCCCAAACCTCATAGCCTTAGCCCTATAGCCCAAACCTCATAGCATGAGCACCAGGTATATATCTAGAGTCTGATGACTAGGTCTACACCTCATACGTGCTCACACTACGTGCTCACACTACGTGATGACACTATTAATCCCCGTGGAAAATTTGACCAATACAAGACATAACATCGAGAAACGAGAAACAAACAGAGCGAATAAAATGGAAAGCTACAGTCACTACCAGACAGTTTGGGTCAATTTAGACCCACACATACTTGTTGATGTGCTCAAGTCTCACATTTACTTGTTGATGTACTCAAGTACACTATGTTATGTTATAAAGTATTAAATTTTGATTAAGCAGCTAATTTGGCAGAATATAGCATTTCTAATGGCTAGTATAGACTAACAGTTTGGTGATGAGCGTGATTGAATTTCTGCTGAGACTGCACAGAGAACACTCAATTTGGAGTTGAGCATAGTCGCCGTTACAAACATTTAAAGCCCGCAACAAGCATGTGTGGACCTGCTATACCAAGGGGAGATGACAGACAGGGTAGACAACAAGATATAGAATACAGTTTCCTGGTGGGCATAGTACCCCCAGTTGCTCACCGTAACTCCTAGAACGTCCTGCAAAGGCGCACAGCATTCATTTATATAAGCAAGATGTACAAAATCCGACAAAAACAGAATGTCTTCATCAGCTAGTTACAGTATAGGTTATATTGTGTTAGCCAATCACAGCGAGGATATGTTAGCCACACAACATATCAGCCAATCAGAGACAGTTATAGTTAACACTATCCAATAGGCTATTAGAATTTGTTAGTATAATAAAATTACTTCAGCACATTAGGTTATTCAAACCTAAAGAGACTGTGAACATGCACTATTCCACTCACCAGATGTAAGGGTGGGACTGACACCGCCCCCTCCCCCTCCTCCACTACCACCACTGCAAATATCTCTAGACGAAAGTGGAGATGGAGGAAGGAAGATCTCTATGGGTATATCAGCTCTACGAGATCGTTTGTTGCCGTACTTAGCCTTGATTCCTAGTATTATGGAGCGAGACGTCGTAGAAGGGGCCCCTGTAATACAGATTTATAGGTAGATTATTGCAAACAATGTGGCCGACAGAGCAGACAAGCATTTAGCAGACGACAAGCTGTATATAATAAAACAACCAGTAGCTCAACATACACTGTACTGACTCTATATTCAACACACAGTATACTGACTATATATTCAACACACAGTATACTGACTATATATTCAACACACAGTATACTAACTATATATTCAACACACAGTATACTGACTATATATTCACCACACAGTATACTAACTATATATTCAACACACAGTATACTGACTATATATTCACCACACAGTATACTAACTATATATTCAACACACAGTATACTGACTATATATTCACCACACAGTATACTGACTATATATTCACCACACAGTATACTAACTATATATTCACCACACAGTATACTAACTATATATTCAACACACAGTATACTGACTATATATTCACCACACAGTATACTGACTATATATTCACCACACAGTATACTGACTATATATTCACCACACAGTATACTGACTATATATTCAACACACAGTATACTGACTATATATTCAACACACAGTATACTAACTATATATTCAACACACAGTATACTGACTATATATTCACCACACAGTATACTAACTATATATTCAACACACAGTATACTGACTATATATTCACCACACAGTATACTGACTATATATTCAACACACAGTATACTGACTATATATTCACCACACAGTATACTAACTATATATTCAACACACAGTATACTGACTATATATTCACCACACAGTATACTGACTATATATTCACCACACAGTATACTGATTATATATTCAACACACAGTATACTGACTATATATTCACCACACAGTATACTAACTATATATTCAACACACAGTATACTGACTATATATTCACCACACAGTATACTAACTATATATTCAACACACAGTATACTGACTATATATTCACCACACAGTATACTGACTATATATTCAACACACAGTATACTGACTATATATTCACCACACAGTATACTAACTATATATTCAACACACAGTATACTGACTATATATTCACCACACAGTATACTAACTATATATTCACCACACAGTATACTAACTATATATTCAACACACAGTATACTGACTATATATTCACCACACAGTATACTGACTATATATTCACCACACAGTATACTGACTATATATTCACCACACAGTATACTGACTATATATTCAACACACAGTATACTGACTATATATTCAACACACAGTATACTAACTATATATTCAACACACAGTATACTGACTATATATTCACCACACAGTATACTAACTATATATTCAACACACAGTATACTGACTATATATTCACCACACAGTATACTGACTATATATTCAACACACAGTATACTGACTATATATTCACCACACAGTATACTAACTATATATTCAACACACAGTATACTGACTATATATTCACCACACAGTATACTGACTATATATTCACCACACAGTATACTGATTATATATTCAACACACAGTATACTGACTATATATTCACCACACAGTATACTAACTATATATTCAACACACAGTATACTGACTATATATTCACCACACAGTATACTAACTATATATTCAACACACAGTATACTGACTATATATTCACCACACAGTATACTGACTATATATTCAACACACAGTATACTGACTATATATTCACCACACAGTATACTAACTATATATTCAACACACAGTATACTGACTATATATTCACCACACAGTATACTGACTATATATTCACCACACAGTATACTGATTATATATTCAACACACAGTATACTGACTATATATTCAACACACAGTATACTGACTATATATTCAACACACAGTATACTGACTATATATTCAACACACAGTATACTGACTATATATTCACCACACAGTATACTGACTATATATTCAACACGTACGTTTAGACTTGATGCTACCTCTGGCAGAAGGTTTACTACTAGACGGTCGAGGACTACTCTCGGCAAGTGCATTTCCTGGTGCCTCTTCCGCATTGATCTCGTCTGTTGAAGGAAGGATTGCGAGTTTAGGTTGAAGTTGTTTAAAAGGCAGTGAGTCAGAGAAATCAAGACTGTGAGTGAGGGACTCGGTGTAGGCCGGGTTATCGGAGATGTTACAAGTTGCAAAGGCGGGGCTGCAACATAAGAAGCATGATTTCTGTTAGCTGCAAATCACCAAATGATACTACAGGTAGTTTAGACTGTGTTTGGTGTTGGCAAATTACTGTCTCAGCTGGTAGCAGAGGGCATTAATTAACTGAAAATGTGTTGTATCCAACTAAAATAATGAGAAACCTGCAGCAAGTCTAGAATCTTCTTTGGTAAATCATATTAAATATAATGTAACAATTTGAATAACTCAGTACTTAGGTTCAACCCCCAACTGTCACCACCCCTCAACCCCTCACTCTTCTATGCATATTTTGACATCAAAAAATTCCCTGAATATTTTCATCACATGAGCAGAGTGTGTAATCTATTCACTAGAAATGAGAGGTTAAAACAACAAGACATTTGTATACTGTACATCAGTTGGTCAGTTTGAAAAGTATGAACTAATCACAGACCCTAATGTTGCGCTTATACCTCGACTGGAAAAAGTTCTGAGTTTCAGTTAATATGCCTTTATACCACTTTATAGTCAAAATGAAAACCGCTGAAACTACAGGAAAACTAGTACAAATGTAAATGTGCAACTCGCAGGTAATCATGCAAGCAACATCATTGGTCAATTTGGCTAATTAAGTTATCACAGTACAAAAATTTTTACGAGTGGCTTTTACAATGCAAGGCAACTGGGAGAAATTTCAACTCGGCCAAATTGAATTTCTGGCTGAAAATCGCAAAGGTATAAACGCAACTTTAAACTCGAACAACATAACTTGTCACTCACAGACTGCCTATGTTCATGTAACTTTTACTCTTCTCGTCTTCAGAGTGAGTCTCCGGGATGCGGGACAAACTGGTGGCCTTTTTCACCTTCCGAGCCGAAGAGCGCTTGAGTTCACTTGGTAATGGCACTCGATACTTATCACTCATTACTAGAGTTCTCTGTAACCGAGACGATTGTGACATTGTAAATTAAAGTTACTAGGTACGACATAATATACATGAAGTTACTCGGCGTGATATGATAAGAGTTGAAGTCGCTAGATATATGTGTATATTATGAAATAGCTGTAAGTTACTCTAGTGGGTATATAATAAGCTCATACTGTATATATGTAATTTGATATAACACTTATACAACACAATAGCTGTTACTGATAAAATATTACAATCAGTATCTGAACACTTGACTTAGTATTCACTGTGACGTGACCATAACAAATACTACTTGACCTTGACCGGAGGAAGTGGGTTACGAGGTCGGGCAAGACGAGTGAGATCTTCAGGTACACTCCGAGATCTGGTATGTGTGTCGGGTTTCTCCCAGGTCTTCCTCGGTCTGGTGGAGAAGTTAGGTTGAGACTGTGACCTGCTGCCTTCATCTGATTGGTCGACAGGCTGAGCTCTGCGCACTTTCCGTCTCCTCCCATCAGTTGACTGACGTGGAGATTTAGCAGAAAACGAGTTTGGAGGCGGGGTTTTGATACGAGAGTAGCTAAGAGAGCGTGCGTTACGATTCAACTCTCCAAACCCAACTCTACGTCGTGGCTCGGAGTTTCTACAATGTAAACAAGTCAAATTCAAATCTACTCAAAAACTTCTATGACCACTGTTCAAGGAAGAGTATTCCTAAAACACGGAATGCTGTTTGAAATTTTTCATCTTTGAATTTAATGGGAATAGTAAAAATATTGAATCATGATCAGCAATGTCACTAACATGTGACATGTTACTAGCTCAAACCAGATAATGGGAAAACTCCAAAACAGGAAAGTGCCAAATATAGGTCAACTTCCAAAAAAGCTTATTTTAGAAATCTACTTGCCTTCTCTGATGAGCTTCTCTTACAGGTGACGGTGTATTCTCCCTTTGCGAAGCTTTATACTCAAATTTCACTTTATACTGAGGGAATAACCTGGATGTTACAGACTCGGCACTCCTCGACACTTTAAATCGATCTGGAGAAAAGTTGTGGTGTGCCCTTTGACCTTTACTCAGTCTCTGTATGAACATCATCATTTATCAGTATGATGTTAGTCAATGTGATGTTAGTCAAAATGGCATTAGTCAATTTACCAAATATTAATGCCTTGCAGCATCTTTTATTTCAGTTACAATATGGAAATAACATACAGTGTTATATCATGATATGAGAATGACATAAAGACAAAACTCACCAGCGCATGAAGGTCAACATTTTGCATAGAACCTGGCTGACTTTGAGTGAGTTCTTCACTGGACTGTGCTGGTGTGTGAGCAGAGATATCATTGGCTGAGGCAGGCAACTCATTGTTGTTAGCTAGCTGCTCATTGGCTATATACTCAGACAGGTCATGTGACTGGTCAAGGTCACTGTCAAACCCTTCACTCTCTGAGTCAGCTGACTGGAGGTCAGACCTACCTTTCGGCACGCTGACTTCATCAAAGTTATTGAAGGATATGGAGTGCTTGAGTTCGTTGAGGTGGTACTTGACGTCACAGATTTCATCCTAGAGAACACGTCATTGTACTGTCAACACATCATTGTACTGTCAACACATCATTGTACTGTCAGCACATCATTGTACTGTCAGCACATCATTGTACTGTCAACACATCATTGTACTGTCAACACATCATTGTACTGTCAGCACATCATTGTACTGTCAACACATCATTGTACTGTCAACACATCATTGTACTGTCAGCACATCATTGTACTGTCAGCATGTCGTATTGTCAACAGATAATTATACTATCAACAGATAATTATACTGTCAACACACCTGTATACTATCAACACATCATTGTACAAACAACACATCATTTTTTTCTCAACACAATGCACAAGTTTTTAGAAACTATCTTCCATCTAAACACACATGATGAAGTTAGACTAAGAGGATTGCTTGCCAGTTGATATACACGATTTAAATCACGAAACATCCTTTACCTGAGCATCTGTAATTTGTAACTCGTACTCCAGAGCTTTATTAGTGATTTCCTGTTCCTCCTCGAACTCCTGCAGAGTAAACATCAGCTCTTTCTGGGTCAACTCCTTGAGACGACCTTGAACTGTTGACCTTTGCTGACTCAGTTCAGCTGCAGAAAAGCAATTGGATGATTAAAACACTACAATCCCTTATATGCAAATGGACTTTTCATGGGGACAGTGTCAATGAAACCGCAACTACAATTCATTCCATTGTTGATATATTTATGTATGTTTGTTTGTTTGTTTGTTTTTATTTTGTCATAGTAGGGAAAAAATTAATTGAGAAAAAAATAAACAAAATGACAGGGCCTATGGCGCAATAGCACTGTAGCTAGTCGAGGCACCGAGCCGATGGTTGACAGTTATATAAGATTTTTGTTTAGGTTTTTGGAAGTTTTAGCAACTTAAAAAGTATTATTTTTTTATCTGGAAATTTGCCATTAGATGGTCTCTCAGGGCAAGTTTGAAACCAGCCTCCCTCCCCACAGCACGAATAGAACTAGGCAATTTATTCCATAGCGTCGAACATTGGAATTCCACTCTTCGTTGACCTGCAGCAGTTGATGATGGAGGAGTTTGTAGGCTGAACTCTGAAAATCTTGTGGGATAGTTATGTGTGAGATGTGTTAGTTGAGAATAGTAAAGTTTATATGTGAGAGCAGTATTAGTTTGAATTTGTGTAGAGTGTGAATAGGCATGATTGAAGAACTAAGAAACAGTGGTTTAGATGGGGAAAGGTGATGCTTTTTATATATAATTCTCAGTATTTTCTTTTGCAGTAAATGTAGTGGTTCAAGATAAATGTTTGCTGCATTACCCCACGATTCTAGGCAATATGTTAATTTAGAATTTACAAAAGAGTTATATATTTGTATTAGAATTTTTCTAGGTAGGTGATTGGAACATTTACTTATCAAGCCTACTAAGGGCCTTAGGTTTTGACAAAGTTTGCTGCAATGTTGTTGCCAAGAAAGATGTGAATCTATTATAATACCTAAGAAGGTAGTTGATTTTACTTCCACTAATTTTTTGTTAAACATTTCTAATGCAAAGCCATTTAAATCTTGTTTATTTTGCGCTGTTTTGATTATCATATAGTTTGTTTTACTCATATTTACAGTTAATTTATTTTTATTGCACCAATTTTCAATTTTCTTTAATTCACAGTTTATGATGTCCATATTGTTTAATAGATTTTTTGATTCAAGGAAGAGGTTCGTATCGTCGGCAAATAATATATGTGGAAATTATGTTTCTTCACAATATAAGAAAAGCTCAGAATACACAACCAGCAGTTGTCATAGTGTATAGCTAGTAGCTTCAGACACTATAACAAAGCATTTCCCAGAATACATAAATGTAAACAGTTACTTGTAGCGCCTCCATTCAGACTAATAAGTCACCACAAACTCGCAATACACAGAGTATAGCTATGAGTGGAAAAATATACTAGTAATATGCTGCGTATCACTCGCAATACACTGAGTACAGATCTATGAGTGAAGACACATACTAGTAACATGCTACACAGATTATAGCTACGAGAAGATACACAAGCTCTTAGTAAGTGAAGTAGAAACACTCACTCAGCACTTCCACAGCTCCGGTTTGAGTTCCAGAACATTCCTGCAGTGAGTCATCCGTCTGCGTAGTCACGTTTCCAGGGCCATCGGCAGAGTCAGTAGGGCGAGTCAGCTGTGCTTCCCGTAAAGCTGACAGTTCTGCTAGATCACAGGCTAACTGCTCTTGGTCTAAATGGATGACACCAATATTTAAGAATTATCCTATAAGCAGCTCCGAGTTGGAGGTGACTGAGTGCCATAGTTTGAAATGACAAGTTCAAACATGGACCCCCCCAACTCCAAAACTCAAGAATCTAAACTATTGCACTCAGTCACCCCCAAATCAGAGCTGCTTATAGAAGGATTCAACATACAACTGTTACATTAGCAAACACCTCATATACTCAACGCAGTTGAGAAGTTACAAATAATACTCACGTTGCTGCCGCTCTTTTTCCAGCTGCTGCCTTGCCTGCTGTATCTCCTCTTCAGCCCGAACTCTCATTGCATCATTCTCTGTGATCATTAACTGAAAATATTTAGATGAGTCACACATTAATGAGTCATGCGTTGGTGTTGATATGTTATTTAATAATGTTATTATCATCAAGACTTGAGATAAGCTCTAGAAATATATTTTTATTCTTTCAAATCTGGACTACATGGTTTATGAAAGCTCTGGTATTGATGACGTTACAGGGTTTTAAAATATTAGGAGCTAAGGACAGTTGGAAAAGAATTAGATATTAGAATAAAATAGATACTGACAGCATATCATAAATTAGATAAAACTAAACAGTAGACACAGAATGCCTTGTGGAATATTAAGTTAACTTTGACATTGACTACTAACAGTATAATGAGATATCCTTAGTCACACTATGAGATGACCAATGATGTTAGAAAGAGTTGACTTCTCTTATAGAAAGAATAAACACCAATGATTTAGTTTAATTATAGAAGTGACAATAATTATTTCTCTCCAAAATGTGACTAACTGGAGTTGCCTCTCCCAACACAAAAACTACCTGCAGATGGCGCTCCAATCGCTCCATTTCCAGAACTTTCCTTTCATGAGTCAGCATGAGCTGTTCTTCTTTCCGAGCTCTTTCCTCCTCCGCGGCAGCATGCTCTTCCTGCAGCCGCTCCAACTCCTCCCTGTTAACAGACAGCAGCCAATCACGTCACTGAAATATACTCATTAGCCAATCATGTCACAAAAATATTAGCCAGTCACATCACAGAAATACACTAAACGGTCAATCATGTCACAGAAATACACTAGTTAGCCAATCATGTATGTCACAAAACCACATTTCACATGGATAAAACTGCAAATGTGACTGAAACAGAAATGTTAGTACTAGTAGTGCTAATACAATGACCTCTGGTCACACTCCTATCTGAAACTATATATGAAAACTGATATGCTACAAGCTAGTGTTCTACTATATGCATATATTACTATCATCAACTGTCCATGCATAGAAGTTATGGCTGCTAAGCCACTCAAACGGCTTTTATCATTGAAAAACAGGGTGATTGGCTACACAACCACACTTTTCAGAGACATGAAAATATTGTGCATGGTTGGTTAAGTCCCACAGTATTCAACACTTCACATGAATTATGGGAAACAGGCTTCACATTGATCAAACAACTCCCAAATATCAAACGGTTAAAATGATGTACATATGTATAGATAAAAGGGATGGAAATACTAATGATAAGATAACTCTCACATTTAATGAAATAACAGGCTAAAATAATCCATTAGGTATTTTCTAGTTCTACAGCAAGCATTGTAGTGTCAGTAGCTACAGTGTTTATTTTACGCCTTAGTGTAGCTTATACCGTATTTACAACAGCCTGTACTTTGTACCTTATATGTAGCACTCACTACAATTTATGTGCAAACACTCAAATGTTGGACTATGTGATAAACTTACTACAATACAAGCAACGCATAGACAGACAAGGAATTGCTTTCTCTTTAGTTGAAACTACAAACTCTACATTATTAGATTATCAGTACTCTATGAGTATTATATCAGGTTAATACATGCATATATACACTGTAGTACACTGTACTATATGTATCAACACTGTATAATGTTAATACATATTACACAGTAATACATAGTACTATATGTATTAGCCATGTTGATAAATACACAGTATTGCACTGTAGTATATACATCAACACTATACCATGCCGATACATAGGGTACAGTGTTTTAGAGGGAAAGAGGGAACAGAGTTACCTGGCTGTTTGAAACATACGAGATAGGGGGTCCATTTCACTGAAAGTTGAAAAATTCACCAACTCAATTATTACACATCATTGCTATTGAATGACTACAGCACAGTAATAATATGTGCCTAGGTATTGGAGATAGAGACAGAGATATGAATAGATGGATAGATGGATGGATAAATGGATGGATGGATGGATGGATAGATAGAAATGGAGAGAGAGGAAAGAGACCGGCATTAACTGCTTGACTAAAGGCTTGTTGAAATGCACAGCCACCACACAATGGAGTGAGTTATATAGCCTTTCCCTCCACCTCTCCACCCCTTTCTTCGTTGGATAAAAACTGGCAATAAGGTGCTGCTGCTGTTGCTGCCACATTACATAACTAGCATACAAGATCCAAGTCTCAAGTCATTAAACTAATGAGTAGTTCTTAGCAAAGAAAGGACAAAAGACCCATTCATCTACTCAATACCAAAAGTTTATAATACAAACAGAGAAAGTTGAAACAGCAAACCTGAACACAACAAAGCTGGATATATGCTGTACAGTAGAGAGTACACCATCCAGAGATACTGTGAGGATAGTGTACAGTCCTTGGCTAGATTCCATGTTTCATAGCTGCTGTGGTAGGGGAGGGGGAGAGTGCGCCATGGTAGAATGAGTCTATGAGTGTTATATACCGACTGATTTCTCAGCTTACCAAAGGGGAGTAGAAATGGTAAATAAATTGTAGTCAACTAATGCAAATCAAGCAGAAGCTGAGAAGTAACTGAATAGAGAAAGCAATGAAAGTCAATATTGACAACTAAACTAGCATGATAAGACTCGTGTCACTGAGTATCATACAGCTGACTAGATATTAAATTATTAATAGTTCTATCAATACAAGCAATATTCCTTGTTGATAGCCTCACGACAGTAGCTGATAAGAAAAGGGCTGGAACATCAGACTATTTGGGAGTTGAACTGCGGAAAAGGACTAAAAGTTGAAAACCAGGCAATCCTGAGGAATATAGAAAGAAGAAAGTGGTAACCAATGACAACAATGTAGTTCCGCAGAAATACTCACCCAGCAGATGATAGGACCTTCCTGCCCAGAGAGGATCTCCACCAATTGAATGCAACTACAGATTTTGACTTGATCCAACTCAGCAGGATAAATATGACGACCAACATTAATAACTCAGAGCAAACACATACTGCTAGTGTTTACAGTAAATATCAATTAATAGCCAGCAGCAGTTTTATCAAGGCAGCGCTGAGTTAACACACAGCAATACTGTTTGCTAATGACACAATACCAGATAGGTAAGGTGTTTTGATAAGGCTTTGTTACCTGTTGATTATACAAGAGGCAGCAGCAGCAGCAGCAGCAGAGCCAGTGGACTGAGCAAGAGTTGAATAGACTAAAGACAGCATTTGTATTTACAATAATGAATGTGCTGGGCTAGTGTAATGTTACAAAGTGACACTTTTAATCCTACATTTAATTAGCATCACACAACAATTTAATTGACAAGAGATCTTAAAGAAAACTTAATCAGAGGTAGCTTATTAATGTTAGAACTGATTTATGCTGATTTGAGTGTTGATGTTTACTGCAAGACCATGTGGCCTCGTGCAGCGAAAAGAGTGCAATGAGGAATCCCCCCATCTAAATGCCTTTCATCCACCACTGCTAAGCCTACTTCCATTCCAAATATTGCAAGGAGAATGCAAAACATATTCCAAAAGGGAAAATATATTATATTGCACCAAAAACTTATTCTTAATGTACTTTGTAAATCATTTGAAGTATCAGCTAACCAAAACACAAAGTAATAACAGAAAACTTCATTTTAAGTGACGACAATAATTCTATTAATTTAACATTCTACTTTCTTATTGAAACACATAATGATTGCCTGCATAATCGTATCTTCCTTACATAATGTGTGCACAAGTGTACAATGCACATGTGTAACATCGATTACAAACACCCCCTGGTTGATAGAAATATCAAAATCTCAAACTTCTCCACAAGGTTTAGCCTGTAGAACTACTCTCCCTGAGTTTTGTAACAGCCTAACTACATGTAGTCATTTTATCATAATTATACAGAGTACTGCATGACCAGATAATATTTGCTTATGTTGAGATGTATGATATAAGAATATATACAGATATAGAATATGTTGAGATGTATGATATAAGAATATATACATATATATAATATGTTGAGATGTATGATATAAGAATATATACAGATATATAATATGTTGAGACGTATGATATAATAATATATATACAGATATATAATATGTTGAGATGTATGATATAAGAATATATACATATATATAATATGTTGAGATGTATGATATAAGAATATATACAGATATAGAATATGTTGAGATGTATGATATAAGAATATATACATATATATAATATGTTGAGATGTATGATATAAGAATATATACAGATATATAATATGTTGAGATGTATGATATAAGAATATATACAGATATATAATATGTTGAGTTGTATGATATAAGAATATATACAGATATATAATATGTTGAGATGTATGATATAAGAATATATACAGATATATAATATGTTGAGATGTATGATATAATAATACATACAGATATATAATATGTTGAGATGTATGATATAAGAATATATACAGATATATAATACGAGTATATAGAGATGTATGATATAAGAATATATACATATATATAATATGTTGAGATGTATGATATAAGAATATATACAGATATATAATATATTATTTATAGGACAACTTACTTTGCATTCTGAATTCTCTCCACCTCTGAGTGATAGAATGCATCCAGGTCTTGACTACAAGCATAACAGTTGAATCAATATACACTGTATCCTCTATACTGTGTATTCTATACTCTATACTATGTATTCTATACTCTATACTGTGTATTCTATACTCTATACTATGTATTCTATACTCTGTACTCTATATTCTATACTGTGTATTCTATACTCTATACTGTATAATCTATACTGTGTATTCTATACTCTATACTGTGTATTCTATACTGTGCATTCTGTTCTTTAGATTATTTTACACTCTACTGTGCATTCTATTCTCTATTTTCTATACTGTGTGTGTATTCCACACCTTATACTGTGCATTCTGTTATTTATACTATATAGTCTATAGCCTACTTTATACTGTGTATTCTACAGTCTATATAGTGTAGTCTATAATCTATACTGTGTGTTCTACAATCTATACTATATAGTCTACACTCTTTACTGTGTATGCCACACTTATATTATACTGAAAATCAAGACACCCATATGTGATACAAGCAAGTATTATGTTATCCTGTATAAATCTAAATCATACTCTGTGGAAACCACAAGATGCAGAAATCAACTTAAACTGGGGATTGGAGAAGTGCACAGTTCAGGCATGCCGTATTAAGTTATTCATATATATATATCAGGGAGCAGCTGTGGTCTAGAGGTTAGAGCGTTTGCCTAGTAAACACGAAGTCATGGGTTTGAACCCCAGTAAAGGCCATTGGTGATGTTAGGAAGTGCATCCAGTCATACTTGCTCCTGTGCCTTATCTGAATAAGTCTTTAGCCCACTTTAATAAAAACCCCTTCCATCACGGGTTTTCTCACAGGGATGGTGACTATAAACCTTTGTGAGTTTATATATATGAGGGGTGGGCAACTGAAGGGCCCCAGGGCCACTTGTGGCCCTTTGCCAATTTTTTCAGTGGCCTTTTTAATGCTTAAGATAAGTAAAAATTGTTATAAGCAATCTGGTTTGTTTGGTGACAAATTACTTTATTATGATAAAATTTATTATGTGCACAATCATGCAACCCTTCATTTTGGCCGACTTCTGAACTTGGCCCTCATGCAAAAGAAGTTGCCCACCCCTGCTATATATCTTAGCTACCATCTACAGACTGGGAGTTGTATGCTCAAACAATTCTGTGCTCATGCTGATGACTTTGTAGTCCATGGTACTGTAGCACTAATAGAAACTATTGCTGACTTTGATTGCATGCCATTCTTTTAGCTGCTGCAACACACAGCTTAATCACTGAGCTGACTTAAAACTTTAAAGTTTAATACAGTTGAATGTCATTTGCTGGTAACATATGAGATGAACAAGTGAGCTGTTGGGAATATTGGAAATACCCAACACCTGAGTGCTGGAAATTATTAAAGTGAATCAGGAGAGGGGCGGTTTTATAGGTTACTGAAATGGCTGGAGATGGAAATTCCAGCTACAGTTAATAACAAACTATCGCTCTCTCCTCTCCACTCTGATACTGACGGAAGTAAATAGACTGAGTAAAACGCCAAAAAACAGGAGGAATGAAATCTGCATGCCGTATTTTTGTTACCATAGCAACACAATCACAACAACAAATTCAAAGAAACTTTACAATAGTAGGATGCTTACCTGCAAGACCGGAATAGATATCTATAATTGTTATAAAGATGACATTACACTGGGAAGGAACAACTCCAAATAACAATTCATTCATAATGTAGTGTTTAATGAGAAATTATGAGGTCAACAATTTTGAGACTTCTATAATTTTAGAAGCACTTCTTAAATTAGACATTTCATGGAACACTAATAATACACATTTGGGATGCTTTGATACTTACACTTCATGGTCCGCCATCTTGTGGGATGGTGAGGGCGTGTCACAATCCATCCTACTTGTCACAAGAGAGCCCATGCTATTAGCATGTGAAACTGAGGCTCGGAATAACATTTCAAGGTTGCTGCTTGTTTTACGATCAACTCCAATGTCATTAAGAGACTAAAGAAGAAAAAGTTTGCACAATAAGTCAGCAATTTTCTGATTGGACAAATAAGTGGCGGGCAGCGTATAAGCACTCTTGACACAACCACATAGTAAGATCTCCAGTTAAGGATAAAAATGATAGTGAGAATAAACTTAGTTTAATCAGTAGTTAGAAAATGGAAAAATGAATTAGTTGGAAAATAATTTTGTAGGGGAAACAACTCTTAAATGTAACAATGTGACAACAGGATTGGAACTGAAGGACACATTGGGTTGGTGTCACTACAAACAGAGATATACCTTGTTCATGTGGTTCAGCTACAAAACATAACTCATTATTACAGCAGAAATGGTTAGTTACTTAAGTTGTATGACTGGAATAGTGAAAGCAATCACATGTTTATCAAGTTTATAAAGGAATCAGTGCTAAATGCTGACAACAATAACTGACAAAGTATTAACAGTAAACAATCACCTGCCTGATACAACGTGAAGTGCATATAGCTCATTGAAACACCATAGTCAACATAACATGCATATGACAAGACAGATGACAAGGCAGATGAGCAGATGGCAAGGCAGAGGAGCAGATGGCAAGGCAGATAAAGAGACAAGAAGATGCAGATAAACTACACAGAGGCTTACATCAGGCACACTACAGTTTAGTCTTAGCTGCAAACATTATTATTAGTGAGAGAATTTACTGGAAGTACAGCGTATAATATACTGTGAATATATACTGTGAATATATACTGTGAATATATACTGTGAGTATATACTGTGAATATATACTGTGAATATATACTGTGAATATCTACTGTGAATATATACTGTGAATATATACTGTGAATATATACTGTGAACAGATACATGTAGGTGATTATGATATACAAACATCAAAATATCATATCTCACCTTTCTTTTCTTTCTCAGTCTCGCAGCTTCTGTTGGATTGTTGAATCTAAACATGTTAGTCTTGCCCAGTAATATAACATCTCCTGTAATATATTACATTAATATAGCATTGAATGTCATATACTACAGTAATATAACATCGCATGTCATATGTTATAGTAATACATTGCAGCGTGTAACACATTACAGTAACATAACGTCACCTGTAATATATTACAGTAATACAGCATATATAATATATTATAGCACTGGATTATTGTTAGTAATATTGTTAAGTAAAACGTAAAGTCATACGAAAGCAGGAAGGTCTACAACACCCTACCCTGAGTTAATTTAGTAGCTTCCGTTATATCAGCACCATTCACTGAGCAACCAGCTTGAAAGTGGGGCAGCAGGTAGACGTTCCCATCTGTGTACTTGATAACACAGTGCTCAGTCTTTATTCCAGGACCATGCAGTACAATGTCACATCTCCGGTCAGAACTTTCAGTTCCAATAGTAGTTGTCCCCACCTACATATAATATATTGCAGCTTCATATCGTGATGTGTTACATACTCCAAGATGATATATTACAGTAACACATGATATGATATATTACTGTAATATATACTCTGATATGATATATTACTGTAATACATACTCTGATATAATATATTACTGTAATACATATTCTGATATGATATATTACTGTAATACATATTCTGATATGATATATTACTGTAATACATATTCTGATATGATATATTACTGTAATACATATTCTGATATGATATATCACTGTAATACATACTCTGATATGATATATTACTGTAATACATACTCTGATATGATATATTACTGTAATACATACTCTGATATGATATATTACTGTAATACATACTCTGATATGATGTATTACTGTAATACATACTCTGATATATATTACTGTAATACATACTCTGATATGATATGTTACTGTAATACATACTCTGATATGATATATTACTGTAATACATACTCTGATATATATTACTGTAATACATACTTTGATATGATATATCACTGTAATACATACTCTGATATGATATATTACTGTAATACATACTCTGATATGATATATTACTGTAATACATACTCTGATATGATATATTACTGTAATACATACTCTGATATGATATATTACTGTAATACATACTCTGATATGATATATTACTGTAATACATACACTGATATGATATATTACTGTAATACATACTCTGATATGATATATTACTGTAATACATACTCTGATATGATATATTACTGTAATACATACTCTGATATGATATATTACTGTAATACATACTCTGATATGATATATTACTGTAATACATACTTTGATATGATATATTACTGTAATACATACTCTGATATGATATAAAACTGTAATACATACTCTGATATGATATATTACTGTAATACATACTCTGATATGATATATTATGACTCCGGTACTCAGTATATCATCATCCATTCCAACCAAATGAGGCAACTGAGAGTCTATTATAACTCCCATGGAGCTTGTCTTTCTCCCACGTCTGATCATGATATCTGATTCCTGAGATATATACAATAATATAATATATACTATACATTGTAGCATTGCATATGGCAATATATATAATATATATGTATATAATATTTACTATACACCATATATAATACTACAAATATATACTATATACAAAAATATATAATATACTATACAATGTAACATTGCATCTGTGTACGTAATACAATATTTATTATAGCATCTGACAACGTATATATAATATAATATATACCATATATGTTGTAAAATGTATAACATAATATCTTATACAACATATATTACACTGATATAACCTATTACATTGAATTTCATACTATGAAAACTTAAGAAAACATAATAATTTAATGTAGCAAGTCAAATGAATCAAACAACCAAAACAAAGACTGTGCAGGGAGTATGACTCCAATTTGTAATCACTAAAGACAACAAAAACCGACATTTTAGTTACAGCTACTGTGTGCATAGGACAAAATATGACCTTCACCTTCATGATATCGTGAGCTTCCTGCCACTTATCTAACCAGTTGGAGAGCATAGATTTGGCTACAGCCTCGTTTTCTTCCAACTTCTCTACTAGGCTACTGTCAATGTCGGTGAGAGAGGGTGACTGAGCCTGAAGTAATGCAGAATACTAGTATAGTCGGTTGACAATAGTGGAGGTGACAAGTGGCAGCAAGTACTTGTGATTGCATCAGCAAGTGTCAGCAAGTGATAGATATAGTAAACTAGCAATAAACAACATGACATTTCATCAAATGTGCCACAGCTTTCTACCAAGTCAAAGAACATTGAAGCTGTAATCAGTCAGTAGCAGTATGTAAGAAGACAACTCCAAAATAGACTGACCAGATGAGAGGATACTAGCAGCTCTCTTAGTCTGTTTATCTCTCCTCTGAGATCTCGTATCAACTTGACATGTGCGTCCTGTAACAACGAAGAGATCAGGTTGATTGTGAGTATTGTAGAAGGTGAGGCAACAGGAGATTTCAAAGAAGAGAATAAAGCAGTCCGCTAACAATGTTTTTGACAGTAATATTATATAGACATGAGCTTACATACTCTAAATGTGTTGATAATATTATATAGACAAAAATCACCTCATTGACTGTGGGTTTGTTGATAATACTTTTGGTTCGCTGTGCATATCGTAACGTATTCAACGTTTCAGCATAATACAGACTAGATGGTGATATATCTACAACATATTGTAATATGATACAGAATATATGCTGTCATACATACAAGATATTATAATATATTACATACTACATGAAAATATATATGCAATGTAGCATAATATAATGCAAACTATATAATGTTATACATTATATATTAGACAACATAAGATAACATAATATATACAAGATATTATAATATATTACATACTATATGCCAATATATGCAATATAGTCTTTAATAGCATATAATATAATATAATACATACTAGAGGATATAATATATTACATTGACACAACTCACTGGCTATCATAATAGTTTTGGAGTTGCCTCCCAGACTATCCTTGAGTAGCCACGTCAGCACGCTGTCTCTGTACGGTACAAACAGATTGGCTGAAGATTTCTTCCTGAAGACAGGACTAGAGCTTCTGTTAAGCAGTTCACTACTGGACAGAAGGCCTTGAGAGGAGCCAATCAGAGAGCCTGTTAGATTGTCACGGCTAGTTGCAAAGTTTGCTGAATGACTGGCTACAAAATCACAAGTTATCAACTCTTACGCCAGTTAACAGGAAGTGAGTTAATAACATGTCTGTTGATTGATTGTGGGCTTATAAGTGATAGTAAACATATAAGCGAATAGACAGATGAACAGTTGAAACTAGCCTAAGTCCCAACAACGAGGAGCAGTTAGTGTGGGAGTATACTTGGTGGACAGAGGAAATGCACACATAGAATAGGAAGTTAACAGATATACAACAGGATCATAGGTCTACACTATACAACAAGGAAATATCGGTCATTTACCCATTCTGTCTTGACATGATCGAAGATGTATCAGTTCTATCACAAAACACAGAAATGATTATATGATATCAGAATATGGTTACATAATATGATATAATATGATTATATAATATACTAGAATATGATTATATAATATACTAGAATATGATTATATAATATACTAGAATATTATTGTATAATATACTAGAATATGATTATATAATATATACTAGAATATGATTACATATTATACCAGAATATGATTACCTAATATACCAGAATATGGTTATATAATATACCAGAATATGATTACATAATATCCTAGAATATGATTACATAATATTCTAGAATATGATTACATAATATACTAGAATATGGTTACATAATATATAGCCAAGGTTTACCCAGAGATTTGATGACGTTGCCAAGGGTTACGAGGGACTTGTTTATGTTAGCTCCTTCTTTCAGTCTTTCTCTGTCATAGTCTGTTAGATTAGCTCTTTCACTGAAATAACAAGTATGACTTACTTGACTGTAGCTTATCTACTTTTAACTTACCTACATTTCCTACAATTTGCCTACCTCCGCTCTAACTGACCCACTTGCCTTCAACTTACATACCTAAAAAGGGCCCACGGCTCGCGAAGCAAATTTCTGTACAAAGAGAACATGACTGCTCTGCACAGATTCCATGCCGTCAACATGCTAACAAAAATTTTCTGCAAAATAATAGACTGAGTACTATTTGGAAAGTCCATTTTTCATAGTTCAGTTTCACCCTTTTATTTAAATCAATTTTGCATTATGAAACTTATAGTGAGTGAGATTTTAAAATTATACAATTTATAATATGGAGCAGTAAATCTGTGACCAAATACAATTGGTCACTCCTGTTTCGTTCCTCTGGCAACTTACGGTGTGTCGCAAGTAGCTCTAGCAGCAGATTTTACAATATAAGCTCTCACATGCAAAAGCCTGCTTCATGTGGCAGAACCCAACATATCTACCTTTACCTCAGCTTACTTACTAAGGTAACTTACCTACATCTACTGTAACTTACCTACATCTACTGTAACTTACCTACATCTACTGTAACTTACTTACATTTACTGTAACTTTCTCAGTTCTCACATCTACTGTAACCTTCTCACATATACGGCAACTTACCTACATCTACTGTAACTAACCTACATCTACTGTAACTTACCTCCCAGCAAGGTCTACGAGGTGGATCTTGCTGACAGTTTCACACGGCAGATCCTTGTCTAACTTAGCCTGAGTAAAGTTTATAGTAAATATGGCATGACTTCTGCTGCTGTGGTCATGGTAGTGAGTGGCCGCAGTTATTCTAATAAGAGTACAAAGAAGTATGATAACTCCTAACCAAATCCTAATATTCATAATGTTCAGTTATACAAATGAGTACAAAAGGTGGGACAACCCCAAAATAGATCGTAATACTCATAGTAACTCTAGTACTAAGCTGAGAAAAGTAATTTAATATTTCCTAGAAATTGGCCAAAAAAGTGGAAAATTTAAAAAAATGATAGAGCTGGAGACAACAGAGAATACAGCCACAATTGTTTAACCTTTTCTTATAAGAATGAATCTGAGATGATTTAGTAGAATATAAAACCTATAAGTGTAATAAATACCTCTTCTCATTGCCTTTGTCTAGCAGTGCCTGCACTGACTCGTTGTCTTTCACTATGTGCCGGGATAAATCTGCAAACACAACAGATCGCAGTGTAACTGTACGACTATCAGTGTTACTAAAACTATTAAAAATACTAACACAAAACATAACACAGTCATGCGGTAGTACTACTACTACTACTAGTACTAAACATAACAGTAATGTGGTAATACTACTACTGCTAATAATAATAAGATAGCCATCTGGTAGTACTAACCCTGAACATATGGCCCATCTTTAGGGTGCTCTCTCACTTTCAGAGTAAATCGTTCATTTCCTTGACCTCTCTTTGGTATTGAAGGTCGTAAAAGATCTCTGACTTTCTCATTGTATATCTCCATGTAACTACGCAACACCACAATCAACATATCGATATATCTAATTAATTTGTATACTATGATATACAGCGCTCCCTCTGTATCTCAAGACTCCAATTTTCACTAAATTCCAAAAATCATGGAGAAGGGCTTAAGCCCCCAGTTTTGTGGTTTATAAATGTGTATATAAAGACAAAATGGCAGAGTTTAACGGACTGTGAGTTAAATCTGGTATTCTACTATGTCACAAACTAAGATTTCGAGACCCGTAGCTCAGTCAGATATGTAGAGAGCACTGTATCTAACTTTTACTGTATACTATAACACAATACGCAAAGCTGTTGGCTAACCTCACGTCGACACGACAGGAAATGCTGCATTCTGGGTGGTCTTGAGCTTCTTTCACTCGGGAGAAGAGACCTTGCAGGATTCTGGGAGTTAGCCCCGCCTCCTCTTCTCCATTTCCTGTTAAAATAGAAAATTGCAGATGTCAGCTAGGCTATCTAAACTCTAAACCGACCCGGTAATGAAAAGCATAGCAGCTACATTGTTTGGAGTTGTTTTCCCTGCTAAATAAGTATACTGACTAGTGACTAGCTATCCCCATGTATGCATATCAACAGATACTTCCTGTCTTACCACTCGCCTATTTCAGTGAAGCAAGTGTTACGTCTTGAAGTTATCTACCTCTCTTTCAAATTATAATACAAGTCAAGCTTTGGGCTTTGGAGTTGTCTATCTAATTCAGAAGAATGCCCACTCACCCATCATAGTGTAGGTTTTGCCAGAGCCTGTCTGTCCGTAGGCAAATATACAAGCATTGTACCCATCAAAGGCGGCTTCCAACACTTCGTGCCCGGCATCTTGGAATATCTACAGCATAACAAAGGTTGTCCGTTACCAGGTGGTTTAAATACTCACTCTGTCACTTGTTCATTCACCTCTCTTACAAATCATAGCATCCCATTAAGTAGAATAAAATTTCATATTGACTAACTCAATGTAAACAGACATAAATTGAGAGAATTAAATATGATTATCATTAAATAATAGCATTATAATAACAATTAGCCACAGCCTATTGGGCTCTGTTGCACACCTTAGCTGCCTCTATACAACAGCTGCAGGTAGAAAGAAAAGAATTACTAAAGACAATACAAACACATTGACAAAGTACAATACAATAGATATAATCAATCTAATAGCCTGTAATAAATAGTGGTTATTATTGACCAACATTAGTATGGGTAATTACTTAAACTTAATTGATTACTAATTTCTTATCAATATTTACACAGGCATAACTTTGTGTGATACAACATAGGGTAATACTACAGTGTATAATACAGTGTGTGCTATATTACTATAATATACTGCATAATACAAAATGTATAGGGCAATACTACAATGTATAATACACTATAACATACTGTGTAATACAACATAGGGTAATACTGTAGTGTATAAATACAGTGTCACTGTTACCATATAAATACTATACTAGAACTAACTAGTGTGTAATAACTGGATAGAATCTTAAAGAATACTAATCAGGTATTTATTACTGATTAGTGACAATTGATGAGCTATGCTTCAAATCACAGACTGGTTAGAGTGTGTTAAGAAAATACTTTCAGCTCTAAACTCAACAGTTTATACCTCTATTAGTATAACCACGTTACATGCACTATAGATACACATGTACTGTATATACATATATACTGTATATACGCACATACTGTATATACGTCACATATATTGTATATACATATATACTGTAGACACACGTACTGTGGATACAGACCATATGTGTAATATGCACCAAAACAATAGATTCTGCAGGTCCCTAACCAACTGCAACCATTTAAATAGATCAAACATATCATATTATGATTATATAGTAGTGGAGTCTATGGCGAGCGGGTAACTCCTGTACAATAGTGTACCACAAGGCTGTAAACAAATCGTATTACAAAGAAGTTTTAAGACTGCAGCCCTCCTCCCCCAATTGAATATTACCAAGTTACATTGGAAATGAGGCTAAAAGAAACTACAGTTTATACAGAATCCAGTTGTAGATTATATAATACATCATCCAGTAGATTATATCATAGCATATATTACAGACGATGAATACTGCTTAAAAGTTTCAAATTGCAGTCTGCTAATTCCCAAAGAAATAATGAAATACAAGTGACTACTTGACACAGATTGCCAGCAGTATTATTTATATAAAGTATCCCATAACTGAATTGCTTCTATTAAACAACAAAGTCAACAAAAGATCAGTGGAAATGGTGATAGAGTCCACTTTGTTTACAGGTATTGGGTTACTAACTAGTAATACAGTATAAACAAAGTAGTGGGTAACTTGCAACAGCTACACAAGTGTACATATTACACTATACAAACAACAAACATGAGCTTGCTAAATATCCCAGCTTTGTTATTCTATATATCAATAATTCATCAATAGCAAGTGATTTCAGCTGCAACCTGCATGAGATTAACCTTTGACCTGGGCTATGAAAGTACTTGATGCTGAATATGTCTACTATAACAGTTGGAGAAAAATGTAGTCCCTTTAAATTTTCAAGTTTTGCTTCCTAAACTCAAATTTTAGTTTTTCCAATTAGGTTATTGTCTCACGTTGCGAGTAACCTGAGAAATTCTACATCAAATTATGCCTCAAAGAGGTCTGTTGGTGGAATAGCCGGTACTCGGCGCAGAGACAGTCAACTAATTTTACAGGCGAGTAATGAAGTCGGCGCTGAGACGGTTGGTAAGTCTACCTGCCACAATCAAAGCGGATGTATTATAATCAATAATCTGTTTATCTTTAAAACAATGTGATAAATAGATCATAGCTGATGGAATGCAGACACCGAGACTGTCACTGAGAGCTGAGTGCAAGCCAGAGACAAGGGAGACAACCACTAAACTTTTTATTCACAGCAGCACCGGAATTGGCAAAGAAGAGCGAGTTGAATTCACTTGAGAAGTTCCAACAATCACACAGCACACTCTTATGATAACAGTATAATCACCAAACAAATGTGTATAACACTTGAAAAGTTGAACTGGGTGAAATTTACAACAATTTTCAGATTTGATAAGTATATCTGATAGAGAGAAGACTAAGAATATGATTATATCACATATTATATAATGTTATATTACTTTAGATGCTATATAATATCATCTGCTATATAACATTGTATCATCTGTTACCAATACAATATTATATAACATACAATATTGTATTGGATTAAACCTAGCACTATATTGTTTTCTCTATAATATTATATTATGCGTTATGTAATATTACACTACCCTAGTTATTATATAGCATAGCATTATGTAAGGCTCTACTGCATATAATATTATATTATGTGTTATAAAATGCTACAGTATATATTATACGTAATATCTTACAAATACCATTCAGGAACAGTAGTGGAGAACATGAGATAGCCTTAAGTTTTTTTTAATTTCTTTATAAATTTTGGTTTGGGGCGCAGGTTGAAATTCTTGCGAGAACATAACTTCTTTTGCTACATTTTTGATCTAGAACACAGGCTATTCTCAATTGCTCGATTAGGCCTACTGCACCTATCTTGCAGCTACAACCACTACTATCACTACTACCACTACTATTACTACTACCACTACTATCACTACTACCACTACTATTATACTACCACTACTATCACTACTACCACTACTATCACTACTACCACTACTATCACTACTACCACTACTATTACTACTACCACTACTATCACTACTACCACTACTATTACTACTACCACTATTATCACTACTACCACTACTATTACTACTACCACTACTATCACTACTACCACTACTACCACTACTATTACTACTACCACTACCACCACTACCACCACTACTACCACTACCACCACTACTACCACTACCACCACTACTATTACTACAGCAACTACAGGTTCAAGTACTGATACTTTACTGACCTGTGATTGTGAGGCGTAGTTGCTAGCCTCTCTTTCAGTTGAAAGGTAAGCGTAATCGAAGACAAAAGACTTGACTCTCTCCCTGGAGTCGACCACATCTGACTGACCAGTGTTACCGTCCAGCTGTGGAGAGAACAGAAATTGTCTCAACAGCAGACTCTCTCTTAACATGCATAGTGAGTGATTATAATGCAACTGAAAGATAAGCAGATCTACTCAATACTGTCATCAGCTACTCACACGTTTGACCTGTACATGTGACTTATATATGTGACCTACATGCTCGATCTACGTGACCTACATGGAACAACACTTACACAAGAAAACTCCCACACAACCGTATGAGTCATATGGTGGTATTGTTACGGTACATGTCTAGGGTAGAACTAAGTTATGGTATTGTTATGGTACAGCTATTAGCTGCTTGTACTATCTTAACATTTAAGTAAGGGAAGGTAAAGTTTCAGGTGGCCGAGGGTTCTTTAGAAAAGAAAATTGAGTAATAGAGTGAATAGCATATTTTAATGTCCCACAACATACAAGATAGTATTTTACTAGTTGGCTGCATGGCCAAGGAAATGCTCAAGTGGGTGTGTGATTTAGTCCATGATATAGCTAATTTAGTAGATACCAAGTGCACGTGGTGTAAACAAATGCATAACAACTGATAGCTGTAGCATCAGCTTTAATGTATTGTAAAGTTTACTATCAATGGCAATGCAAGCGTAGCAATACAATAGAATAAATAACAGCTAAATCAATGAATGATAGTACTTAGTGTAATGGATATAAATATACTATGACAATACGCTACTTAGTCTTACTTTATAGTAAATATACTATGACAATACACTACTTACTTTATAGTAAATATACTATGACAATACACTACTTACTTTATAGTAAATATATATGACAATACACTACTTACTTTATAGTAAATATACTATGACAATATACTACTTACTTTATAGTAAATATACTGTGACAATACAGTACTTACTTTATAGTAAATATACTGTGACAATACAGTACTTACTTTATAGTAAATATACTATGACAATACAACTACTTACTTTATTAAACATAGTAAATTCTAGAGATATGTTAACTAACTTGTTTTCCCTAAATAATGGTGTAAAACATATCGCATAACAGAAAAACAAGGTAAATCAGAATCTGTCTTGAAAAGATAATAGAAATCTTTATACCCCCATGCAACCAGATTATTTTGAGCCTTTGCGTTACCCTGTGACTATATTCTACACTCCCAACGCAAGTAGATATTAACAACAGTTCACTGAGTTTACAGAGTAACACATCAAGGTGTTTGGACAAGCTATAACAAAGTACATCACACTTGTATGGAGAAAGGCAAGTCTAAGGTGTGTCCAGATCAACTGCAAGCACCCACCATTCAGATACACAAACCGGTGAGCAACCTACAGCAGCTGATAATAAATCTATTTGATCTCTTCAGTGCTCAAGTGCCTCAGTTTATTGATAAAATATTATCAGAGACTTGTGTGTGACCGCAACACAGCAATATTCTCTACAACTCCACCTGCTGACTCCAGCTTAAAGAACGCTGACTCCAGCTTAGAGACCAACATGCTGCCTCAGCTTCCTCAGCCCTATATGCTGTTAGAGGTCATTGGTAAATTGTATTTTCTCAGTAAATTAATGACATCTGCATATCCTTGTAACTATACATGAGCTATATTAGAGTGCAAGCTGCTCACACAACATACCCGTGGGTTGGTAATGGATATAGTATCCTTGTTCACTTCTACTACCACTTTAGCCAGAGAGTCTATCTCCCTACAACAGCAACACCAGCTGCACAAAATCCAACATGCAAATTCTTGTGCACCACCAAATAAATTCGATTTATAACAAAATGCAATGATTTTATGAAGTTATCAAAAAGAAATTATGTCAATATTGGCATTTGTCCAAAATCAATCAGGTTACCTTCTTACAGTTGAAGCTGCTTTTTAATAAGAAATTAAAATTAAAGTGTTTAGTGGCAGCTGCTGCTACCACTGACCTTGCATTGAGAGGTCGGACTCTGACTGCAACTTTAATGTGACTCATAGTTCCATAGGAGTTATCTGCCTTCAGTCTGATTGGTTAATATGTTCTTCCGAGTCTCTATGGAACTACTTCTCTGCATGTTTCACTGTCAAAAATTTTAGAGTAATACTAATGCTGATATTCAGATTACTTTAGAAACCAGTATGTCAATATTTGATATTTGTTCTATCAATTGTTTTTGTTACTTGTTTGTTACTAGTATTCTGGTATTTAAATACTATTTTCCTGTTTAGCAAAACTATCAGTATTCTTGGTGTTTGAGTATAGCTTCATTTTGGTGTTTAGATATTAATTTTGGCAAAATACAAAGTCCATAAAACACCAACAATATAGAAAATAAAAAATAGTGAAATACTGAGAATTCAACAGCCACTTGTGTATGATGTTTCTGGTGTCCACAATATTGGCTCACCGCTGGACAATCGCGATGGTATAAAATTATGGAATCTCAAATATTATCCAAGGTTACTTACTGACATTGTTCTAGTCATATTAGATAAGAATACTAGATTGTCAGTTTATTGAAGGTAAATATGACGAGTATAAACGTGTCGTGTGCTGTTATTTGCTTACAGGAAACCTATCAGTAACCCAACTGTCCATCATTTTAATAACAGTAGCAGCTTAAGACGTAAACAGAGATTCTTCAGCAGAAAATGTAGCAATAGAAAACGGAAAAAAAATAAATTGCAGGATAGTAGATTAAAATTGTCCAATAGCAATATTTACCAGAGTAGTAAAACTGAACTAACTAAAAACTGATGCTAATTTTAAAAAAACATTTGGAGTTGAGAACATGCAAATTGAATATTTCCATTAACTTTAATAAAATGCATATTATTAACATATACTTGCCGGTACTTGTAACCTACCACTTATTATAATATTGCAACATTTATACATTGTTATTTTTATAATAATAAGTGAGTATCAGTATAACCATCAAAAACATTAACAATATCAATATGTTCAACTAAACAAAAAAATTCTATATTCATTGCGACCAGATTATTATTTATTACTTATCATTTAAATTTTACCAACAGCAATACTGATACTTATAGTCATAGTCATACTGAGGAGTAATAAGTAAAATGATAGTCATACTCAAAACTTGCATAGGGTTCTACTTCTACTTAGAGTTATACTCACAGAAATTTACTACAATTTACAGTGGCAATTTATAGCTAGACTCAAGATTATTTTGCTACAAGTTAAATATTGGCATGAGTCTCACTCTCAGTACTAGCATGAATATAACTTAAACCATGCGTAATCACAATCAGTGACACTTTGGCTCTACTTATAACTGATCAAATTATTACTATTACTATTAGTATTACTATTAGTATTACTATTAGTATTACTATTAGTATTAGTATTACTATTAGTATTAGTATTACTATTACATTTTAATTTACTGTAAGTGTATTACTATTACTATTAGTACTAGTATTACTATTAGTATTAGTATTAGTAATAGTATTAGTATTACTATTACTAGCACTATTACTTTATTAGTATTACTATTAGTATTTCAGTCTTAGCATTTCAATTTGAATTTGTACTTGAGTTTTATTTTTAAGTTTTACCTTGGGTATCAGTACGACTACAAGTACATGAGTATTAGGAAATATTAAGTTAATTATTTGCGTGCTTTTTAACAAATTAGCCTTATAACTATAAGCAGCTCCAAATAAAATCTATAGCTTTGTACAGTTAGAATTCCAGGCTCAAACTTTGAATGGCAGGTGCCTGTCAGCTCACTCGACTTCTGCAGTGTGTATTTTTTATTTCGAAGTAAATGTAGTTGCTGTCATAACCAACGAGCATGTTACGTTGCGTTCGGCGATGAGCCAATCCTGATTGATTAACTTACAAACATTACTCGGACTTTTTAAATAAATATTGGCGAGTGCACTTTCGATCGTTATTAATTAGCTACAGTGGGTGTGACAATCAGGTTACTTACTTACTTACTAGGAGTAAGTGACACTGATTAATATTATTATATTTTATAGCTGGAAATTAGGTAAAAGTCAAATCTTTTGATGTCATGAGTTTGGCAATCATTGTTGGTTCTCTCACAGTCTCATGGTTTGTTGTTCCTGTGCTTTTAAAGTAAGTATAAGTATTACTATTAGTATTAGTATTACTATTAGTATGTCAATGTGAATCACCGAACACTGAAACAGTGAATGTCTAAGACTAAAGTAAAACTAAAAGTAAAACTGAACTTAAAGTTGAACTAAAGGTAAAGAACTTAAAGTAAAAGTTGAAGTTTGAAAATAAAAATTATAAATCACAAGTTACCTGTAAGTTTGACTTTAAATTTTGACCATATTGATAGTTAAGCTGATGATTTATATTCCCTAATGGTAATTGTTTTTGTTTACAATAACTAATTCTAAACAACAACAATTACGAAATATAGATCATCTATTCAACTATCAAAGTTATCGCTACTATCACTATGACTATGATACTCATAATGACTATGGCAGTTATTATGAAATTAAATATAATCATTAACTTCATTGCTTTCGCAGTTGCTAGTACTAATGTATTTATTGTAGACATGTTAATATGCTGTGTAGAATTTACTATCAGACTGAAATACATTTATGTCGTGTAGACTGACAGTTTTCAAACCTGCCAAATGCCGGAGCTCTGTGAGATTAGACGGTAAAGTGGTGTTGGTGACTGGAGCCAATACTGGACTTGGTAAAGTCACAGCAAAGGACTTGGCGTCTAGAGGTATTTCTCTTTGGATTAGATAACTCTAAACCAACTTCCAAAAGACTGGATATACAGTGAGAGTTGTATTCTTTTTTTCAATTCTTATGTAAATGTAAAAACTTCTGCTCCCATCGGTAATAGGGCCGCAGATCTCCAACATGCTAGCTAGAATGCTAGCTAGTCATTGCACTATGGAGAATATGGGGAAATCTCAGTTTTGCAGTAAATTAATATTTGGTTCAAAACTAATGTTAATGTAACCCTTTGTTGTGCTTGTTATTTATTATAAATATGCTGATCAGTTGATAAAAACAATATGTTGAAATTTCGCAAATCATTACCAGTGTCTGCTTTAACAATACAGATATGAGCATACTTTATAGACATGTGTTTATGTTTACCTTTCTATATACATGTGTATACAGGAGCGGTAGTGTATATAGCTTGCCGTGATGTTACAAAGGCAGAGGCAGCTAAACGAGACATACTCAGCACAAACTCAACGGCTCAAGTCAATTTACTCAAGCTAGACTTGAGCTCTCTGAGGTCTGTCAGGGACTGTGCCGATGCATTCAAACAGAGTAAGCTGTCAAATCTTGTTTATATACATAGAGATTCTCACTTAAATAAACTTTAGATAAAATCAATTTCTATTTCCGTGATCTCTTCTCAGTGTGTTTATTGTAAAAAGAGAGATTCGACCGGGTACTTCATGATCTCTACACTGTGTTTATTGTAAGAAGAAAGATTTGACCTGGTACTCCATGATCTCTACACTGGATATTGTAGGGGAAGAGAAACTAGATGTTTTAGTAGCCAATGCTGGTTTTGGCTCATTGGGCTTCAGTCTAACAGAAGATGGCGTTGAGTCACACCTGGGGGTCAACCATTTAGGTGAGTGACCCTGTTGAGTGAATTATTTCCATTTAAACATGAAATTATTTTCTTTAAGTTGGGCATGTTTGCCTTAATCACAGCATCAAACCCTTTTTCACAATTCTAGAACCTTATTCATTTCGTTAAAACCTTTCTCTCAACTTGAATACAAGTTTCAAAGCTAGATAATTCTCAACATTAGGCTGGACCGGTATTTTACAAACTTTAGGGGGGAGCACCAGTTTTATTTTTGTTATAAAAGATAAGTTGTGCAATGTTTTAGTGAGATATAGCCTGTGAACCTAACTTGTGGCATGCGCTGTATTTTCAGGTCATTTCTACTTGACTCGACTTCTGCTCCCCTGCCTAGAAAAGGCAGGAACTGATGCAAGTAAGTCAAGAATTGTTGTTGTCTCCTCCGTAGCTCACAAAATGCCCGGAGGACCGATTCAATATGAGAGAATACAGGTGAGTCAACTTTATCCCTAGACTAACCAGACTTATAGCTGATACTCCAGTTGTCTACCCTTCCTCATCTCTTCTTGTAACTTAATTGCCATCGCCTAGTGTAGACACTAGTCTACCTTCATATCCAACATCTCAATTTCATGATTTACTTTTTAAACTGGTTTTCGATAGACTGTCACTGTTACCATTCTAATCAGTTCATCTCCTTGAAGGGCCCCACACTTCACCAGGTTGTATTCCTTGTTTCAGTTTTTGGGTATTTAATTGTTGTATATTCATATCTACATTTACTATAGTTGTTACCATGCAGTACTCTCTCTGTTATTTGCATGATGTAATGCTCACTTCTGTTTGTAGAAAGGAGAGATGCGCAGAAATGCGTATGGACAGAGTAAACTCGCTAATTTGCTGTTTGTGAAATATTTCGACTCACTATTAGCTGGTAGGTGTATAGTTAATAATTCTGCTATAACTTAACGAATGCAGTTTGTGTTGTCAGTGACTATACTTACTCAATACTACTAGATTAGTAATAGTAAGTACTACTACCAATACTAGTAGCAGTGGTAGTAGTATTAAATTATTATTGGTAGATAAATGGCTAGTTATTGCTACTACTACTATTACTACTACTACTACTAATACTACTACTGCTACTACTACTACTGCTGCTACTACTACTACCACTACCACTACTACTACTACTACTACTACTACTACTACTACTACTACTACTACTGCTAAATTACTACTATATAAAGCTGCTCACTTATTCCAGGTAGAAACATTACTATTAATGGACTACATCCAGGAACTGTTAAGACTGAGTTCTTCCGTAACTACTTCCCCTACCGACTGCTCAACACTACGCTAAGCATCCTGTGCATATCTTTTTACTACATGCTGCTGACAGAGGTGGAAGGATCTCAGACTAACATCTGGGCATCTGTTTCTGAGGAGCTGGAAGGGGTTTCTGGGAAATATCTCAAGTAATGAGCTAGGAGGGTGTGCGGGTTGAGCGATGTAGTGTAGGACCACATGTGTGCATTGCATTGTCTATGTAAAGTATTGTTACTTGGACTAGTCTCTCTGCAGTTCCCTGAATATGCTCATATTCTATATTCCTTCTACCGTATTTCTAGGGCCTGCAAAATCTCCAGTCCAAGTGCAGCGGCACAGGATGAAAAAGAGGCAAAAAAGTTGTGGGAATGGAGTTGTGAAAAGACAGGACTCCCACGTGAAATCTAGAGGACCACAACCTCTGAGAGACTGACTACTGCCAGTAGTGGAACTCATTGTCTAGGCTAATTAAATTTATCACTAAATTATTGTGCATGGTTTAACACTGGTTTTCTGCTTCTTGGATTCAAGTTTTAAAAAACTTTTCAAGTTGTGTTTTGTATTATCTGATGTGAAGAGCTACGTAATTCTTAGCACAGTTGTGTTTAGTTTATTAACAAGCAAGTTGAACACTTGATGATGTAATGGTAGAAACAAACTCAGCTAGAAGTGGCACCAGCATTGTTGATTGTGCCTAACACAATTACTATTTATTTACTGGAATAAAAAAACTCAATTGTTTAGCAAATAGATAAAAGCCTTGACTGTTTATTTAAATCATTTAATAACAAAAATATTATCAGTTATCTCGTCTATAAATCAAACACTAATGTTATTATAAGTTCACCTAAATTATATTTCAGTGAAAATGTGCAGCGTTTGGTATCTACAGCCCAATACTTAATACATATTTATATACACCACGGACAATCCGCACAGTTGCACTACATGCCTCTGTCGTTCGTCACCTTCTCGACTTGTTTTTGTGAACTTGACTAGAAGTAACTTTGACCTTGCCAGGAATATTCCTTGACATGTCTACATCCTGTAAAATAATACTGAAATACAACGCGGAGGAACATCCTCTAAGATAATACTGAAATACAACGTGGAGGAACACCAAATGAGTGAAAACTTGCATATAACAGGGAGTAAAAGTTGACTTGGTAAGAAAATCTACACGATTGGCTCTGGTAGAGCAGATATCACCAGTAAATACAGAGAGCTCACACCTGTGGTGACTTTACACTGACCTTGAGAGACTTGAGAAGATCTTTTTCTCGTTGAGTGATGAATTTGTCAAACAGGAAGGAGTTGAGAGCCGCTTTGACAGCTGCAAGGAAAGGGAATCTGTTACTATAGACTACTACTATATACTGTGTAATATACCTACTGTATATTGTGTATTAAAACTACTATATACTGTGTATTATAACTACTATATACTGTGTATTATAACTCCTATATACTGTGTATTATAACTACTATATACTGTGTATTATAACTCCTATATACTGTGTATTATAACTACTATATACTGTGTATTATAACTACTATATACTGTGTAATATAACTACTAGATACTGTGTATTATAACTACTATATACTGTGTAATATAACTACTAGATACTGTGTGATATAACTACTATATACTGTGCGATAAAGAACTACCTTTTCCTCTTTTGGTTGAGCCGGGAATCAGTTTTACTTTATATCTGAATAAATAGAAATATAATATAAACCTTGAGAGTATAAGTGAATCTGCACAACAATACAAATACTACACAGAACATTCTAGATATATTCCCGTATGACAACAATAGTTTAACAATTACATCGAACACATTCAATGAAAATGTCTCACTTGAAGTTCTGTAGGACAGAGTAGGGGGCACAGAAGGGTATAGCGTAAAGCAATGTGTCTTCTTCAACAGGAAGTCCCGTAAGGGTGTCAAGGACACCTGTCTCATCTACAGAGTTATCTCCCCCTTCTACAATGTCTTCGTCGTCCGGTACAAAGTTTACCATGTTTGCTTTGTTTGCTGTCTTAGCAGCATCTGCAACAGCACCATTGCAGCATACAGCCTACAACTAGGCTAGGAAGCTTTGTGAGACAAGTGAATGTGTTGGGTGAATTATAGTATACAGACAGACAGACAGACAGTAGTGCAATACCTTGCTGCCGTTTCTTATACTCCTGCTGCTTCTGCAACTGTTCCGCCTTTCTCTGCTGTTTCTCTTCTTCATGTTTCTTTTGTGCCTTTAACTTTACCCGCTTTTTAGTTTCCTGGAATAATCATAGAATGGAAGGCAATACTATTTACTCATTTTACAACCTATTCAGTCCGCTAGTTATAATCCATTCTTTACTCACACTCTACTATCTACTCACTCTCTCTGCAGACTGTAAAATAGCGAGTCTCATCTCTCTTTCTTCTTCATCTTGATTCCCATATTTTTTCTTTATTTTCTTTAACTTTCCGCTCTGCCCTCTTTTATTTGTTTGATGTTGAGCAGTATTACTAGTCTCAACTTTTTCTTTGCTCTAAAATATAAAAATGACATAAAGCCAGGAAACTAGCTTGACAATTTCGTGAATTATATGAGAGAAATTAGGGGCAGAGGCCAAGAGAGAGACCTAACAGAGACTCAACAAAGAGCCGAGAGGGAAGGGTTTACTTGCTAGTATCAGGAGGTAGTGTCCGACAACAGCAAGTGAGGAAGTGTTAAAATAGTTGGGATGTTGAATGGATGTCTACTGTGGAAGTGTAGCTGAACGAACATCTGCTAGTAGTAGGGGTTGAATGACTCACCTGTGCGTCAGCAACCTTCTCTCGGGTTGGTGAACTTTGTTTATCCTCAGCGACTTCTATGGCAGCATCTAGAGATCCTTGTTTCTTTGCTTTCTTCATATCTCTAAATATGAATGTGACAAAACTAGTGACTTTATCAGAACATACCGTAGAGAGAGAGGGAGGGAGGGAGGGAGGGAGGGAGGGAGGGAGGGAGGGAGGGAGGGAGAGAGAGAGAGAGAGAGAGAGAGAGAGAGAGAGAGAGAGAGAGAGAGAGAGAGAGAGAGAGAGAGAGAGAGAGAGAGAGAGAGAGAGAGAGAGAGAGAGAGAGGGGAGAGAGTGGGGGACAGAGAGGAGAGAGAGACGGGGAGGGAGTGAGTGTGAGAGAAAGAGGATTGCAAAAAAATTACCTTCGCTGTTTACGGCTGAGTGCAGGTTTCCCACAAGTCTTACTCGCTGCCTCCTCATCCTCTTTCGTTGCGTCACTGGCAGCGCTGACAGAACTCACCTGGCTGATGCTTCTTTGACGCAACTCAAACCTACAGACAACATCAGAACAAGAGTTACAGATCTATAAACACAGAGTGCAAATATCACTTACCATAACACAGACTGCAGATATCACTTACTATAGACACACACTGCAGATATCATTTACTATAGACGCAGACTGCAGATTTCATATAGAAACAGACTGCTGATTTAACATACTATAAACACAGACTGCAGATTTCACTTACTTTGAGCCCGAGACGTGCTGCAAGTCTATCTGAGTGTCAGGGAACATGGCGTCTGACTCATCATTCTCTTCTCCCACAGGAAGTGACTCGACTAATACGGAAGACTGTGCAGACTTCATTTCTTGCTTCTTGTTTACAGTCCCCTCCACCTGACTCACTGAGTCTGTCACGTGACCTGCTGACTCTGTACTCTCTGCAAGCAATCGGTTCGTGTGACCTTCGACAGCTGCCGTCTCCCTGTTAATAACCATTAGGACTACAGAGAAGAGTCAAGACAAACAAGCGTCACATCTGAATTACATAATCAGATTCCGTGATAGCTAACTTAACCAACACACCAACAGCCATCTCAAGTTATACTTACAAGTCAGCGTCAGCACTTGTTACTTCGGTATCGTTCTCCGCGGCTTCCTGGACGGTGTCCAACTGGCCTCTACATCATATCAACAGATCATATCAACACGTTTTATCAACAGATCATATCAACACGTTGTATCAACAGATCATATCAACACATATCAACATAACATGCCACATCACGTCATTGCAACACGTCATATTAACACATGATATCAGCATATGTATATCAAGAGAGTCAATATTGATATCAACTTCTAAACACAGTATGAGAAACTCTACAGTGTTACTAACGAACCAATCAGCTTGCATGTAGCAAAACTCTCAGCAGATGAATATTTCCATTACTACAACCTACTTCGTTGCTAAACATAAAGACTGTCCATCAATCACACACTCTGTTACACAAGACCCTCACTTGGTGTCATTCATATCATCGTCACTATCTCCACTATCAATATCAAGCTCTGTGTCATGTGTATCTGTTTCCGTGGTGACAGACGATAGATCGTCATCCACCACTCTGACCTTCCGTTCACCTTTGTGTCTGTCCACAGAATCCTCGTCTAGTTTGAATAAAAGTCCAAACCCATAGACGAGGTAAGATGGAGGCAAAAAATTCTTCCTTCCTCGTATCATGAAACTTCCTGTAAGAAAGTTCCAGAATCTAACAGAGACACACTGCAGAGAGACGGATATCTGAGTCAAAGAAAAAAAGAGAAGGAGGAGAGAGAGGGGAGGGAGAGGGAAAGAAGGGGGAGAGGGGCAGAGAGAGGGGGAGAGAGGGGAGAGAAAGGGGAGGAGAAAGAGGGAGAGAGAGGGGAGATGGGGGAGAAATAGGGGAGGAGGGAGGGAGAGAGTGAGAGAGAGGGAGAGAGATGGAGAGAGAGAGAGGGGAGAGAGAGGGAGAGAGAGGGAGAGAGGGGGGAGAGAGAGGGAGAGAGAGATGGAGAGAGAGAGGGGAGAGAGAGGGAGAGAGAGAGAGAGAGAGGGGGGGAGAGAGAGGGAGAGAGAGAGATGGAGAGAGAGAGAGAGAGGGGAGAGAGAGGGAGAGAGAGAGAGGGGGAGAGAGAAGGAGGAGAGAAGAGGGAGAAAGGGGGTGATAGGGGAGAGATAGGGGAAGAGGGGAGGAGGGTTGGCCTACCTGTGGTCAGATACTCTCCACTTGGCGCTGTTTTAGATACCTGGTCATGGTGGACCCACCAGGCGCTGGTCACCACCTTCGAGTCCCAGGCAGCGCTGTGGCAGATAGCCATGCTGCCGGCCTCATTCAGGGTCTTCGGAGGAATGGAGCCACCTGGAAACATCACAGTGTGGACTGAGATACACAATACATGGTTTCAGAAACACAATACACCTATATAAACGAAGAGATATACAAATGGACTGAGGGACACATTATATAGGCTAAGGGACACATCGCATAAACTGAGGGATGCACCACATAAACTGAGGAATATACACATAGACTGAGGTACCTTGTGGATTTTTGATAATGATGCTGGTCGCTCCGTGTATGTCTGCGTGGACGTACACATCGCCTGGTCTGAGGTACCTCCTCACCATTATCTCATTCTGTTGGCCATCTCGGCCAGCGATGACTAGGTAGTTCTCCGAAGAGATGAACCAGTTAAACTTTTCAAACCACATGACCTGCAGACAAACAGACAGACTATTGAATACAGACTGGCTGTTAGCACACTGTGTCACATGACTTACCAACCAACCTGTAACTCACCTTGCGTGACTTGACAATGCTAGCCGTGACTGTCATCTCCTTGAGCACTTGTTTAGTGCGTCTCTCAGCTGACTTGAGAGCTTTGCCCGACGAGTCAAGAGTTTTCTGTTCCTTCTGAGAGGCCAACTTCCTCTGGTCATAGTACTTCTTGGCGTTTGCGTAGGCGGAGAGAGCAATGTCCACGTCTATAGGCACGGGTTTCATATCTTCCTCATACTGATCTCTACAAAGCAGACAACTCCTTAGAAACATCAGCTGACAGAGTAGAGACGACACGGCACAATGCAACAGACAGGGTAGTGTGATGCTTAGTGTAACCAATTAGAACATGTATTAGTACTATTCAGCAGCCGTGGTCTAGGGGTTAGAGCGTTTGTCTAGGAAACACGAAGTCATAGGTTCAAATCCCAGTAAAAGCCTTTGGTGATGACAGAAAGATCATTCAGTCATAATTGTTCCTGTGCCACATATGAATAAGCCCTCAGCCCTATTTAACAAAAAACCCTTTCCATCAGGGGTTTTCACAGGGATAGTGAATATAAACTTGCATTAGTTTATTAGTATCATTCAGGCACCATTAGGTTAGTCACGCCTACCTTAGCAGCATCGTAAAGTGATTCTTCTCTAACTTTAATGACTTAATCGCCATGGCAACAGAGTCACCGTGAGACTGCGCTTCCTTAATAATGTCGGTGATGTCAGACCAATCAATCTGATTGGCTAATGCTGATCTGACAACTGAGAGGGCTTTATCTACCTGTAAAACAGAATATGCAACAGACGGTATGTACATGTAAGTAGGTGTAAGTATGTACATGTAAGTGTAGGTAGGTATAAGTAAGTGTAAGCATCTACATGTGAGTAAGTGCAAGCGTGTACATGTAAATAAGTTTAAGTATATAGTGTATAAATGTAAGTATATGCACGTAAGTGTAAGTACATATAAGTTAGTGAGTGTAAGTATATGTAAGCCTCTCACCATGTCCAAGTTGATCTGTATAAGGTGGGCCTTCAGCTCGTCCTGCTGCTGCTCCTGCTGTAGATCCAGCAGACGTTTCGTGTGATCCTTCCTCACATTATCCAACTTCTTCAGAGCCGTTCTCTCCTACACACCAATCAGATATTGGATAGCAATTGTGATTTTCTAGCACACTTGAGACAAGGAATTTGATTGGTTAGAGCAGAAATATTTGTTTTAAAAATATTTCCTGAAAATGTGGGATTAAACCGTCTGCACATGAAAGGCGACTGACATACTCACTGCTTGTAGGCTTTTCATTTCTATCTTCTGAGCCTCCAGTTGGGAGAAAAACTGGTCTACGGCCTGAAAGACATCACAGATCAGTAAACGGAGAGTCGGTAATTTCTGGCTCCACCCGTTTTAATAAATTTGATTTCTTTGTAAATTTCAAAAAACACTAAACTAGTTTCAGCCTAAATAATTGCAACATAGTGTGACATCAAAATTTATTTTATGCAGTGTAAGTATCAGAAATAATAGTGAGCAAGGATCTAAACAGACGATTAAATGAAATTTTGTTATAAATTGGACTTCAGTCTAGTGATAGGTTATCACTTGGAAAGGATGTTTATAATTGGTGTTGAGTGTTGACACTTATCAACCGTTTCCTGTTACAAATGCTGATTTTCGTTTCTGTTGGCTATAGTTGGCTGGCCTCGTTCTAATAGTGCCATCCCAGTTTACTGAATTAAGTGAGTGAAATTTAGCTCATATGGTTGTGTTTTATCGTAATGAAGCTGTTACCACCAATCAAATATCACAGCCAGTTGCATAATGAAAGCAAAGAAAACATGGTAAAGGGAAGAAGTAGGAGAGAGAAAAGGAAGAGCAGAGGTAGATACACAAGAAGTCTAGCCAACCTGGTTGAAGGAGGTGAAGTGAAGGTAACGTCTGCCAGCGTGCTGTTTGAACAAGAATGGGTGGAACTCATCATAAACCAGGAGTTCTGAAGGTTCTTCGTTATCTTTCCCTTTGGGTTTCGGCTCAACCTGGAGACATTAAATTCTGTTGTATAGATTATCTACATCTACTATAATAGGAATACACATTAAAGGAGCCATGTTCTAGAGACTATCTACACCTACTATAATAGGAATACACATTAAAGGAGCCATGTTCTACAGAGTATCTACACACCTTCTGTATAATATAGCCCTCACATTCACCTTCACCTCGCCGCATCATACTTTCTCCCATCTCCAGAGCTGCCAATAGCCGAGGCAAATCACTGCTCACATCAAAACCTCTGCCAACTGCTGCGGCTGGGGGGAACCCAGCCTCCTGCAAACAGTGGTCTATCACAGCTGGTCCATAGGCTACAAGGATGCAGTATGACTGGAGGACAAAGATGTGGCTTCAATAAGTGTAGTGTGGAGTACAGTATAGCAGAACAGAGTGGTTTAATGTAGAGTATAGTGAGTAGAGCATAGTGAGTAGAGCAGTGCAGAGCAGAGTAGAGTAGTATAGAGTGAGTATTACAGAGGTATAGAGTAAGTATTACAGAGGTATAGAGTAAGTATTACAGAGGTATAGAGTAAGTATTACAGAGGTATAGAATAAGTATAGAATAAGTATAGAGTAAGTATAGAGTAAGTATAGAGTAAGTATAGAGTAAGTATAGAGCAGAGTAGGTATATAGTAAGAGTAGAGTAGTAGAGAGCAGAGCAGTACAGAGTAAGTATAAAGTAGAGTAGAGAGTAGAGTAGTAGAGGGAAGAGTAGGTATAAAGTTAACATAACGGTATGTTCACATGATATGACAATTCCACTTACCCAGTTTAGGGTTCAGAACTTTTCTAAGATTTTCATTAGGTTTGGCGTTCAGCAGAATCTCCTGCAAACTACAATTAATACAAAATCGGAGTAAAAAGGCTCACAAACACACAGGTGAGTGACATGCATGTGAGTAACATACAGGTGAGTCACATACAGGTAAGTGAAATACAGGTGGGTAACATACAGGTGAGTAATTTCTACACTCACCTCTGCAGACTGGGCAGTGGCTGAAGTGGCTTAGCCAGATCAACAGGGTACTTTTCTCTGACTGCAAATTTAACATCTTGGGAGTTGTCAGCTCTGGGTCTGAGTATATTCAGTATGGTGAGCTCATGGTCCGTTAGAATTATGTTCCCCTGTAGTAGTATCACAGTGGAGTGACAACAGGTAGTCAGTGTATGGATAGACAGATATATGGGTGGGTCACTATTAGACAGTAATATTAGTAGACAGTGTATATATTACTAGTAGACAGTGTATAGATTACAAGTAGCCAGTGTATAGATTACTAGTAGACAGTGTATAGATTACTAGTAGACAGTGTATAGTCACTGAATGGATATGTATGTGAACAATGTATAGATAGTATGTAGAAAGTGTATAGATATTTAGTACACAGATAGCTTATAGACAGTGTATAGAGTATAGACAGTACGTAGAAAATGTATAGACGACACATACTCTGTCATACAGCTCCAGGATAATATGGTACGCAGCATCTCCTGACCCAAATTGAAGCTGAACTATTCTATCATCTCCCAGCTGATTTACAGCCTCCAATCTCCGCGACTTTAAATGTTTTCTCATCTGACAAAGGAAATAGTAATATAGCTGCTAGATATACTGCATACATAGCGGTGTGGGGCTAGTTGAGTCACGAGGTGAGTTGAAACTCATGCTCCAATTTGTCTTCTGTAAACCATTGCACTATTTTACCTCCTTTACTTAAGAGCTTTCTATGTGAATTATCAGACTTCTTGAAATACATGGAATTAAAGCAGAAGTTTTCAGGTGAGTGAGTATTTTTCGCACTTTTGCATAAAAACTTAGTAGGATGAAAATTAATTTTTCATAGAAAAGTTGAAAAGCTTCTCCAGTTTTACTAGCCCAATCGAGTAAATTCAGGCATGCAAATTGTGGCATTGATTTCAGAGCTGGGCAATGAAGAGACATCTCACTCACAGCAGATATTGACAACAACCTGCAGCATGACAGTGTGGAGCTAGTTGAACTACAGTGGAAGTGGGGCGAGTTGAACCAGGTACAACTTGCCCTACTAATTATTTTCACTATGGTCATTACAATCGGGCACATGAATTTTTGAATTTGAGTTTATCTTTTTCTTGATTAAAAATTTTTATGCCATCGATATGTAAATAAAAACATACTAGCCCAATCGAGTAAATTCAGGCATGCAAATTGTGGCATTGATTTCAGAGCTGGGCAATGAAGAGACATCTCACTCACAGCAGATATTGACAACAACCTGCAGCATGACAGTGTGGAGCTAGTTGAACTACAGTGGAAGTGGGGCGAGTTGAACCAGGTACAACTTGCCCTACTAATTATTTTCACTATGGTCATTACAATCGGGCACATGAATTTTTGAATTTGAGTTTATCTTTTTCTTGATTAAAAATTTTTATGCCATCGATATGTAAATAAAAACATACATTTAGTCCTAGAACAACTGCAACTGTAGGCCAATGTGTAATTCAAATATTCAGCGAATGTTTTCAAAGTACTGCGGCAGGCTGTGCCAAAAAACTTAAAGAGTAAAATGCTTATGCACTTAGTTTTAATGGACAAAGACAGCAACATAAGACTGACTTCCGCAGAGCTGGTCTCTAGATTGGCCATAAAGTTCTTCAAAACCTGTGTTCAAAGACGAAACTTTTAATTCAACTAGACCCCACCCTCCCTCCCTACTATACATCAGGCAGATGATACATTCTATACATTACCTTCATGCTGAACCCAGAAGGGAAGCTACTCTTTGGCCAATCATATTCTGTTATATGAATTCGAATTCCTGATTCTATAAGCAAAACCTTTTTGGAGTCTGGTCTAAAAATAAACAGTAGAGGCAGCATTGAGAGCTTGATTATATTACATAACCATACAAAACCAATTGAACACATTCGATCACATGACCACACAAGTTATCACACAAGTTACACACATTAAGTCCTTTATAAGACCAGAAAACTTTGTAACTCACTTAGTAAACTTCAACAAGTAAGTTTTATTATCCACATCGTAAATATTGGCTACTCTTAAGCCAGAGAACCTATAACAGAAGATTAAAGCACAAAATTATATACTAAAACAAACTGTTCACATCATGTGAAGCATTACACTGTAGTTACATGTGAAGTGGAAGGTAGTTTATAGGTTACTGAGAAATCTCATCAAATCTCACATTGACGCCATTTCACCATTTGCATTGCATGAACCATTTCTTACGGCCAGTATTAATACTGAACATTTTCATATCTATGACATGTAATAAAAAAATAAATCAATCAATCAACATATAAGTTGAAAAAAGATAGAATACTTACTGATTTCTGATCTCTAGTAAAACAGCTTTAATATCTATGGAGCTGTATCGAGACTTCATGGCAGTTTGAGTCCTTATAAACACAAGATATTGCTATAGCAACGCGGCAGAACATAAACTAAGTTAATTGTAATCATAGCATTACGTTAGTTAATTAGTAAATTATGCTACACAGTGAAATGTAAATAATTTAACTTAACTATTGAAGTGCAGTAGAAGAGTAAATACTCTTCTACTGCACTTCAATAGTTAAGTTAAATTATTTACATTTTACAGTTATGTTGGTAATTCTAAAGTGTTTGTATTTAACATTGATGCTCTAGTTACCCTAAATTTAAATTATAACTAACATTTCAAAGTTTAACTTTATTTAGCAGTTTCTGACAGTCATGTAACCCCTGTCATCAAGTTGGAGCATTGATATAGACCTGGGGCACATTTACATGATTCATAAATTTAGTTACTGAAAACCAAAAATGATGTCTAAATTTGATGATAATATTTACAATTCCATAAGTCAATTCCATAGTTATTGGTGCGACTCATCTCATTCTTACAAAGTGTAAATTTCCCTGAGAATGTCATACTTATTCTTGACTGATGAAGTATCTTAATTTCAAGTCATGCTGACTCATGTACAAGTTTACTGTTTTGAGAACTTGAAATTCCTTGACTTGATGACTTGAGTTAACTTGTTGAGTATAATGACATGACCTATGAATTTTAGTCATCACACTGCAAGTTTTTGAAATTCGATTGATTGTCAAAAGTTGTTTGGTCAACATTTTTTTTCAACTTTTATTAGCATATAGTGTCTTAATGAAAATAATCAAAATAATTCAAGCATAAAACTAAGAGTTAGTACCATTAGCCAAATCTAATTGTTACCAAATGGCAATTGGCTCTGTTGTAGTGGTTATTTTGATTACAATTATTATTTATCAGTAATACGTTCAAAACAGCTAGAACATAAACTAACTATTCATTTTCTTATTGCTGCTGCTAAACATGCAAATACTTGTCAAGCTCAGCTAGAAGTATATAAATAAACGCTACAACTATTACTAATAAATTACTATATTAAGATACTTATAGTAGGCTATAAGTATAAGTATAACATTAACTATAAGAGTAAGACTAACTCACTAACTACGTAACTGTAAGTATTACTATTACTATTAGTACTAAGTAGTAATTGTAACTGTAAGTATACTACTACTAGGTTGCTTAAGCCTAAGGTAGTAAGTTATACTATATTACTATATCATGCTATAAATTATAAATTAATATTTATATTATTACTAATTACTATTACTATTAGTATTAGTACTACTACTAGTATAACTAGTAGTTTTGCTTACGGTTTGACTTAGACTTAGAGTTTCGCTTTTAGTTTTAGTAAGTTTCTAGTTCAGAGTGAGAAATAGTTTTGGGTGTAGAGTTCATAGAGTCTAAAAGGTTGCTAGTTTACTTACACAGTTATTACTTATAGTTATTAGTTTATCATTTTACTTACGAAAATCAAAGATGATAAACCTGTTAACATGCTAATGCATTTCACCATTAAAGGGTAACGTGTTAATTAATATTTTATTTTGGTTCCAATGCCATTTCAGGGTCAAGGTTCTCCTCGTACCAGTTTAGAACTTTTTTCGAATGGATTGATCTAGCAGAGTATTTGCGCATATATCTAAGTCGAGTGAATAACTCCGCAAACGAAATATACGTTCATTGTGTTACATGTATGTGTACATTGTAGCAGATACATGCAATTATTTTTTGAGTAGAAGTTTTTTTCAAAAAATTATTAACTCTCATGCTTTCCACAGTCTTCACACGTGGACAATTTAACAATAATATTTTCTGTTTGATGAAAAATCTCCTATGCATGTTGATGTTTTATATATTGCATAAAAAGTGTAATGACTGTTGCATGTATTAGAAAAAATAAAAGTTCTACATTGCAAGCTGCATTCATAACAGTTTGCTACTAAGTTGCACCCAGCTCATAATTTTCTTACACTTTAGAAAATACCATGCAGGTGCTGCAGTAATTGTAGGCTGATATAATTTGCTAAGATAAATTCAATTATTAATGTAGTATCTACCAAACAATCATTCAATTTGTAAATTTTGTAAATTAAGTGTGCATCAGGACAGGTAAATAAAATGGCATGCAACAACTACTCAAAAGTTCACACAACTTCAAGTGTAAAACCATTATGAATGTCCACATAATTTCATGATGAGATATTACTACTATATTATTTTTGAGTCATTGCCATTGGAATGATAGGACATGCAGCTATCATCTACACCCAGTATAAATTAATAAGTTAATATGACTGTATGCAGATTCAATGATTATTTTCATGATTTCTTTAAAGAAAATTCTTTTATTTTCCAGTTTTGGAACAATGAAACAACAATAAATGAATAAAACACAAACACATTTTCCACACATCATATTATTATACCTATAGCTAACACAAGTTGCACAAACAATATAGAAAAATTATTTTAATTAATTTGGTAAAACTATAAAGTTGTATTAGAGATGCATATTTAAATAACATTATTCATAGTATATAATAGCTATAGTAAATCATTCAGTTGTTCGTGAAAATCTCAGTTGAAATATAATAATAAAATAATATAGTATAATATATCTGATATTTTATTCAATAATTTATAGCACAATCATATATATTATATATAGGCCTATGCATAAATATATATATATATATATATATATATATATATATATATATATATATATATATATATATATATATATATATATATATATATATTAGACCATCGCTAAAGATGCACAAGCACCAAACTAGAGCATTCCTTGGCATCAACTATTCAACGTGAAACTACTTCTATCACAGGTATACGCGTTATTCATTTATAACCAGCTAATTAGGAGTTGGCTTCCTTTCAATCCTCCGATTTAAGAGTTTTCATTCCATTCTATGTATAGGCTATCTATTGCTGCAGTAGTCCAGAGTCAATCAAGTTTTTAAACACAGATTTAACTTCAGACCATGACTCTGGTTTCATTCCAAATCTTTCCAGAGTGCCCATGTCGTTACCTGACAGCAGATAATATATGTCAATACCTAGCTATAAAAAACCTGCCAATACCTGACAGTAGATAACATGTCAATATCTAGCTATAAAGAACTTGCCATTACCTGACAGTAGAGAATACAGATCAGCACCTCAACACAAGTTATATATCTGTTTACATGGGAAAACCGACGTCAAATTCAGCAATAGAGTGTACACTTATTTTTAACTGCAGGGCCTTCTTACTTCTGACAGCGTGACATATACTTTCTTCTGACAGCGTGACATATACTTACTTCTGACAGCGTGACATATACTTACTTCTGACAGCGTGACATATACTTACTTCTGACAGCGTGGCATATACTTACTTCTGACAGCGTGACATATACTTACTTCTGACAGCGTATAAAGCAGATTCAAAGTCTCTCGCCGACTGCCTAGAAAGATGCAGTTTGCTTTGGAATACGTCAATATTTGCGCTGGTTGATAGAGCAGAGGCTATCTTCTGCAGATCATCACGGCTTTTCACTATCGACTTGAAGAAAGCCGGAATCAGCCATCTTGCCTGCTGCTCCACGAAATTCAGCATGTCTTCAGCAGGAACTCTCTGATCTGAATGTGGAGACAAATAAAATGGGCAGTCAAAGTAAATGACAGATCTACAGTAGTATACACAAGTGATATCCGCAGAAGTGTAAACCAGTGAGATCTACAGCAATATACACATAAGCATTATCTGCAGTAGATTAAACACAAGTGAGATCTACAGCAATATGCACATAAGTATTATCTACAGCAGATTAAACACAAGGGTTATAATATACAGTAGAACGAACTCAGTCACAGAAACTGCAGTATTTATATCATTGAAACAACTTGAGAAATAAGAGGAAGTGCAATCTCGGAATGACATTCGGAATATCTTATGCAAGAATTTGTCTCAAGTGTTACATCACAAGTGTTATACATCACGGTACACGTGTTGCGTCACAAACCAGAAGGACACAAAGCTCTAGAGACCAAATCATATCAGATCCCAGTTTGGGCTGACTTTTGAAAAAATATTCCCATAGGCGAAAATTTTATGACACATTTATGTGCTTAAGCTGCAGCTGTACCATTTATTGTGTAGACGTGTACAGTACAATGTGTACTATATATACTATAATATGTTATTTACTACATGTTAAAGTATACTGTGTACTATAAATACTATGACACCATATATACTATCTACTACATATTATCTACTATATTATACTCAGCACTGTATACTACATTATATATATATATACTGCATACTCTATACTATGTACTATATATACTGTGTACTATATATATTATCCACTACACACTATATTGTATACTGTGTAGTGGACAATACTCACAGGCTATACACACTTCCTGGTCCTCGTCCCACCGCTCTGGACAGTCATAGTTGCCGTCACACACGTGTTTCAGTGAGATACACTTGTTGGTAGACTTACAAGGGAAAGGCTCGTCTTCAGGGCAATTGTTGAATTCTACAGCAACAAACCATTTACATGTAACATGACTATTCACTATGAGCACACAACTTCCTTACCTCCCGCAGCCAGCTAGGATGGAAAAAGTTCACATTAAGCATAAAAAAAGAAGTAAACTGCAATGAAACCCTCATGAATTTATTACAACTTTCAATTGGCAAATCACATTTCAACATTTTAATTTAGTTAGTCATTTCGAGGTGGCAAAGTTTTCGCTGGTTTTTAATTTTTGGTTTAAATTTTAGGAGTTTATTTGTGGCAGAGAACTTTTTGTGTTACATTTGTTAATCCTCAAAACTTCTTAAAAAGCATGGCTTCTCTAGTCTCAAAATTATTAGCTAACAGCTTCCTTTTTATATAAGAACATTTTTCCTTTGAAAACCTTTATGTTTTACTTTTGTTACTGGATTTACTTTAATATTGGTGCCACTTCTAGTTGCTGCTCTCATTAACTTATCAATTCTCAATATATTTCAAGATCAAATATCTTCGAAATAATATCCTCCATCTTGGAAAAATTATTCGTAAACAGTTTTGATATTTCACCTATAGGTCTTTGCTAACATTGCAAGAAATAGGTCGAGATAGTCTCAATTAAGGTTACCACAGATTGTTTGAACAAATTTAAAAATGTTAAGCCTGCATTGCAGTGACAAAACTAGTAATACTTTCAATTTTTTCAGATTTTCATGTTTAGTGTTGACTTGTTTTGAGTTTCGCTAGACAAAACAATAAAGTAATACATTTATAAAATATATATTATAAAGCATTATAAAGTATTATAAGTATTATACAATAGAGTATTACACGTTATGTTTAGGATATTATAGTTTAAGAAGATTTTCATATGATCAGTGTTGCTACCTAACTAACAAGAAATCACATGCAAAATATATAATGCTTAATTTTAGATCCTCGGTTTCAACTCCATTGGGCATTGGAAATGTAGCTGTCGAGAATATTATACAGTATAAGTCTAGAAGTCTCTACAGTTACTTGCAGGTATTAATTAGCAGTTTATTCCAAAATTAACTAGTGGGTGTACCTGAATTGCCACAGCACTAAATATAACTTATACCTGACATTTGTAAGACCTACAGTTCAGGGCAATATCTATGATCATGGATGTGTTCTCTGCAGTATGAAAATAGCTGGTGTATATATACATGCTGATTTGAGATGCAGGAGTTAGATACTATCAACTTCTGTTTGTTGTATTGCTATGCCTAGGTTAGATCAGCTAATTACGTAGAATAGCCCAATAATCTTTATAAATGTTTCTAATATGTATTCTTATCTACTGTTCACTTTTATATTTTGTTATATAATATACTATTGTACGTTTTTATTTTTGCAGATTTTCACTAAATTATAAATAGTTGATAACGGCTACTATACTACTTTAACAATTTAAGTTTAGATATCATATAGCGTATAACATTATTGTACCAACTGTAGAGTTGAAGGTGTTTCTTTGTGAAATGTGTGTCTATAATATGATTGTTATTGGCAACCACTGCACAGTAAATATGCAAAGCATTGTGGGTCACTAATTACCGAGAAAGATGCTGTCAAATGTCAGCTTAAAGTTCACCATGTTGACATTTTTTAAAAAAATTAGTTAAAATGTAACGTTGCAAGTTTTACTTTGAAGTATGAGTCAAAACATGCACTCAGCAGCAGGAGTTGTAAACTATAAGCTCGTTATAGGACACTAAAACACAAACATGTTAATGAAGAGAATGGACTAGCTAGAAATGCAAATTATTTGCTATGAGAAATATATAAACTATTGGGTCAGAATTGCAAATATTTTTCAATAGGGAATTAATGCACTGCATGTATAATAAATAAAAATGTATTTAAAGTCTATGAAGTTGCATTTATAACAACTGTAAACTTTGTACATATTTTCTAGCAAAACTGATTTGAATAGTGGTTAAAATAGAAGTACAGCAGCTGCTTAATTATTGAATGGGTTGTGTTTAGATTCCATCAACACTATTGAATTCTCAACAGTAGCTTAGCATGTCAACCTCCTATGGATTAAATAAAACATAAAAAATGATGTCCCTCAAGAAATAACGATGTGCCTCGAAATGATTGTTGCTTTGATGATTTTCTATTCATGTAAATGAATAAATTATTTAAAATAGAGTATATCTATGTGGGACTACTAATAATATATACATTTGATAAATGAACAGACTCCAGGGTACATCTAATATTTATAAGGATATATACACGCACACGCACACACACACACACACACACACACACACACGCACGCACGCACATATATATATATATATTATGCATATAGAGAAGACTGCACATACTATATAATATAACATAAAACAATATAATAAAAGATAATAAATATAGTGACCCTTAGATGAGATAGAGATGGTATAAACAGGCCTATCCCCAGCTCCAAGCTAATGTCACTCTCTCCCTTGAGCCGTGACATTTATGATTACATAAAGTCTGAACTGTTTCACCTACGTAAATGTGACGCTGACCATTTGGCACATTATGTGTGCGTATATATTATGTAATCAATATGATTTATCATATCATACTCCATGTTTTTTAACCATTTTACTCTCACATATATGCATTATAAGGACTACATTATACACTATGTTATATAGTATAAAACATTATTTATAGGTATATATAATACGGAATCACATGCCCTTATTATATTGTCTTAAAACAATACATTTTATACATATTTTAATGCATTATATAAACCTATGATTCATATACATTATTTTATATCACGCTATGTTCTATGACCATACATTTAACCACGCATTGCATTGCACAATATACACATCATTTTTGGTGTACGTGTATGTGTACTTGTATGTGTACGTGTAGGTGTACATGTGGGTGTTGGTATACATTTACGTGTATGTGTGGGTGTACGTGTGCATGTTCTATTTAACTAATGCATTACCATTATAAATACATACAAAGCATAACCTACACTTTGTATACTATGTTATTATTTTGTTGGATACCTAAACTAAAAATTTTAGAAGAGAGAGAAAATAGCAATTCAGTTTTTTTAAATTTTTCATGCATTTTAAAAACTGGTAGATCATATTTATAAATAGAAAAAAATTACTAAAATTTCAAATAGTATAGTTCTACTAATAATATAAAAAAGTGTTTATTTCTTTCCAAGTCATAAGTTACCGTACATATAATATCTTTAAGATCTAAATTCATACAATAGCACATTGTTTTCTATAAAATATATATTATACAAAGACTCTCTGATTCTTTTGCTGTTTGCAAAACGAGCTTTTTTGATGTCTAAGCAAGTTTGTTTTTGTGTTTCCAGATGAAATAAATGTAATCATAGAAAATATTATGCTTTATACTCTCTATAGCTTAGTGTGGTACCAGAGTGTGTAGCTGGTGTATGATCTTTGTACACCTTACACATGCAGTGGTACTCTATTATATTATTTGTATTTTAGAATTATATAATATGTTATATACATAAAGTTATATAATATAATTTCAGATAAGAATTACATGTTACATGATACAAAAAGTTACAGCATTGCTACATTATCCAGATCTACATATTCTCTTCATATAATCTTTGGTTGTCTTACCTTTACCAATGTATATAGTCTTTGTGTGCTCTGTTTGTAAAACTCTCTTGACTAACCCTTCAGGTATTTGCAGAACAAAACATTCGCCCATATTTATCAGGACGAGTAATAGAATGTTATTGTATGTGAAAGCCATTGCCTTGTGCTGAAAGATCTTTGGTGTTATCATGTTAAGCCAGTCAAAAGTAAGTGTGTAAACTACTGACTGTTGAGGTAGCTCTGCTATTATATTATACCCCCAATGCATAAATTATCATTCAAAGAACTTATCGTAATTATGTGGTATTTCAAAGAACTCTAGAAGCACTACATATAATAAGCATTGTGTATGCATTGTATAATCACTGTAGACATCAACAGCACTGTGATTGGCAGACAGGTACAAGGTATTATCATGACGATGACTTTCCTCCCTTGAGAGAGCTCTAACACGCTGTCACAACTCATCATTAGCATTTTATTTACGGAACTACGCCTCCATTTTACCTATCGATAGTTACATTACACGATGACTATCGCACAGTCAATGTATTAATTAATGTGACTCCATTGTGCGCATGGAGACAATAATGTTGCAGACACTAAATTGATTATTGAATATCTCTTTATATAAACTAATACTTGAGGAATGATTTCAAAGTTATTTTCTATAAACGCATTTTTGTTATAGTTGTGATTGCAACAGGGGGGGGGGGGGGGGGGGTTTCTGTAAACATGCTTTGAGTAGATTCTGTAGATGCCAATAGAGTTGTATAAATAAGTAAAACAGTGTGCGATGCAGTAAAATAATATTATGTGATGCAGTAAAACAGTGTGTAATGTAGTAAAGCAGCTCATAAAGCAGTAAAACAGTGTGCATTATAGTAAACAGGATATGGTGTAGTGAAATCAGTCACCTGAGTCTAATGGTTGCTGACGTTTTTCTGGTGCGTCTATTGATCGGAGAAGCTGCTTCAGGATGTAGTCTTCTTCAGCCACGCTGAACTCTGCCCTCGTATGTTCCACTGCACAGAACAGGGCTAAGGTCAATGCCATTATTCTGATGACTGTCATCTTGTATGTCTGTGAAAAATAAGACACAATAAATGCGTTAGTACATGTGTGGTATACAATCTTGTTAAAGAATATGTTTGATACATAAACAACACTGAAGTATTGACAGTGTATATTCAATTCAGTAATACAGCTATATAGTACCATGTTACCTTAAATAATGCAATGTAACACTCTACTTTCAGCAATATCTAGTGTACCAATTGTTGCAATAGGTTTATGTACAATTTATCACAAAAGCCTTTCTACGTAAATAAGTAATATGTTATAAATAAAATGACGCTCTAATATATAAGTCAATATGATATGAAATAATCAAATATGAATGCATGCTTCATATAAATAGGATCGTTTATAAACAAATATAAATAAGCACAACATTGTAAATATACATATTAATATAAATGAGTATTTTTAATAATAATAAATATAAAAATATAATATAGCCGAATATGATAATATGATTTATATAAATATGGTATTCAATTCATATAAACAAATATAATAATACAAATTTATAATAATATATACAATATAGTAGTTATATATCACACATATCCTGCTTACTTACAATAGTCATGCAAGTAATTAAATGTATTAACTACGTGTATATTAGGTGATAGATAAAGAGTTTGCAGCTTGCACTGTTCTAGATAGTTCTTAACTGTTGCATGCCTCAGATTTCTTTATATACTAACAATTTCAAATGGTGATAAAATCTTTTACTCTAAATTAATTCACTGTGCTACCTGCGTCATAGAATAAAACAGGTAATTATCCAATCATTGTCATTTAATGCATTAAGACAGGTAATTTATTGTATTAAAGTGCATGATAGGAAATTGGTTTTAAATAAAATCTTTCAGCAATTTCATATTAAACAAAATAAGTGTATTTCTTGATTTCCTACATCTATATTACCACCAACTATGAAGCAAATTAAGGATAATTATTGTAACAATATACATTCTTATTGCAGTAATATAGAAGCTACACATATAGTATAATATAGTATATACTATGTAATACAGAACCTATACATGTAATATGAACCTTTTAACAACAATTGGCATACATACAAAGCTGCAGTCTTTATAATATAGATCTCACAACACATTCAATGTAAAAATAATACACAAATCTAGTTCTTATTCTGTACAAACAGTTATAATTATGGTCAAGCTACCAGTTGCTTGAGGAATGTAGTTATAGGTGTTTACTCTGCATCTATACTCTACATGGTATAATATGAAATGTGCAATTTATTGCATTCATTGTGTGAATACTCTGTCTAAGAAGAAGTAAAACGGCGTCATGTAAGCTCAGTGCTTGTCAACATTGAGGCTTTGTGCCACATGGTGACACTTTGGGCAATGTGCATTTTCTATGTTCCAAGATGTCTGGAAAATTCAATGCTGTTCGCAATGAGCATGTATTCTGATTAGCTGAAAATGCAGTTTAGTTTTATTGACAAGGAAGATTTATTTTTATTTGCAAAACTCTTGAAAACATCTCCCATGAACCCATTTAATACCTTAACTCTTGTCAGCAATAAAATATCTGAAGTAACATAGTTGTGTCTTCAGGTGGTTTCATCATAATTCAGTTTTTTCACAACCAGTCTTCAGTAGTCAGTCTTTTCACAAGGAGAGGACTATTATTATGTAATCACCCAAAAACTACTCTGTTTCACACGTGTTTATACTTTATTACACAACTTTTTATTGCATTGCATTGCTTCATAACACTCTCTGTATATCTACTATGTATATGTACAGGTTGATGATTGTAAACTTATTAAATACTGCATGAAGTGCAATAATTCCCATAGCTTCCCATATCATTTCTTAGAATCCACACGTCCCAGTGTCATGCATTTGAGTCCCATATGTGTGTTCGTCATCATCTATTCTATCTGTTAGTATCTCAAGTTTTACTATGTGTGTTCAGGTATATCACCTGAGCATTATGTAATTATGTAATTATGCATTATGTAATACCTCTTATTATGGTACTACTGTACATAGTATACAATTAGTAATACTTCTCAGAAGTGTATATTACTACATAGTATGTTATATTACTTCTCAGAAGTGTATATTAATTATGTAGTAAGTTATACCTCCGAAAGAGTAATATATTTTCCAATCCTAAAAAAAATTAGCAAAGTAGTTTGTTAAAAGATTGTTTAGTTGGCACATAACGCAGCGGCTCAGCATGTTTACATTACAAATTTTACTCTAAAATAATGTCATGAAAATATACTGTAAAATAATAAGGAAGTTGACATTTATATCTTTTTGTAGCTTTATGCAGTCTGTTAGAAAGCCTTTCATCATTGTCACAAACAAACATGGCGCATTAAGTAAGAACAGTCCCCAGACAATGGCAGCAACTATCTTGCAACACATCTGATATTGCTGCCAGTATGTTTTATAGTAGCTGTCAGGTCATATTATATAATAGAGATTATCTCATAAGATTGTGATTAGATGTTAGACACCTGGCCATGCTACATGTTCAGTTTATGTTAGAGGATTGTGAAAGAGGGTGTCAGAGATTGTGTAAGGGGTTGTATCAGAGGGTGTCAGGAATTGTGTAAGGGGTTGTATCAGAGGGTGTCAGGGATTGTGTAAGGAGTTGTATCAGAGGGTGTCAGCGGTTGTGTGAGGGAAGTTGTGTCAGAGGGTGTCAGGGATTGTGTAAGGGGTTGTATCAGAGGGCGTCAGGGATTGTGTAAGGAGTTGTATCAGAGGGTGTCAGCGGTTGTGTGAGGGAAGTTGTGTCAGAGGACATCAGGGGTTGCATTAAGGGTTGTATCATCGGGATGCTAGGGTCATATCAGGAGTGTGTCAGGCAGATGTTAACTCTGATTGGTTAATTATACCATATTATGGTGACTAAATGCATAAGACTGAACTGACACACAGCTAAGGTTTATATTATATAAATATATTGAGAAAATTCAAACCATGGCATTTCACTCATTTACATGTAAAGAGTGTACAGTCCATATCTCACGAATCCAGTCTCTACAGAATAATATAGGTCACTAGACGTGCTTGGACCCTCGTTTTGTAGCTTATGTATGTGTGTATAGGAATAAAATGGTCAAATTTAATAAATCCGTGAGCTATATCTGGTGTTCTACTATGTCATGAATTAAGGACTCAAGACCCGAAGCTTAGTGACATACGGAGGGATCAAGTACGGTAATAAATGAGAATACAACTTCTATTTACAACTTTTCTACAGTCACTTTGTATATTACACAATTTCAATTGTTATTCGTCTGCACTATTCTCATTTGCTTATGGAATTCAATAATATTAATTGATTTAATTTGTATTTTCTACAAACGCCTGCTTGTTGAGATGAATTAATTAGTTTGATGATGAGCATTGAAGCCTTAAGGTAGAGAAATTTACATGTTGCTAGCCTACGGATGTATTAGTATGCTGTCCCTATCTTCTCTTATCATTTATTTCATCATTTCTGTAAACAACACAGCAAAATTAATCCCTGCATACCAAACAGTAGACTAGGCATAAGTTTCCAGCAAGTTTAGTGCCTTAAATGCTACTTTGAATGATGACTGACAATGAGCCTGAATTTCTAGAGCGTAGAATTTTTTCCTTTGTCGATTCAGAAAAAGCAGGCACCAAAATTTACAATCATTTAGTTAAAAGTAAAAGCCGGAAATGGATGTATGAACAAATGGGAAGTGGCCAATTTGTCTTGGGCAAACTCTTTAGGCTGCATGTAACAAACGTACACAGTATAACAACATCTACACGAGTGCTGAGCATATAGTTTTACCAATTAGTAAAAAATGGTTTTTGAAATTTAAGTAGCCATTGAACAGACAAATGATGGTATTATTAGCATAGTAATTACTGTTAGCAATATGCAATACTGTGTGTATGACAAATGAACATTTCACAGCATCAAGTTTATTTACACTCCAATGCATTATGCAGGTCCCAAGGTAGCTATGAATAATCAACTCAAATAATTACAGGTAAAATAAGGGTACACTACACTGATTCCAATCAATAACGTGTCACTACTGAAAGCATGTCATTTCCCGAACAGAAACAGCATCATGTTTCAACATTACACAATTAATCTGACATCTTTCGGAACTTGCCAAAACTTTCTGGAACAATCTCGCATTGTACTTATGAATAAACAGCTGTAGTGGCATTCCATGAAAAGGTTATCATGTCAATACAAACATTGATCATTTTTAATAAAACATCAACAGATCGATGAGCTGGGGGGGGGGAGGGCCTTAGCAGAGTGAAATGGTTTACTAGGCTGACAATGTAGCGGAAAACACACTCTACGGCCAAGTAGTAAAAATATTGACATGATATTCCATAGTAAACCCAAGATAATCAGTGCTTATTGTCAGTTGCAAAGCATTTTATTTTGTTAACTAAATTTTGTTCCAGCAATGTACAGTATCTACGCCAAGTCATGCGTTCTCATAGCTTAGGGCAAATACCAATCTGCCTCAGAGAACATGTAGAGTGAATATTTATGTTTCACTTTTACGTTATTGCTGCAGAGACATGCTACATTTTATTCAAAGTGGATATCCAATGCCACTGTCACAGTATGCCTTAGTAATAGTCAATTCCAAACCAACCAAACAATTCATTGTAGAAAAGTAGTTATAGTAAACGGAGGGGACGATTCCAGTTTTTTATGTCTGATAGTGAAAGGTTCGCATAAAGTCAAAAGAAATATAGAAATCAAAGGCCTACATCAAATGTACCAGGAGAAAGGGAGGCAAGTATAATCTCATACTCACTGATGTAGCAGAAGACATATTCGTATGTAAAATATTGCTCTAGTAGATATTTCTAAGTTATACCAGAAAGTAAAAGTTGGTCAGTCTCCCCCCCCTCGTTAGAAATCTCCTGAAGAATTTACATGAGATTACAAAGCTGCATCTAACCTACGGGTCAAGTGTTGCCGTGCACTTAATTAACTACAGCTGCCATTCCTAGGCTAAATGCATTTTGGGAGATTCATTGTTTACCACTTAGCATTCTCAATTACTTATCACATGAATGACAGCTATGTTATTAAAAATATCAGTCTATAAATAAAATTAATCTGATAACGTGATTCATACACAGAAGGGAAGGAATGAGAAATTTAACTCAATAAATTTTGTCAACAAATTGAAAAGAGCACTGTGGAAATCACTCTCTAGAGGAGCCTAGAACTTTAAACTGGCCTGTAAATATTGCAATTCCACGAACAAGGCAAATTAATGAATAAAAAACTTATCTGGAAAAGAACTAATGAGGACAGTGGAGGAAGTAGAATTTTTCTCCTGAGAAAACTGGGCATGTAATAACCGATACATATTCACTTAGATTCTAGGTAAACGTTTTTATTTAACGTTGATCAATAAATTCGTAGAAATATTGCTTAACTTAAAAAGTTAAATAAAGTAAAAACATTTAATTAGCTACCAGAACCTTTTGAGCAGTATATAAGCTTGAATAAAAGGAAATTATCGGAAAAGAAACTACCAGATGATGAACTACCGAAAGAGAAACCACTAGAAGAAAAACCAGCTGAAGAGAAACCACTAGAAGAGAAACTACCAGAAGAAAAACTGCCCAAAGAAAAACCGCTAGAAGAGAGACTACTAGAAGAGAGATTACCAAAAGAGAGATTACTAGGAGAGAAACTACCAGAAGAGATACTGCCAGAAAAAATGTCAGAAGAGGGCTACCCAAAGAAAAACCATCAGAAAAGAGACTACCAGAAGAGAAACTACCAGAATAAATGCTACCATAGCTAAAACTAGGAGAGTAAAGAAAATTCTTAATATAAAAGTATTGATGAGTTTTTAATAATTAAACTAATGTCTTAAGAAAGATGTTATAAATGTTGCATGAAATGCAAACATGTGAATTTTAGGTAAATTCTACAAGCAAAGTATAGCACTTTCAATTCACAAATTTTTTATTAGTTGCAGCAACAAACTGTATTAAAATTGAACTATGTAACACTAATCAATGAATGAAAACTTGCTGTATTGGCGTACATCAAAATTTAACTGTCATTACAGAATACCCCTAATAATTCTTATTTTTTAGGCAATTAGCTTGAGCAAAACTTGTGTCATTTTTACCTGATGTGCTTAGATAATTGCTCAAGCACTTGCTTTGTTCATTTTTTGCTAACATCAGATATTTCTAAAATAGTTGGTTTTTGAGTTGTGAAACAGGAGCAACATGCAAAAAATTTGAGCTGTGAGTGAGTGGATGAAATGTTTATGCACTCCATTACAAAAGATGATTATAGCAGTTTGGCAGTTCCATAAGCCTTTACAATTTGAGCTTTTAGCTCTGGTCAGTAAATTTAACGCTAATGTTATAGACTTAGTACATTTCACACGAACTTTTACATGCTAGTATTACCACGGCATATGGTCAGCAATCTTTTCTCCAGGGAAACTTATAACAATAAGAAATATATAAATAATTTACATCAACATGCTTTGTATATTATTTTACTCTAGTATTTGTGTGTAGTGTACTCAAAATGTTCAAAATAAAGCAAAACACATAACCTTTTAGACAATAGATTGGCAAAGAAATTGAAAGTAATGTAGGACTTGCATTGAAAGAAAGGAAATGCGACTACTAACATTTCCGTACATTCAGTATTACACCTGTACATTATTTTGGATTTTTATTGTGTATTATTTGTGATTATTGTATGTTGCTTTGTATTATTACACTTTATCGCGCATGTTTTTTGGTATTATTTGTATTGCTGTATATTATTTGCATTACTATTATTGCGTACGTATTCCATGGTAGATAATTCACCAGTCAATTACAACTTCAATCACTTTTATTTTTTGTTATTGAAACTTTTCTTATAATTATTTTATATTTTCTTTACTGCAGTCCACTAATCAAAGATGAAACCTTTCTACCGGTATAACTTTTTTTAAAATAAACATTCCAGTAAACTGCTATATATTATTGTTGTTTAATAGTAAATAATTTAAGCTAAAAGCTATTTATATTGAACAGTGTTTCAGCAAATTAAGTTTTCTCACCGCTTGTAGAATTCTTTTCTATCAGAAGTTGATGCCTGTTAGATGCAAGGTTCCTCCCTCCAAACTCTAAGAGCATATGACAAAGCTACTTAGTTGTCAATACAGCATATACACAAAGCAGTTGCTGTAATGTCATCCATCCTTATCAATAGGCTAACACTATTGACACAGTATCATTCCTAGAGTGAGTTCCTACTACAGGTGCAGTGAGAGGCTTTGGGATACCATCCCCAATAGGAAGCAGTAATTGATCTGAAACATGAGAAGTTGCTATAACATTATCTCTTCAATAAGAGAAATATTGCGTAGAACTATCTTGGGACCAGAATACATGGTTGTAAAGGTAGTATGTCTAAGCATTAGTCCATTTCATTATCACAACCCCAACAAGTAAATGATTTTTCTTAGAAGCACAATTATTATACCCTCTGTTCCATTGTCTTTTAACCTGTGAGATGCAATAGTATTGTGCAGCATTTTGTAGCAGATGCCAGATAGTTATAATTAGCCTTAGTATCCTTCGAATAGAATGTGGTCCTTTTACACGGAGGAATGCCCCCTTTTCAGGTTAATTGACTGCATTCAAGAACAAACCAGCCAAAGAACACTGTATTTTGAAAGCTAGTAATATTATGGGTTTTTATAATAATTAATAAATTATATAGAATAATATTTATTATCCTTCACATTGGATTTGCTATTTTTATATTTAATTTTGTTTATCTCCCTTCACCCCTATTTATGTTTGATACGCCTACACTGTTTTGGCAATAATTCAGTTGCTAAATATATTTGATATTTTGAAATAAGTTCAAGAGCATATATGATTGGTTATTATTGTATCTAAGATAAGATGTGATTGGCCTGATTATTCTTTAAGATGATTCACGAGTTGCATTAATATGCGCAAAACCATTAGATTGAAACAAAGTACACAAAAACAACTTGATATACCATTAAGAGCCCTCGTACCATCCTCTCTTTCCTTTGCGGGCAGAAAATCAATGCTGATTCATTCTCAAATAGAATAATTTAAATAAAAGCAGAGGCAGTCAATATCAAACAGACCTTACAGACAGGGGCAGCAGAGAGGAAAGCAAAAGTTAGCTTGAAATCTGCCCCAGCAACATACTAGGGGGAACCTACAATACAGTCCATCTTCTCCATCATTTACAGTGCATGATTTGATAATTATGTTCTTTTATTGCAGACAGGCATTTAAAAAGCTCATGCACAGACATATATGCAGACTAGGCATGAACATTGCTCAATACTTATTACGAAATCAAAATAATTGACAAAATGGCAAAATTAATTAAAATGGTCATTGTATAACAGGATAAGTTTTACAAAGACACACTGCTGCTACGAAATTTTAAAAATCTTTATATTCTCTGCTATTTTTGTCAATAGCTTCCATTTTATCTGGCAACCACTGAAGGCAGTTACCATTTTTGCTATCTCATAATTACATAATGTAACGAAAGGAATAAAATACATACAAAAGATGGAGTTATTTTTCCTGAAGTTGAGTTTCATGAGAGAAAAGACAACTCTAGTGTTGAAGTAGTTATTAGGGCTTGTAGCACCTTCATTGGGGAAGAAATATAAATTTATCAAATAATGCAAATGCTGGTATAACATGAAAAGGAAAAACATTTTTTTAAAATAAACCCATCAAAATTTTAACTTTTTTTTTTGTAATGCTAGAGCACAAATATTTAGGAATGCAATTAAAACCTTAAAAAAATTTAGCTCTGCTTTAATGTAGGATTTGGAACTTCTGGCTCTGGTAGAGTTTTAAATATTTGAGTGGTGAAGAAGCTAGAAAGCATTTTCGTGTTGTAATAGAAGGGTAGAACGTTATTTGCTGCTTACATCTGCAACTACACAACTGATCTGGTCATTATGTCTGGACCTTTAATACCACAATAATACTAGGCCAAGCATTAGGATCTGGACCTTTAGTACCACAATAATACTAAGCAGAACATTAGGATCTGAACCTTTAGTACCACAATAATACTAGTCTGAACCTTGAGATCTGAATCTATAGCACTACATAGCAAGACAAGTCTAAAATATGAGCTGATGCTACATATTATGTTGTGCGAGAGTCTGTAGCTCATAGTATAAAGTAATCCTACTAGATACTAACAAAAGCACTATACCATATGTCTGCCTTAATAACTCACTATTTTGTTGCCGTTGGATACCAAGAAGACCCACTTCCTCGATATTCTAATAGCATGATAGTCAAACCTTATTTGTTACCCTCCTTTAGCAAGCATGAAGTTGTGATGATAAATTACCCTTCCTCCCTCGCCAACTAATAACAACCAGATATAGCGCGTCATGGAAATTTCCCAAAAGACCAGCTGGCGGTTTTTGTAACATGTCCAGCATTAAACCTATAAATCAGATTTATTACTTGACAAGAGGAGCGTTGAGCCCATAGCAACTTACCTGCTACTATCATACCACTCTTTAGTCTTTCTACTAGTTGCATTACCAATGTCTAGTCCTTTTACTAGTAGCAGTACTATTCTGTAGTACTGCTACTAGAAGCAGTATTACTCTCCGCTCTTTCTAATAGTAAAAGTACCATTCATTAGTCCTTCTACTAGTAACAGCACTACTCTGCAGTCCTTCTATTAATAGCAGTACTACTCTCCAGTTCTTCTACTAGTAGCAGTACCATTGTTCAGTTCTTTTGGTAATTTATCAATGCTAAACCCCAGTCTCTCTCTTATAACTTATACAACTTCCCATGAAGCCCTTTATGTTAGCAGGAGCATACATATAGTTAACATACTTTTATTTAAGCATAGAACATGTTTATTTACTATATTCATATAGCTCTAGTAATATGGCTTGGGAGTGTAAGGGGAAGCAAAAAAGGGGAGGGAAAGAAAAGGAGGGAGTGGATGAGAGAGTTTTATTGTGTGACTCAGAAGTTTGCAGACACAGCCAGCTTAGTGGATGTCAAAAGATATTATCATGTTCCTTCCTACAGAGCTGCAAAAGAGTTCTAAGATGCTTCTGCTTTCAATGAATTGTATTGTTTACATTATGAAAATCCTGCTTTACTCAAACGTGTTCAAACAATTCAATTACACTTGCATTGTGAATTTGTGACTGCAAGTTCAATATTAAATGCTGCTACAAAATATTATACTGAATGTTACATAATGCGTTGCTTTTTACTGACTTAACTATGGGTGAGTGGCTCTGAGGAATTGACATTCAACAGAAACGAAACTGGCATTACATTTCAAGTTAAAATTTATTCCCACGTCAATGGATGGGTTATCAGGTTTCTACAGCTTTGAGAAGCTTGATATAATAAAGTAATATACTATACACAGTGTCTAATATAACTTCACTATGCTACACACTGTATAATATAACTTCACTATACTATACACTGTATAATATAACTTCACTATACTACACACTGCATAGTATAGCTTCACTATACTACACACTGTATAATATAACTTCACTATGCTACACACTGTATAATATAACTTCACTATACTACACACTGTATAATATAACTTCACTATACTATACACTGTATAATATAACTTCACTGTACTATACACTGTATAATATGACTTCACTATACTACACTATACTACACATTTGTAGTATTTTAATGTATAACACCAGAACTCTGGGATTGTGACTTGCAGTGTTTGGTGGTGTTTCCATTTTTTGTGATGATTGGGTTATGCTTTGTGACATTTTATTGGTGTTTTGTGATTTTTTTTGTGTTTTGCAATGTTTGTTGTCACAAGCAAGAGTAATAGGGCCCTCAACTTTACCCCCAAAACAGCTTCATACAGTCAACAGTTACACAAAAGGAAAGAATTGGGAAAACAAAACAAGTATTATTCAACAGCCAATAGGAATAATGCTTCTACTATTTTGAGACAAGACCATGTTTTTATTACACAATAAACATCACAAAACATCATGCATGGATGGAATGATAGAAAAGTTCAACGTATTTATGATGATAGAGCATCACACAAAAGAAGATATAGTATTATATGCAATGCATACGAACAAAAGAGAGGCACATCCTTTATACTTCCAACCCTTGTGCATCCCTAGTGTGGGACAGTCCAATATTTTAGCATAGCCACCCCTACCTGTAAAATAGACTGAGTTATGCATCTGGTCACAGATGAGTGCATATGCGTTTGTGACTGCTGCATCAACTTACTCTTGATAAATGACTTACTTGGAAGCTATCAGCACTGAGACCTACTAGCAAGCAATAATTTTTCTCTAGAGGTTACAAGGTAAGTGAATTATTCTATTCTCTGGTTGCAGAATTGGGGATTTCAGTTAGAAATGTAAGTTTGTGTTTGATTGTATGAATTGTACGCTTCACTCTGTTGTGCCCTAAGTTCAGACTGGAGTTCTCTTACAAAGTATATTTTCTTGATATACTACAGAAGCTAAATTACATTATATATTATATTGGATTTATCAAAATCATGCTTATAAAAGGAAATTTGCTTGAAACAAGTTAATAATTCGGTCATGTATTATCTTTAATAGTTTTTCTGATGCCTTTTGTTGTTTGCAGTAGGCTTAGCATTGTCTCTTTGATGAGTGATGAGTGTTGGTAGGGGTGGGGAATGGGCAACACTGGAACCACAGGCTGTGTTTTGAAAAACTCTAAAACTAAAAACTTATACTACATGCTAGAAAACTGGCAATATATAAGAGTTATAAGACATGGCTATGTTGCAATCTCACTAACAGCTAAAGAACAAAGAATCTGGCATAATAACTGAGAGTATTGCTTCAGATGTCCTCACAAACAGCTTCTCTACCATCTGCTTGAGCGCTGCACAGGCATTCAACAGAGTATTGAAAACACAAACAACAGATAATAATCAGTAATATGAGAGCCAATGATGGGTAAAAAGGATGCACCACTTTAACTCTGTGTTGTTAGTTGAAGCAGTCAAGAGTTAAATAGAATAACAACATATTATGTATGCTATCGTATAGACTGGCTTGCAACAATCTCCTGTCACAGCAGACCCTTATCCTTATTAATTACTATCACATTGTCCACCTAATATCCTCAACCAGCCTCTGGCGAGTGAGAGAAGAACTATTAACCTTGTTGATCCCTCATAATGCCACTTAAAACTAAAGCTATCAATTTTCGTAGTTGAACTTCCCTTATGGATAAAAGCTTAAGTTGATTTTGTGACGCTACTTCTATAGCTCAACTGATGGCAGCCTCTACACGGAATGCTGCTTTACAGGTGTTGCTGCTTCTGTACTAAGTAAACCACTTCTCTGACCTCACTTAGTCCAAAAAGCTGAGCTTCTAATTCAAATCAAATGGCCTTATATTTTCATCTTCTCAACTTTTTATCAGCAAATAAACGATTGGCTTTAAAGTTCAGGATAGCATTTTCCATATATATGAGAGAGTCACATGATAGCAACATTCCGAACCAGCAAAGCAACTCATGTAGTTAAACTCAACAACTTTAACAACCACCCATAGTGCAATCTATCTTATTATGTCAACTTATTAACACAATTTCAATTCCTTCAGCTTGTAAAAGTTGCTGCCTTTTTTCAGTGTTCGTTGCTTCTAATCCAATATAAGCGGTGATGATTATACTTAAACAATTATATTTGGTTCTGTTTTAGTTACTAATCATTACTTAGGGCATGAAGTATTATAGTTAGTGAATGCATATGTCAGCCGTTCAAGAGGAAGTACCAGTCAGGTGGTTCTTCCTGCATTCACACAGAGAACATTAGCATCTCTCACCAAAATATCGATAGTCAATAGTCAATGTCATCAATTACTATTTGCTATACTTATAACTTATAGTCAAACTGTTTTAGGCTATCAGTGATTAGAAATACTAAAACATTAATCTGCTTGAATTAAACGAACTAGATTTTGCTGGGGTGGGGGTGGATAGTGTTAGGCACCTAGCTATATTTTAGTTAATGAGCTGCAGTTAGCATAGTGGTTGGCATAGCAGCAAGTGTATAGTTAGTGGAGCCTATGATGTTATAACTATTAATACAACTATGCTTCATGGTATGTGAATGCATCATATTAACTCCTAACTATGAATACACAGTTGGAAAAATGCCAATTTCAAAGAAAAACATTACGAAAGGTGGTGCCAAAACATCATTCATGGGTGTACCTCTATTTTCTCTAAGCAAAGTACATTAAGTATGCATAGAGATAGGTGTAGAAAAATAAAGGTAGGCTTCCCTGAACCAGATATGTAATAGGCCGAGGCAAAAATTAAAAATGCATATATACGTATATGCTCTTAATTCATCAAAATTAGAGACTTACGAGAGGGGGAGAAAGGGAGAGAGAAGGGGAGAAAGATAGAGAGAGAAGGAGGGAGGGAGGAAGGGAGAGAGGGAGGGAAGAAGGGAGAGAGAGAGAGGGAGAGAAGGAGGGAGGGAAGAAGGGAGAGAGGGAGGGAGGGAGGGAGAGAGGGAGAGAAAGAGAAGGCGGAGAAGGAAGGACAACTGCTACTATTCATACCATTCATATTCAATATATTAAAGAAGTTAAACTGAATATAACTACTTATCCATAGATATGAGAGACTAGATGTATGACATGCCAGCAACCAGTTTGATTTACCCAGCTATCTGGTACCAAGGAAGAGACAGATATGGGGTGCCGCTAGGTGATGGCTATGGATTCAGCCCCACTGGTTAGTACCTAGTAAAACAACTCTTAAGCTAAACCTCATGCTAGACTTTACGCTATACATCATACTAAACCTTTGGCTATGAACCTAATGCTAGAAATTATGCTAGACATTTCATGCATTGATATCAGTATAAAGTACAGTGCACACTAAGCAGACTTGGTAATGCATGGCAACTAAATGGCAGAAAAACATTGCTTATACCTATCCGTTGAAAAACTTAGGCTTTTGTGTATTTTTTCTTGTATGGACAGGCCAAAGATTGAAGCCATGCAAAGTGAAGATACCAGGAGTGAAATTTGGAGACACTCCTGTCAGAGTGAACTGTCCTTCATGCAAGCATGATATTGTGACGGCAGCCATTGAAGAAGATGGTGATTGTACCTTGTCTCTACTCAGCATTGCCATGTAAGTTAAGATGGAAAGCGTATACTCATGGTATATCTAATATCTACTTGTTATGCAGCCACAGTTTCTTGTACCCGCTGGACCACAGAGCTTTGTTTAATAGAGCTCAGTGTTTAGAAGTCAGTTTAATAGAGCTCAGTGTTTAGAAGTCAGTTTAATAGAGCTCAGTGTTTAGAAGTCAGTTTTCAAAGCTCAAAGAGAGAGAAAGAGTTCGGAGTGATTAGAATGACTTTTATCAATGAAACTTTTGTTTGAAAATCTGTCATCAAAAGAAATCGTTGATATTCTTTCAAAAGACCTAATTGTCTGTTAGATGCACAGTAAATTATGCCATTTGACTTTTGTGTATATCATTCCAGCTACAATACCTTTAGCATGTGACTCAATATAGTGAGAAACTATGGTATAGTATTAGATGATGGCATAAATACATTTTCTGTAGAACCATGAAAGCAAAAGCCCTAAAATCATTTTATCTATATTATTATTATTCTTCTGTATTTATTAATTTCATGTCAATATTCAAGGTATGTAAACACTGTAATAATGCATGTGACATGCAAATGGACATACACCACCTGCACCTCATTATTCATTCTATTTTAGTCACCCTTGAACTTTTCATAAAAGTCTTTGTTTGGCAAAAAAGTATAATCTAGAGAGGTGCATTTGCTAATTTTAGAGGTAAATAAACACACTTGTAGGATGAGGTGTCAACACAAAGCCATTTTAGTTTTCAAAATTTCAGATTAATGTAGCTACTCGAGTAATTTAAATCAATTTGTATAAAACATTAAACTGGCTAACTAAAAGTTTATAAATATATATTAACAAAGCTAATTCATGAAAAAAATTTTCCCCGAAATATAAATATCTGGGAAAAGATCCCTATCACCAGTTTTGAACTAAACAGTGTTGTTTGTGTAAAACTTCAAATAATCCTGTTCTTACTTTAGCAGTAGCAAAACAGTTGCATTCATTCAATGAAAGTGTTCAGGTCGCTCTCAATGAGTATGTCTGCCATCAGAATTAAACCACTTCTTCTATATATATTTCATTGTTTTCCCATTTTTGTCTTGGCATTCAATAATCATATATTAAGCACGTGAATGTAAAATGGCAGGACTATATATTATATTACAAATATACCAGCACCACCATCTCTCATACAAATAACTGCAATAGTTGGCAGTACAAGATCAAATATTAGTCAATGCTAAGTGTTTACCTTTTACAGGACTCTTAAGGTCAAAGATATTTCATATTCTGCATGTTGCTTACAGTGCATGTAAATGCCTATGAACCTTAGATTCTATGCAGGCTTCCCTAGTTTCTGATTTTTGCAAACTTGAAAACATCTTGTCCACTTTAGTGTGAGGCCTACGCAGGTAAAAATGATAAAATAAAGTGGGTGTATGTTGAGTGACTTTTGACCAAATAGAATCTTGTACTTTATTGAAGAAACTGAAGCATTTTTTTATATATGACCAAAGCATGTTGAATGTTGCTGTATTTAGAACACTTGCTTGATTTTGTAGGGTGTTCCTCTGTTTCATTCCTTGCCTTTTCATGTCACGATGCAAGGATATGGTCCACTATTGTCCTGAATGCAAACGGGAAATTGGCCGATTCAACAGAGACCGGTTCCGCCCCTTTAAACCAACACCTTCGACCAACTCTGCCACCTCCACTTTTGTCCCTGAGATCAGCTACAGCGGCAAATCTAAGGACAGTACGTATGATGACAAAGCAAAGGATGCCTGATTCAACTGCCTTGCCACAGAAAATGATTTTACATTTTATACTTATATATTTTATATTCTTAGCCATTTCCCAACACACCCTCATTGTATCATAAAAAAATGATTAAAAAACATTGTTAACACTCAAAAGGTGGTGGTATTTGTGAAAAAAACACGCTTAATGTGCGCAAATTTAGCTGTTTGTACACCAAATTATCTCAACTAAACAGCTTAGTAGGAATAAATAATAATATCGGTCATCTGAGAATTTGAGCTATTAATATGTCCATACTCTATATCAAAATATATTCTTGTTTTTTGCAGTATTATATATTTTCATGGTTTTTATGTTTTACTGATGTAAACTAATTTATTTTAATATTATGTATATTTATGTGTAAAATAAAAATAATGAAAATGTATTTGGCAATCTCACTCAAACCAGAATATTGAGACAAAGATTTCTGAGAATTTTATCAGATATCCTAGAGTTATGCTAGTTAAAACTACAGATAATAAGCAGTTACAGTAAGTCTACCTGCTTTATTACCTGATGCAGGATTAGATGAAATATTAATTAACACGTTTCATGATTATAAACATAACTTAGAATTAATCAAGCCTATCAAAGTTCTTGAGAAACCTTTCCAAAACACTACAGTCGGTAATTACTTCATCATAATATCTTCCTGACAATGGACTGATCAACTGTCAGTTAAAATAACATCTATACTTTCGAACATACCGTATAAAAAACTAAAAAAACCTATAAAATATGGTGTAAATGTCAGCGTTGATCACTACTTTGTGTACTCTACTATGACACTGAGAACAAAGTCCCTTCTATGGCTATTTAACTCACCATTTCAACCTTGCTAAGTTGAAATGGTGAGTTACACAGAAACAGGTATTATAAGATGGCTTAATGAGCTGCTAGGTGTAATTCTATTACACAAAATACTCGTGAACTAATTGATGACCAAGTGAAAATAAGTCGCTGTTTCAAGAATTTCCTTTGTCATTTGATTTCAGATATTGCTCTTCATCTGTTTGAAAAATTAGTAATTCAAATTTCAAAACTAGCATAATTTATTGGCTATCTCTGTTTTATTATTAAGATTAATTATTGCTGCAGTCAATTCTATAAATCTCTCTAGTTGACTGACTGTCCACTATACAAATACCAATAACTATTTGTTATGCTTCACTTGGTAAAAAGCCATTTTTTATAATGCATAAATAGTATAAGAATCTGTCTAGTTAAATTAGAGAGAAAACTGATAGAACTCAGCAGTGACTGAAAAGGAAGCCGTTATTTGCTCAGCAATAATTCTTAGCTGATCAAATTGAAAATTAAGTAAAGTCCCAAAGCTTGTACACGAAGCTTTGATTTACTATCAATAGCCACAGTTTATTACATTTAGCAAATTTCTTTTAAGAACCAATAGGCCTATTAACTGTATTGTATTGCATGTTGGTATGCTAAGATGAAGCAATGGCAGAAATTATTTTGTACTTGTATGAAGCAATTTCCTATTTTAGATTGGCAAATAATAGCCATGAATAAAAGAGATTAGCCTGTAGATATATTGTATTTGTCAGAAGCTGTGGCATGCTCTGTCTATTGAATACTACAGTGAATAATTAGTAACTATTACCCAATATTTCACAACATTATTTCTTCATAATCCTTGTCTGCCATTATACGTATGTATATACTTTAAATATACACTAAAATAATATTATACATGTATATACTTTAAATATGATATGCTGAAGTGATATTATACTTGTACATACCTTAAATATATTATGCTGATGTGATATTATATACATGTACATACCTTAAATATAATATGCTGAAGTGATATTATACATATAATTTTAGTTAAGATATTAAAGTTAGCCTGCGTCTTTAAATGAATTAGACAATATTTTGTTCAAAAATTTCATATCTTTTTACCATGGTGATCTTTTTATCACACGTTTCAATAAGTATTTGAATTTTAGGTGATTGCTGGCCAAATTATTTGCCAAATATTTACGAAAAGCATAATATTATATAATATAGCAAATTGAAATTTCAAAATTTCGTTGAACGTTTCAAAATTATTCATGTAGGAAAGTTATAATTAGAAATTATAAGGAAATACAATTAGTATGAAGACTTCTTTGATATTTTATAAATATATCTTATTGAAAAAACTTCATTCCATCGCCTGTTCTATTAAAAGCAACAAATAAAAATAGTAAATGTAAGAATTAGTGTTTTAGCTGACAAGCTACCTGTACAACTTTATGTACCATCTATTTCATTCTAATGAGGAGACAACCCCTGAAACAACTGCTGTACACAGACTGAGATATAATGCTCTCACTTTATGCTCAGCAATGGCATTCTTTTGCTGAGCCTCCTATCCATGGCTAAGAATTAAAACTGCTTAGCTTTAGAACTTAATCCTCTAATCTATCCTTCAAGTATTTCTATTATTACTATGATACCATATAGCTTACTTTTCAGCTTGCTAACCAAAAGCTATAGCCAAATACAAATATATATTTTTTTATTTCACCCTCAACGTATCCAATAATAGTTTCAATGAGTTATACTGCTACTTTATGAGTTGACCATTTTATGCAGTATCTTAAATACCCGAAAGATAAGACTAAATGTGGGAAAAAAGATATGTGAGTTGGTAATAAAGTATTTGTCATTATAATAAACATTGTGTATTCTGAATCTTTCAGTAGTAAGTAGGTTGCTTAAGTACAAAATGATATTGAGAAATTAGTTTTTTGCTGTAAATATATTATTTTACTAACTTAACTTGTGTAGTTACAATAATAGGATTGCTGTTGTTTACTATTAGTTTGTATAGATCTTTGATAATTACTATAAAGTTTAGTTTATTAAGCTGAGGAACTTACGTAGACATTTTAAGCACAAATGAAGCCTAAGAAGTGTATAAAATGTAATACTTGCTTGTATTTTTCTTATATTTGAGATCTGCAGTTTTATAAGATTCTATGTTGGGTTTTCTAATATACAACACCTACTTAAAACTTTACTAAAACTTCTTTGTATATTGTGAAATTATTAAATGTTATCAACTTTGTCTAATACATCTTTGTTGGAGTTTGTTATTTGGTATTTAGATTTTACTGGCTGCAAGTAAAAAGGCGGAGTCGAATGAAGATCATGAATTAAGGTGAATAGATATGTCCTGTTCTATAATCATATAGACTTTAGCAAATATATTATAACAACATAAGAACATTATATTCATAGTGTAATTCACATTTACTTTTTAAGATATGTATTAGTTTAATAACCAGCAACTGCTTAATAATATGTAAGAATATTTTATCAAGCTTTCAAGCTGTTGGATAAATAATAAAACGCATGTCATGATTAAATATTTTGCAAAATTTCCCCCCCCCCCAACTAATTTTCCAATATATTCATCAAATTTATTGATGACTCATATCATCAAGTAATAGGTTTACAATGCAGAGAGCAGGTCTAGGGGTGTTTGGTTTAGTAACTCGATCAATGTCATAAGTAAGAATTCTGGTAAATGCCATTGGTGATGTTAGGACTAGCATCAAGTCATAATTTCTCCCGTATCCCATATAAATAACTGATGCTATATAGAGATTTCAAGAAAAAAAAAAACTTAAAAACTGTTCTCTTTTCAAAATAAATATGCATATATATATTTACTTATATAGCTAAAACTTTAGGTTATTGCAGTCGTGTTAATGTCTAATTTATATATAAGCATGCGTTTCACACTATATACAATGTTTATCAGACAAGCACCTTAGAAGATATTGCATAAAATAGCATAAAATTGCATAACATTTCTTCATGTGGTATATTTAGCAGATCACAGATTTTGATGATGACTAGCCATGCAATCTTATTGAGTCACAATAAATACACAAATTCATGTTTTCTCACATTTGAAAATTAAAATATTATGCATATGGAAATTGGTCAATATTAAGCTGATTCAAAATTCACCTGGTTGTATAAGTGGTAGCCATATAATAACACATAATATGTTGGCATATTCCATCTGAGCTCTTATGTAATACAGTTTTATTACCTCTTCTCTCTCTAGACTGCACTACTGTCTCTGTGTGACTAAATCAGATGTAAGAGAGTTAGATACTCTGACTAAGAGTTATGCAGATGCTGTCCAGAGACTGGTTAGTAACGACAGATATGATACTAAGAAGGTCTTCACAGTTGTTATTCAGCCCTTCCTCAGGGATATGACTGCCCCAAAGTTTAGAGTGAGTTTCACAATCACCACTTGGCTATATGACTGTGTAGTGTTTTATTATCAGCAAATCTTGTGTTAGCTGCAATTGCATTGTGTTTTACAGTTAGATTAGTGCAGTAGTGCAGTTAGCTGTTTTTTATAAATAAAAAACATTTGTTTATTTTAAAATTTATCCTGTGCAAGTTAACAAAAATTATTGCCTAATTTTTATTAATAGAATTGCATTACAAATATAAATAGAATCAGATTGAATGATTTTTTGAAACTTTTTACTATATGTGGTGGTGTAATTTTTCATGCACTACAAACTAATATAAGTTATATATGCAAAATGTTTTAGAATAACACCCCTGATGCAACATATTTTGCACCAGACTGTGTAAACTGAAGTAGTAAAGGTCACAATGTGATACGTATAGCTCTCTGGAATACTATGGTAGGCGTGGTTAGAGTGGCTCTCAGCCAATGAAATTATTATTAGACTATTTGAAAGGGAATAGTTATGACATTAGAATAAACCCATTATTGTCTTTCTTTTATAGTGAAGTGCCACAATTTAAAATTTTAGAAAATGAAGAAATTTTAAATTGATGCTTGTATTTTGCATTTTGAACTAAAAAATATTTTAATGAAAATCTATTGATCCACATTTTTGATATGCTGCCAAAAATAACATAAAATACTAGCAGCAGGTGTGACAACTCCTCAAGTCATGAACAAAAGAGCTTATTTGACTCATATTTATCTGATAGTTATTTCCATCATTTCAACTTTTTATTACCGCTACACAAAGTAGGAGAAAAGCAGAAGTATGTCAATATTCATGACCAACCAAAATTTCCATATGTAAGTGATTCTTTTTATCAATACTGCTATGTAGTATTAAGTTTATGTTATAAAATGTTGTTCAACTCATAGATCTTGGAGAAAAAACCAATAAGCAAAATTTGAAAAAATAAATTTAGCGAAACACTCAAATATGAACACAAGCCAGCGAAAACGTGCTAATACAGGAGGGAGTAACTACTGTATATTGACAGATGTTTTACTACATGCAGTGTGTTTATATGATGCTTAGAAGCTTTGTTCAAACTTTATGTATACATGAATATGTTGTAATTATAGCCAAAAATCAAAATGTCTAATTTTAAATTTTAGACTAAGTTCATACCAACCAGACTCAACATCAGTGACGGCACTGTTGCCATCCTCAAACCTAAGCATACTGGCAGTCACAACAAAAACAACAGCAGCTCACAGGGATTGCATTAACAATTAGTAATATTGTTAGTGCTGTGCGTTTTCAACATGATCTTTGGCTATAAATACTCGTATAATATTATATGACTGTCAGAAGCGAGTCTTTATAGTGTAAATGCATATATAGCGTAGCATTGGTTACAAACATGTATATGTGTTTTGAGAATCAGAGTAAAACTTTCAAGTGATCAGGAACCATTATAAAGTGCAAAAGCTACAGTATTTTGTTTGAATTATATGAGGAAATCAGTTGCAAAACTGGGATCGGTAACTTTAAAAACTGTAATAGGTTTTTGTTTCTAACGAATAATTTATTAGTTTCAAATAATAAGTGTCATATTACAGCTTTCAAACTGATATACAGTCATTTATTGGTGAAACTATGAGAAGCAAAAAAAATTACAGATTTTCAACTGGTTTTAAAAGAATCTGATAATCTAATAAACAAAAAAATATTCCAAAATAGTTATTTAATCAATCCTCAGGTAGAACAAATAGATGTAACACGTATTTCATGAGCAAGAGAAATATAATAACAAAAGAAGATAGAGGATTCAGAGAGTTATATAGCATTGGTCTACGATCAATACTCTTCTTTTTTAGCCTACATTAGGCAGATCTATAGAGATTTTTCTTAGGACGGAAATTTTAAAAGGTTGTCATTTACTGTTTAAAAAGCACAAATGAATAAGTAAAATATTATTTTTTTCAGATTTTTTTGAATTTCGGTAAATACTAATAAAATAACATTATTACTACAATATCACAATATCATAACTTATAGTATAGTTTCAACAAAAAATACTTAGTAATGCTACATTTAAATTAATTTTTTTTGAGATTTGATTTTTTTCTATCAAACAGTTGTAAATTGAATATTTAGTCATTTATTACATGGAGCAAAAAATATTTTTTATCATAAACAAGGTGAATGCAGCTTACTCATGAAAGACCCACACTGTTTAAAAATGTTAATAATTTAAAATATATTTTTTTTATATTTCAATTCTGGGCATCTAGAGATCTTGCTAAAAAGAATAAAGCTAAAATTTTGTCATTTAGTGTTTAAAAAATATAATTGAATAAATGAAAGTTAATTTTTTTCAAGATTTTCAGATTTTTTATACTGAGAACATCACCCCTACAAAGTTACTATTGTCAGTTTTCAAATTTAGCAATATTTCCAATGTTGATCTCAATCTAACACTGAGAATAGAAACTGCCTATATGTGAAAAAATTGATAGTTTGAAATTTTAAGAGTTAATTGACAGTTTTCACATGGGTAATGGTTTCTATACTTGACATTGGTAAACTATTTCTATGTAAAGAACAATGCCTTGCTGCTGTGTCATTATATGCCGAGCTATTTAGAGACAGAGCTGCGAACAGGGATAAGCGATCTTTGCTTTTGCGAATAGATTTTCTTCTTTAAAGGTGCGAGAGAACCAGCTGATGTCACTGGTCTTGGTATTTTAGATTTCTTCAATGAGTGAGCACCACCTACAGCAGCATAGAAATAAGTAAAGTTATTAGATTATATATTATATCTTAGCAGATCATTGAACTTCTATGAACGTAGTGTAAAATACAATTATAATAGATTTCAAGATATGAAGTGGTATGAATAAAGTTTTCGGTTAAATTGCGATCAAAAATCACAGGGATGATATTTCTATATTATTTCATTCTATACATGATCATGAGCAAGAATATTGCAACTCAATCTCATGAACTACTAAGTAACAGAACATGTACAGCAGGTATTATCAGTAAACTCCAATTAATTATCGGATGTATTCAGCTCACAATCAAGTGATGCTAATATTTAGCTGTATAATAGTCCTATCTACTCACCAACTCTTCTCATACAGGAGCAAGATACATCAGTTTCACTAGAACACAGGCTAAGCTGGAGTTGTCTTCTGATTTGATAATCAGTTCTTATTTTTCTTTCATTATCCTTTAAAAATTGAGAGTTATACTATTTTTGAGTATAAGTAAATTTTTACCACAAATTTTTTATATTTTGTAGTTGAACCTTGAAGACCAGAACTCTTAATGTTTGTATGACAGTATTAGCCAAATTTTGAGCAACAATATTCACAAAACATTGTATAATTAAGCTAAATCACTCAGATTTGCCAAAATTTAAAACATACTATCCGTTTCCTCAAAATATAAAAATAGTTTTATGTCGATTATATCAACTTACCTCAAAAGAATCTACAGAAGATGTTTCCCATCTGTCATCTTGAGTATCTAGGTCAACTAATTGTAGATCATTGTCAGTACGTCTTGGTACTCCTGAGTCAATCACATCAGCTGAACTACTTCTTTCTGAAATGTCATTCAAAAATGAATCTGTCATGGAGGCAAGTTCAGCCATAGACTTTATTGCTTCATCCAATACATCGTTTTTGGAAACACTCGCATAAGTTGCTGGTATATCAACTTCCCATTGTTCTTCCTCTATCGTTGGCAATGTATGGATGTAGAATCTGTCATATTCTACTGAATCTTGTTCATCTTCTTCAGTAGCTCTGATGTCTTCATTTTCTGAACCCTGATTAGGTTTAAACAACGTTTTTGTTGCATTTGTAACAATATCATTAATTATTTCATTGATAAAAGTTCTTGTCTTCAATTCCTCAAGATTGGCTCTAGCTTGAGAAAGTTTCTGTGCACTCATAAGGATTTTTAGATCAATCTCATCATTAGCTGGTGCTGCCTTCATCTCAGGGATTGCTGTTGTTGACTTTGAGTTGTTGTTCTCAGCATTATCAGAAGCCTTAGCTTCTTTTTTCATCACGGGTGTCTCTTTTCCGGCCATAGAAGAAACTTGAGAGTTTTTAACTTCCACCTCTTTGTCTAGTGATGTAGTAATTGTGGTTAAGGAGACACTAGGGTTTATGGAGTCGTCATGGCTGTCTCCTGACTTAGTTCCTGTGACTGACGCACTCGTGTAGCTTGAATCTGTAAGAGCATTTTTATTCTGGGGTGTTCTTTGCTTAAAAAACTGGTCGAGACAGGAAAGTGCTGTCATATTTCGGTTTCTTCGCTTGTTTTTCGCCTTTGTGCTGCTGGTTGTTGACGCTGGAATTGGTGGCCCTTGAGATGTTGGGTAGCAGATTGCTTTTAATAGACACTTGTCACTCTGAATATAAATATTCTCTGGGGTTGTTAGATCCTTCTGGCTTTGGTCATTTGAGTTGACTGGGTTAGGTGCTGGCTGGCTGTCTTTAATGACGGAGCTCAAATTACGTTTAAACAATTTTTTTGTTGCATCTGTTACAATATTGTTGATTATTTCATGGAAAAACGCTCTTTTCTTTAATTCCTGGACATTGGTTTGAGCTTGAAAAAGTTTCTCTGCACTCTTAGTGACTTTCAGCTCAATCTCATCATTAGCTGGTGCTGCCTTCATCTCAGGGATTGCGGTTGTTGACTTCGAGTTGTTGTTCTCAACATTATCAGAAACCTTTGCTTGTTTGTTCGTCATGGGTTGATTGTTGTGAGCCACAAAAGGAACTTGAGAGTCTTCAACTTCTACTTCCTTGTCTACTGGTGTAGTATTTGTGGCTAAGGAGACACTAGAGTTCACGGAGTCGTCGTCGCTGTCTCCTGACTTAGTTCCTGTGACTGACACACTCGTGTTACTCGAATATGTACGAGAATTTTCATCCTTGAAGGCTCTCTGCTTAAAAAACTGGTCGAGACAGGAAAGCGTTGTCATATTTCGGTCTCTTCGTTTGCTTCTAGCTTTCTTGCTGCTGGTTGTTGACGCTGGAATTGGTTGCCTTTGAGATGTTGAGTTACCAGCGGCTTTTAATTGACACTTGTCACTCTGAAAATGGACTTCATCTGAGATTTTCAGATTCTGCTGGCCTCCGTCATTTGAGTTGACAGGGTTAGTGGCTAAAGTTAAACATATATTACTTTTATTCTCAAAAGTTTTATTTAGTTTGTTTTATTTACAGCAAAACAACTATCATAAACATTTTTGATTTGAATCTTAAAAGGCATCTTTCTTTACAATTGTTTAATAGAAATGCTTACTTTGAGTGCCAGTGGTTTGAAAATCTAAAACAACATTTGTCTGGGTGTTTCCGTCTTGAGTAGAAGAGACACTGGTTTGAGTTTTCCCATCCTGAGTATATTGCACACTGGTTTCTGTGTATTCATTCGCAGTAGATATGGCAACTCCTTGACTGCCAACTTCACGGGTCTCATTTCTACTTCTTTGACTTGAAGCATCACAAACCACTTTGCTGTTTGTTTGAATGGCCATTTCACAAGTTTCCTTCACCACTGTTTGTGTGAAAGCTGTGGTAGTCTTTATGGATGGCTTTTCTTTTGTGAGATTGACATCAGCTAAAAATAGAAAAGTTTTTAATGAGTAAAAAAACCATCTACATGCATGAACAGGCTCTACAAAGGAAAAGAAATGAAGTACATCTTGGCATAGACCTTTTGCTAAGCCTAGGGCCACACTGTGCATATTTTCGCATGCGAAAATTAAAATCACAAGTAGCAAAGGTGTCCACTGTAGCGTCATTGATGCGTGATAAATAAAGATTTCATTTTTAAATCGCACTCGCTTTCAATAAAACGCAATTTACTAGAATATAGCACTAAACAAAGAAATTAAGCTCGCTGAATAGCTACCAGCCAATTAGATGACGACGACAGAGACGATTCGCACTTGCGTTGAAAATGCAGAGCGACAAGTGCGACGGTTTTCTCAACGCGCACAGTGGACACCTTTGCTACTTGTGATTTCAATTTTCGCATGCGAAAATACGCACCGTGTGGCCCTAGGCTTAGTCACATTTCTGATTATCACTTTTCCAAATGTTTTTCCTTTATAATTTATACATTTTCAACAATAATCGACTTTATTGATGCATGAGAAGGTTAAATCCAAAGGCCTGCTACACCCATTTTTTTTACAGTTACATGCAATTATCATGTCATGTTTTGCTACACTATGCAACTAATAATGTCAGAATATGATATATGCAAACTAATTTTATAACACATTATATCATTATTATAGTATAATATAATATCATCTTATTACTACAACACATAAGTACTACATGTGACATAGAATATTGCATCAAATTATTTTATATTATATTTTATGGTAGTGCATTACACTATATTATATCTTATGTATTATCTTACATTTAAATAGACTATATTATATCACGTTATGTTATACTAATTTACAACACGCATAATAACTCACTCTGACACCCAGTATGAATTCTTAGTGGACAGGAAGTCTCGGTGCTACGAGATAACATCCCAGACACTTTTGGATTGGAGTCGTCTGACACTTTCTGTTTACGTCTTTTGACAGTCACCATTATTAGAGTCACAATGGTAAGAAACAGGATCTCTCTGATATAAGCCATTCTGAAATATAAAAACTGAGGATTTCTATTTGTGTGACGAAAAGGGGAGTGTTTTTGTTGGGTCAAACTTTGCTTCTGGAAAAAGCACTTTTCTATAAAGCTTGCTAAAATAATTATTCCAACTTTTGCAAGTGACATCCGCGTCTATAATAACAAAAATATTCCAAGCTATAAGATAAATAATTTAGCACCTTCTTGGCAACTTTATTTTCTTTAAATGGAGGTAATTGTATAGAGCATAACCAGACATGGTTCAGTAGGAATTTATTCTCCACTCACCCATCTAACTGGAGATAATCTATTATAGTATTAGCCTGTGAGCCCGTCTTTAGGATTAGCCTGAGACAATAACTCCAACATACTGTAAGGTTACACATTAGATTATATATTACAACCTGCTTCTTAACATATACATGTTAGCTGACTATATTAGACACGCATCAGTATAGAAACTCATGACTGCAAGCAAATATCACAATAATCTATCACAAACTCATAACCCTTCATTCAACTCTAACTAATATCATTCAATAATGTATAGGTATTACTAGCAACATCAGTGAAAACATTCATAAAACTAAAACAGGATAATTCAAATAAACATTGGCAGACAGTGTCATAACGCATGTAGGTTTAGACAAAGTTTGTAAAAACAAAACAGAAACTAGAAAATTTACCTTCCAATGTATTTGGAATATGTGGAGGGTCAACATCATAACTAAAAGATTAACAAATAAAAAATTTAGACAATTCCTAATTGGAAAAATTTTAACAGTCTACAGTTTTTAGAAATATGCTTTCATAAATATATTTTAATTAAAAAAGACTGAGTTGTTTTTGTAACCAATTTATATCATAATTTTGGAGAATCCTATTTTACACCTATTTAATGTATAAAACCATGCAACCTGTGAAATAATTGAGTCCTACAATATTGCATCAGAATAGTATCTGCTTTTGTTAAAAAGACGTAAAAAATTATAGCTTAAATAGTTAATTTTACTTACAAATATCCTATAAACCTTTGCAGAACTGACTTGGGTTTCTCAACACGAAAACATTTATCTGTAATTATAACAGAAAGGTATTTAATGGTTTAAGTTATGGTAAAAGCTTTCAGTTTCTCATATGCATAGCATGTGCTATAAATAGAATTCTAGAAATGGTCAGACTGCATGCTACACTCTCTCAATTCATGCATAAATAGTATATATATTATATATGTAGTATTGCTGCTTCATACTATATTGGATATAATAAACCTATTTACTCATTTAAATGACTGCAAATTTGCTTTGCGTAGTATGCACTTTGCCCATCAGGTCGTTATGGTCGGTTGATTTTGTTTTGGAATTTATAATTGTTTGTGTATTGCTACGCGAGTTCCTCCGTAATGGGCGTCCCCTAAATGCGCAAGCAAAAATATTTCCTTTGTGCGCGCTAGAAAGTGCTTCGCATAGTTGGAGTTATCCTCCCCAATATGCGGGACATTTTGATTGCGCATTTACGAGACGCCAGTTAAGAATCTCGCGTAGCAATACACAAACAAAGTAAATTCCCAAACAAAATCGCCCGACCATAACGACCTGCGGATAGTAGTTTATACTACACGAAACAGATTCGTGGTCAGTTAAATGAGTAAATAAGTTTACTGTATTCAATACAGTATCAATACTAAATATAAATACTCTGTTTTTCGAAATGTTGAGTTCTCATATTGGTTCAGTTTTTAATCATAGAAAATATATTATATACTTTACATGATATAGTTGTCACTCAATAGCTCTTAGCTATGCTATAGATTAGTACTAGCATAAATATTTAAAAATTCTGCAGATACACTCATTGGCCATTGCTACTGAAATTAGTACTATATTAGCATGCTGCACCCAGCAAGTCTTTACCACAAGCCTGTAGAATCATACTTTGTTACAGTAACAGTTATAAACTATGGCAAGTATAATAACAAACAGAGTAAATTTATACTATACAGTTTTTATAATGAGAACTAGACTAGAAATATCTGCTTGCAGAGATAAGTAAGTGCATATGTCCCACACATTAGTAAATATAAGTTGCCATAATAATATGATGACTATGAAAGATCTACTTTGCATAGCAATAGCATATGTTGTAGTTGTTTAATGTTGTAGTATAATGAAAATATAGCTTACTCAGTTCCTCAAGGTTTAGTATGCTGTTCAAAATACAGAACAGGTGAGTTAATAATACAGAGAAATCCATATTAATATTACATTTACATCAATATAATCATAGCAATACAGTAGAAGTTAAGATAAAGTCTTCTAGCTGTGTACACAAAATTGCTGCAAGTGAAGTGGGCAACAATGGTTTTTAGAATCAACATTGAGTTTAAGTTATTTACGTTAATCTTCAACAATCATATTATATTCATATGTTAGAAATATTATAGAAATATTTGATAGCATAAAACTAATATATTAATTCATTTTTCAGCTGTGATGCCCAGTTAAATAATATATTGTTGAACAAATTTATATATTTTTACATGGTGATATTTTTATCCCACATGCGGCCATGAATATTTGAATGTTTCGTTCTAATGAGTAGACAACCCCTGAAACAACTGCTGTACACAGACTGAGATATAATGCTCTCACTTTATGCTCAGCATTGGCATTCTTTTACCGCGAATCCTATCCATGGCTAAGAATAAAAGCTGCTTAGCTTTAGAATGAATCCTCTAATCTATCCTTCAAGTATTTCTATTATTACTATGATACCATATAGCTTACTTTTCAGCTTGCTAACCAAAAGCTATAGCCAAATACAAATATATATTTTTTTATTTCACCCTTAACGTATCCAATAATAGTTTCAATGAGTTATACTGCTACTTTATGAGTTGACCATTTTATGCAGTATCTTAAATACCCGAAAGATAAGACTAAATGTGGGACAAAAGATATGTGAGTTGGTAATAAAGTATTTGTCACTATAATAAACATTGTGTATTCTGAATCTTTCAGTAGTAAGTAGGTTGCTTAAGTACAAAATGATATTGAGAAATTAGTTTTTTGCTGTAAATATATTATTTTACTAACTTAACTTGTGTAGTTACAATAATAGGATTGCTGTTGTTTACTATTAGTTTGTATAGATCTTTGATAATTACTATGAAGTTTAGTTTATTAAGCTGAGGAACTTATGTAGACATTTTAAGCACAAATGAAGCCTAAGAAGTGTATAAAATACAATACTTGCTTGTATTTTTCTTATATTTGAGATCTGCAGTTTTATAAGATTCTATGTTAAGGCAACCTGTGAGGTTTTTTAATATACAACACCTACTTAAAACTTTACTAAAACTTCTTTGTATATTGTGAAATTATTAAATGTTATAAACTTTGTCTAATACATCTTTGTTGGAGTTTGTTATTTGATATTTAGATTTTACTGGCGGCAAGTAAAAAGGCGGAGTCGAATGAAGATCATGAATTAAGGTGAATAGATATGTCCTGTTCTATAATCATATAGACTTTAGCAAATATATTATAACAACATAAGAACATTATATTCATAGTGTAATTCACATTTACTTTTTAAGATATGTATTAGTTTAATAACCAGCAACTGCTTAATAATATGTAAGAATATTTTATCAAGCTTTCAAGCTGTTGGATAAATAATAAAACGCATGTCATGATAAAATATTTTGCAGAATTTCCCCCCCCAACTAATTTTCCAATATATTCATCAAATTTATTGATGACTCATGTCATCAAGTAATAGGTTTACAATGCAGAGAGCAGGTCTAGGGGTGTTTGGTTTAGTAACTCGATCAATGTCATAAGTTAGAATTTTGGTAAATGCCATTGGTGATGTTAGGACTAGCATCAAGTCATAATTTCTCCCGTATCCCATATAAATAACTGATGCTATATATAGAGATTTCAAGAAAAAAAAAACTTAAAAACTGTTCTCTTTTCAAAATAAGTATGCATATATGTATTTACTTATATAGCTAAAACTTTAGGTTATTGCAGTCATGTTAATGTCTAATTTATAAGCATGCGTTTCACACTTATATATACAATGCTTATCAGACAAGCACCTTAGAAGATATTGCATAAAATAGCATAAAATTGCATAACATTTCTTCATGTGGTATATTTAGCAGATCACAGATTTTGATGATGACTAGCCATGCAATCTTATTGAGTCACAATAAATACACAAATTCATGTTTTCTCACATTTGAAAATTAAAATATTATGCATATGGAAATTGGTCAATATTAAGCTGATTCAAGTCACCTGGTTGTATAAGTGATAGCCATATAATAGCTCATAATATGGCATATTCTATCTGAGCTCTTAGTAATACAGTTTTATTACCCCTCCTCTCTCTAGACTGCACTACTGTCCCTGTGCGTCTAAATCAGATGTAAGAGAGTTAGATACTCTGACTAAGAGTTATGCAGATGCTGTCCAGAGACTGGTTAGTAACGGCAGGTATGATACTAAGAAGGTCTTCACAGTTGTTATTCAGCCCTTCCTCAGGGATATGACTGCCCCAAAGTTTAGAGTGAGTTTCACAATCACCGCTGGGCTGGATAGCTGTGGAGTGTTTTATTATCAGCAAATTTTGTGTTAGCAGCAATTGCATTGGGTTTTACAATTATATTAGTGCATGTTTGCAGTTTTTTATGAATAAATAAAACACATTTTGTTTATTTTTAAAATTTATCCCATGCAAGCTGCAAAAATTATTGCCTAATTTTATTATTAGCACATTTTGTGTTAGCTGCAATTGCATTGTGCTTTAAAATTAGACTAATACAGTTTGCAGTTTTTTATGAATAAATAAAACACGTTTTGTTTATTTTAAAATTTATGCTGTGCAAGCTAACAAAAATTATTGCCTAATTTTCCTATTAAAATAATTGAATTATACTTATAAGTAGTGTAATTTGAAAGTATCAGATTAAAAGATTTTTGAAATCATTTTACTATGTGGTAGTACAATTTTTCATGCACTACAAACTAATATGATATATGCAAAATGTTTTAGAATAACACTCCTGATGCAACATATTTTGCACCAGACTGTGTAAACTGGAGTAGTAAAGGTCACAATGTGATGGGTATAGCTTCCTGGAACACTATGGTAGGCGTAGTTAAAGTGACTCTCAGCCAATGAAATTATTATTAGACTATTGGAAAGGCAATAGTTATGACATTAGAATAAACCGATTATATTATTTCTTTTATAGCAAAGTGCCACAATTGAAAATTTTAGAAAATGAAGAAATTTTAAATTGATGCTTGTATTTTGCATTTTAAACTAAAAAAATATCTAAATGAAAATCTATTATAGTTCACATTTCTGATATGCTGCCAAAAATAACATAAATTACTAGCAGCAGGTATGACAACTCCTCAAGTGATGAACTAAAAGAGCTCATTTGACTCATCTCCACCTGATAGCTGTTTCCATCATTTAAACTTTTTATTACAGCTACACAAAGTAGGAGAAAAGCAGGAGTATGTCAATATTCATGACCAACCAAATTTTCCATATGTAAGTGATTCTTTTTATCAATACTGCTATGTAGTTTAAGTTTATGTTATAAAATGTTGTTCAACTCATAGATCTTGGAGAAAAAACCAATAAGCAAAATTTGAAAAAAATAAATTTAGTGAAACACTCAAATATGAGTGTTAGCCAGCGAAAACGTGCTAATACAGGAGGGAGGATAACTACTGTATTTTGGCATGTTTTACTACATGCAGTGTGTTTATATGACGCTTAGAAACTTTGTTCGAACTTTACGTATACATGAATATGTTGTAATTATAGCAGAAACTCAAAACGTCTAATTTTAAATTTTAGAGTAAGTTCATACCAACCAGACTCAACATCAGTGACGGCACTGTTGCCATCCTCAAACCTAAGCATACTGGCAATCACAACAAAAACAACAGCAGCTCACAGGGATTGCATTACCAATCAGTAATGTTGTTAGTGCTGTGCGTTTTCAATATGACTTTTGGCTAAATATAATATTATATGACTGTGAGAAGCAAGTCTTTATAGTGTAAATGCATATAGTGTACCTTTGATTACAAACATGTATGTGTGTATTGAGAATCAGAGTAAAACTTTCAACTAATCAGGAACCATGCGTAAAGTGCAAAAGCTACAGTATTTTGTTTGAATTATATGAGGGAATCAGTTGCAAAGCTGGTATCATCAACTTTAAAAACTGTAATAGGTTTTTTTTTCTAACGAATAATTTATTAGTTTCAAATAATAAGTGTCATATTACAGCTTTCAAACTGATATACAGTCATTTATTGGTGAAACTAAGAGAAGCAAAAAAAATTACAGATTTTCAACTGGTTTTAAAAGAATCTGATAATCTAATAAACAAAAAAATATTCCAAAATAGTTATTTAATCAATCCTCGGGTAAAACAAATAGATGTAACGCTTATTTCATGAGCAAGAGAAATAAAATAACAAAAGAAGATAGAGGATTTAGAGAGTTATAGCATTTCCTTACTGTCTATATCATACTCTTTTTTACATTAGGCAGATCTATAAAGATTTTTCTTAGGTCAGAAATTTTAAAAGGTTGTCATTTACTGTTTAAAAAGCACAAATGAATAAATAAAATTATATTTTTTTGAGAATTTTTTGAATTTCAGTAAATACTTATAATAGAATAATATTATTTCTACAATATCACAATATCATAACTTATAGTATAGTTTCAACAAAAAATAATCAGTAATGCTACATTTGAATAATTTTTTTTGAGATTTGATTTTTTTTATCAAATGGTTGTAAATTGAATATGTAGCCATTCATTACATAGAGCAAAAAATATTTTTTTATCATAAACAAGGTGAATGCAGCTTACTCATGAAAGGCCCACACTGTTTGAAAATGTTAATAATTTAAAATATAGGTTTTCTTATATTTCAATTCTGGGCATCTAGAGATCTTGCTAAAAAGGGAAAAGCTAAAATTTTGTCATTTAATGTTTAAAAAACATAGTTGAATAAATGAAAATTAATTTTTTTTCAAGATTTTTAGATTTTTTTAAACTAAGAACATCAGCCCTACAAAGTTACTATTGTCAGTTTTCAAATTTAGCAATATTTCCAATGTTGATCTCAATCTAACACTGAGAATAGACACTGCCTATATGTGAAAAAAATTGATAGTTTGAGATTTTAGGAGTTAATTGAGAGCTAGTTTTCACATGGGTAATGGTTTCTATACTTGACATTGGTAAACTATTTCTTTGTAAAGAACAATGCCTTGCTGCCTTGCCATTATATGCCGAGTTATTTAGAGACAGAGCTCCGAACAGGGATAAGCGATCTTTGCTTTTGGGAATAGATTTTCTTCTTTAAAGGTGCGAGAGAACCAGCTGATGGCACTGGTCTCGGTATTTTAGATTTCTTCATTGAGTGAGCACCACCTACAGCAGCATGGAAATAAGTAAAGTTATTAGATTATATATTATATCTTAGCAAATCAAAGAATTTTTATGAGCTTAGTGCAAAATACAATTATAATATATTTCAAGATGTGAAGTGGTAAGAATAAAGTTTTCGGTTAAATTGCGATCAAAATATTTCTATATTCGATTCTATATATGGTCATGAGCAAGAATATTACAACTTGTTCTAATGAAGTACTAAGTAACGGAACATGTACAGCAGGTATTATCAGTAAACTCCCATTCATCAGATATATTCAGCTCACTATCAAGTGATGCTAATATTTAGCTGTATACTAGTACTATGTACTCACCAACTCTTCTCATACAGGAGCAGGATACATCAGTTTCACTAGAACACAGGCTAAGCTGGAGTTGTCTTCTGATTTGATAATCAGTTTTTATTTTTCTCTCATTATCCTTTGAAAAATTGATACTTGAGAGTTATACTATTTTGAGTATAAGTAAATTTTTACCACAATTTTTTTATATTTTGCAGTTGAACCTTGAAGACCAGAACTTTTAAGGTTTGTATGACAGTATTAGCCAATTTTTGAGCAACAATATTAACAAAACCTTGTATAATTAAACTAAATCACTCAGATTTGCCAAAATTTAAAACATACTATTTGTTTCCTCAAAATAAAAAATAATTTTATGTCGATTATATCAACTCACCTCAAAAGAATCTACAGAAGATGTTTCCCATCTGTCATCTTGAGTATCTAGGTCAACTTGTAGATCATTGTCAGTACGTCTTGGTACTCCTGAGTCAATCACATCAGCTGAACTACTTCTTGCTGAAATGTCATTCAAAAATGAATCTGTCATGGAGGCAAGTTCAGCCATAGACTTTATTGCTTCATCCAATACATCGTTTTTGGAAACACTCGCATAAGTTGCTTGTATATCAACTTCCCATTCTTCTTCCTCTATCGTTGGCAACGTATGGATGTAGAATCTGTCATATTCTACTGAATCTTGTTCATCTTCTTCAGTAGCTCTGATGTCTTCATTTTCTGAACCCAGACTAGGCTTAAACAACTTTTTTGTAGCATCTATAACAATATTATTGATTATCTTGTTGACAAAAGTTCTTGTCTTCAATTCCTCAAGATTGGCTCTAGCTTGAGAAAGTTTCTGTGCACTCATAGTAATTTTTAAATCAATCTCATCATTAGCTGGTGCTGCCTTCATCTCAGGGATTGCTGTTGTTGACTTTGAATTGTTGTTCTCAACATTATCAGAAGCGTTAGCTTCCTTTTTCATCACGGGCCGTGTCTCTTTTCCAGCCATAGAAGAAACTGGAAGATTTTTAACCTCTGCCTCCTTGTCTACTGATGTGGTAATTGTGGTTAAGGAGACACTAGAGTTTACGGAGTCGTCATAACTGTCTCCTGACTTAGTTCCTGTGACTGACACACTCGTGTAGCTTGAATCTGTAAGAGCATTTTTATTCTGGGGTGTTCTTTGCTTAAAAAACTGGTCGAGACAGGAAAGCGTTGTCATATTTCGGTTTCTTCGCTTGCTTTTCGCCTTTGTGCTGCTGGTTGTTGACGCTGGAATCGGTGGCCCTTGAGATGTTGGGTAGCAGATTGCTTTTAATAGACACTTGTCACTCTGAATATAAATATTCTCTGGGGTTGTTAGATCTTTCTGGCCTTGGTCATTTGAGTTGACTGGGTTAGGTGCTGGCCGCCTGTCTTCAATGATGGAGCCCAAGTCACGTTTAAACAACTTTTTTGTTGCATCTGTTACAATATTGTTCATTATTTCATTGACAAGAGCTCTCTTTTTTAATTCCTCGACATTGGTTTCAGCTCGAAGAAGTGTCTGTGCACTCTTAGTGATTTTTAGCTCAGTGCCATCATTAGCTGGTGCTGCCTTCATTTCAGGGATTACGGTTGTTGACTTTGAGTTGTTGTTCTCAACATTATCAGAAGCTTTAGTTTCTTTTTTCACCTTGGGTGTCTCTTTCTGGGCCATAGAAGGAACTTGAGAGTTTTTAACTTCCACCTCTTCGTTGAGTGATGTAGTATTTGTGGTTAAGGAGACACTAGCGTTCACAAAGTCGTCATCGCTGTCTCCTGACTTAGTTCCTGTGACTGACACACTCGTGTTACTCGAATCTGTGTGAGAATTTTTATTCTGAAAGGCTCTCTGCTTAAAAAACTGGTCGAGACAGGAAAGCGTTGTCATATTTCGGTCTCTTCGTTTTCTTCTCGCTTTCTTGCTGCTAGTTGTTGGTGCTGGAATTGGTTGCCCTTGAGATGTTGAGTTACCGACAGCTTTTGATTGACACTTGTCACTCTGAAAATGGACTTCATCTGAGATTTTCAGATTCTGCTGGCCTCCGTCATTTGAGTTGACTGGGTTAGTGGCTAAAGGTAAACATATATATTACTTTTATTCTCAAAAAATTTATTTAGTTTGTTTTATTTAAAGCAAAGCAACTATCATGAAAATGCTTGATTTGAATCTAAACATTAAAGTTCTTAAAAGGCATCCTTCTCTATAATTATTTAATAAAAATGCTTACTTTGAGTGCCAGTGGTTTGGAGATCTAAAACAACATTTGTCTGGGTGTTTCCGTCTTGAGTAGAAGAGACACTGGTTTGAGTTTTCCCATCCTGAGTATATTGCACACTGGTTTCTGTGTATTCATTCGCAGTAGATGTGACAACTCCTTGACTGCCAACTTCACGAGTCTCATTTCTACTTCTTTGACTTGAAGCATCACAAACCACTTTGCTCTTTGTTTGAATGGCTATTCCGCAAGTTTCCTTTACCACTGTTTGTGTGAAAGCTGTTGTAGTCTTCATGGATGGTTTTTCTTTTGTGAGATTGACATCAGCTAAAAAATAGAATTAAGTTTTTAATGAGTAAAAAACATCTGCGTGCATGAACAGGCTCTCCAAAATAAAAAACACATCATTGCATAGACCTTTTGCTCAGCCACATTTTTGATTATTACTTTTCCAAGTATTTTTCTTGTATAATTTTTAAATTTTCAACAATAGTAGATTTTATTAATGAGAAAGTTAGATACAAAGGCTTCCTACACTAAACTTTTACAGTCTCGTGAAACTGTTATGTTATGTTTTGCTACACTATGCAATTAATAACGTTAGAATATGATATATATAAATTAATTTTATAACACATTATATTATTATTATAATATAATAATATATCAGCATACTACTACAACACAACAGTACGACATGTGACATAGAATATTGCATCAAATTACTTTATATTATACTGTATGGTACTGCATTACACTATATTATATCTTATGTATTATATTATAGTCAAATAAACTATATTATATCATGTTATGTTATACTAATTTACAACACACATAATAACTCACTCTGACACCCAGTATGAGTTCTTAGTGGACAGGAAGTCTCGGTGCTACGAGATAACATCCCAGACACTTTTGGATTGGAGTCGTCTGACACTTTCTGTTTACGTCTTTTGACAGTCACCATTATTAAAGTCACAATGGTAAGAAACAGGATCTCTCTGATATAAGCCATTCTGAAATATAAAACTGAGGATTTCTATTTGTGTGACGAAAAGGGGAGTGTTTTTGTTGGGCCAAACTTTGCTTCTGGAAAAAGCACTTTTCTATAAAGCTTGCTAAAATAATTATTCCAACTTTTGCAAGTGACATCCGCTTTTATAATAACAAAAATATTCCAAGCTACAAGATAAATAATTTAGCACTAATTCTTGGCAACTTTAGTTTCTTGAAAGGAGATAATTGTTTAGAGCATAACCAGACATTGTTCAGTAGGGATTTATTCTCCACTCACCCATCCAACTGGAGATAATCTATTATAGTATTAGCCTGTGAGCCAGTCTTTAGGATTAGCTTGAGACAATAACTCCAACATACTGCAAGGTTACACATTAGATTATATATTGTAACCTGCTTCTTAACATATACATGTTAGCTGACTATATTAGACAGCATTAGTATAGAAACTCATGACTGCAAGCAAATATCACAACAATCTATCACAAACTCATAACCCTTCATTCAACTCTAACTAGAATTATCCAGTAATGTATACGTATTACTAGCAACATCAGTGATAACATTCATAAAACTAAGTTAGTTTAGAACAGGATAATTCAAATAAACATAGGCAGACCGTGTGATAACACACGTAGAAAGAGATTCGTAAAAACAACCCAGAAACTAGAAAATTTACCTTCCAATGTATTTGGAATATGTGGAGGGTCAACATCATAACTAAAATATTAACAAATAAAAAATTTAGACAGTTCCTAATTGGGAAAATTAACAGTCAACAGTTTTTAGAAATATGCTTTCATAAATATTAAATTAAAAAAGACTGCGTTGTTTTTATAACCAATTCATATCATAATTTTGGAGCATCCTTTTTTTATACCTATTTAATATATAAAACCATGCAACCTGTGAAATACCTAAGTCCTACAATATTGCATCAGAATAGTAGCTACTTCTGTTAAAAAGTTGTAAAAATTAATAGCTGATGCTCATGTACGCATATTTATACTTGAATTTACTTACAAATATCCTATAAACCTTTGCAGAACTGACTTGGGTTTCTCAACACGGAAACATTTATCTGTAATTATAACAGAAAGCCATTAATAGTTTAAGTTATGGTAAAAGCTTTCAGTTTCTCATATGCATAGAATGTGCTATAAATAGAATTCTAGAAATGGTCAGACTGCATGCTACACTCTCTCAATTTGTGCATAAATAATATATATATTATATATGTAGTATTGCTGCTTCATACTATATTGGATATAATAATAAACTTATTTACTTAGTCATAAATGACTGCAAATTTGCTTTGCGTAGTATGAACTATGCCCATCAGGTCGTTATGGTCGGATGATTTTGTTTTGGAATTTATATTGTTTATGTATTGCTACACGAGTTTCTCCGTAATGAGCGTCTCCTAAATGCGCAAGCAAAAATATTCCCTTTGTGCTTGCGCGTGCTAGAAAGTGCTTCACGTAACCTTACAACAACTGGAGTTATCCTCCCCAATATGCGGGACATTTTGCTTGCGCATTTAGGAGACGCCAACTAAGAACCTCGCGTCGCAATACACAAACAGTAAAAATTCCCAAACAAAATCAGCCGACCATAACGACCTGTTGATAGTAGTTTATACTACACGAAGCAAATAATTTGCAGTGATTTAAATGAGTAAATAAGTTTATTATATCAAATATAGTATCAATACTAAATATAAATACTTTATATTTTCGAAATATTGAGTTCTCTTAATTCAGTTTTTAATCAGAGAAACTATATTATATACTTTACGTAATATAGTTGTCACTCAATATCGATTAGCTATGGTATAGATTAGTACTAGAATGAATATTTAAAAATTCTGCAGACACACTCATTGGCCATTGCTACTGAAATTAGTATCATAATAACATGCTGCACACAGCGAGTCTTCACCACAAGCCTGTAGAATCATACTTTATAACAGTAACAGTTATAAACTATGGCAAGTATAATAACAAACGAAAGTAAATTTATACTATACAGTTTTTATAATAAAAACTAGACTAGAAATATCTGCTTGCAGAGACAAGTAAGTGCATATATGTCTCACACATTAGTAATTATGATGACTACAAAACATCTACCTTGGATAGCATTAGCATATGCTGTAGTTGTTTAATGTTGTAGTATAAAGAAAATATAGCTTACCCAGTTCTTCGAGGTTTAGTATGCTGTTCAAAATACAGAACAGGTGAGTTAATAATACATAGAAATCCATATTAATATTACATTTACATCAATATAATCATAGCAATACAGTACAAGTTAAGATAAAATCTACTAGCTGTGTACACAAAATTGCTGCAAGTGAAGTGGGCAACAATGGTTTTTAGAATCAACATTGAGTTTAAGTTATTTACGTTAATCTTCAACAATCATATTATATTCATATGTTAGAATTATTATAGAAATATTTGATAGCATAAAACTAATATATTAATTCAATTTTTTAGCTTTAATTCCCAGTTAAATAATATTTTGTTGAACAAATTCATATATTTTTACATGGTGATATTTTTATCCCACATGCGGCCATGAATATTTAAATGTTAGCCGATTGCTGGCCAATTTATTTGCCAAATACTTACTAAAAGCATAATATCATTATATATAGCAAAGGGGAATTTTAAAATTTTATTGCACATTTTAAAATTATCTATTTATGAAAATTAGAATTAGAAATTATAAGGAATTACAATAAATATATAGACTTCTTTGAGTTTTTACAAATATATCTTATTGGAAAACTTCATTTCATCGCCTGCTCTAACAAAAACAACAAATATAAATTGTAAAAGTAAGAATTAGTGTTTTGACTGATAGGCTACCTGTAGACAACCCATGAAACAACTGCCGAACATATAGATTGAGATATAATGCTCTCACTTTATGCTCGGCAATGGCATTCTTTTGCTGAACCTCCTATCCATGGCTACGAATTGAAGCTGTTTAGATCTAAGCAAGACAAAAAGTACTTCAAAAAGAATCCTCTAATCTATCTTGCAAGTATTTCTATCATTACTGAGATACCATATAGCTTACTTTTCAGTTTGATAACCAAAATCTATAGCCAAATACAAATATATTATTTCTTCATTTCACCCTTAAAGTATCAAATAATAGCTTCAATAGTAACTGTGACTTTATGAGTTGCCCATTGTAAGCAGTATCCTGAATATCTAAATGATAGACTATATGTGGGAAGAAACACATGTGAGTTGGTAATAATTGAGAAACTCTAATACAACGTATTTGCTACTAAAGTGAGCATTCTGTATTCTGAACCTTTCAGTACTAAGAAGGCTGTTTGAGTACAAAATGATATTGAGAAATTAGTTTGTTTTTGCTGTAAGTATATCATTTTATTAACTTAACTTGTGTAGTTACAATAATAGGATTGCTATTGTTTACTATTGGTTTGTATAGATCTTTGATAATTGCTATAAAGTTTAGTTTATTAAGCTGAGGAACTTACGTAGAAAATTTAAGTATATCTAGACAAGCCTATGAAGTGTATAAAATATAATATTTGCATGTTTTTTCTTACATTTGATACTTACAGTTTTATAAAATCTTATACTAAATTGACTGAAATAAGAATTTTAAATCAGTCTATTAGACTTTTTAAAATAACACTTACATAAAACTTTACAAAAACTTCTTTGTATATTGTGAAATTATGAAATGCAATCAACTTTGTCTAATACATCGTTGTTGGAGTTTGTTAATTTCTTTTTTAGATTCTACTGGCTGCAAGTGAAAAGGCAGAGTCGAATAAAAATCAAGAATTAAGGTGAATAGATATGTCCTGTTTTGTGGTAGAGACTTTAGCACATATATTATAATAACATAAGAACCTTATATTCATAGTGTAATTCACATTTACTTTTTAAGATATTAGTTTGATAATCACCAACTGCTTAATAATATGTAAAAATATTTTATCAAGCTTTCAAGTTGTTAGTAAATAATAAACTTATGTCATGATAAAATATTTTGCAATATTTTTTTCCAACTAGTTTTCCAGCATATTCACCAATTTATTGATGACTCATTATCAAGTAATGCAATGCAGAGAGCAGGTCTAAGGGTAATTAGCGTGTTTGGCTTAGTAACTCGAAGTCATAGGTTAGATTTCCAGTAAAGACCTTGGTGATGCTAGGACAAGCATCAAATCATAATTGCTCCTGTGCCACATATGAATAAGTACTTTATATAATCTGCTTTTAAGAAAACTCTTTCTGTCAGGGTTTCTCACAAGGAGAGTGATTATAAACTTTCATGATTTTTATCAATTAACACGATACAAAAACTTATCTCAGTGTCTCTTACAACTTATCAGAACTGTTTCTTCAAGTTTCTGCCTAAGTGTTTCATATGGAACGGGATGGCTACAAGAATGATGAAAGTATTATGATCGGCACTTTTGCTGGTCTACAAACAACCGATGGTCAGACATCCTCGAATCTTGTGTCACACTTAAAGTACACGGCTTCACCCAAGTTAATAACACACATGTGGTTGTTGTGGACCGTGACAGACACTGCCTCTATGTTCTCCACAGGGGAAACAACAATGTGCAATCACTAGCAGAAACATGTGGATCTGGTGGCAATAAGAATGGAAGAGTATGAGTCGGGCGGTTGTTTTACCCAAGGGGTGTGAAAGTAGATATTAGAAACCCAGGCAAGTTACTAGTTACTGATGAATTCAACAATGCACTGAGATCTGTAGGTTAGGAGACAGGAGAACTAAGCATGGTGACAAAATCTAACCTCAAGAATCCAAGAGGACTGCTCTGGGCTAACCAAGAGTTGCTGGTAACTAATGTGGCTGGCTACATTTCTCAGATAAGTTAGTCTGACAAGGGGGTTGTTAACAGCAAAGTGGTAGCTGGATTTACAGCGCTTGGTAACTTATACTATGGAAAAGCTGATGAGGTTCAATTTACTTATCAGCATGAAATTGCCAGCGTGGGAAATAACCAATACATTGTTGGTAACTATGGACGGAATATACTCAGCTCCTTAGATCCTAACAAGCTAGTATCTGGGCCTGTTTTTTCAAAGGAGAAAAATTTGCGTGGGGAAAGCAGTCCATTTCCAAATGGTCCCTTGTCATTGTTGAGAGAAGGGAAAGACCTGTATGTCGGTAAGTGGCTATATTTTTTTCTACAAGTTTAGAAAAAGTATTCACTTGAAAATTATGTAGAGAATATACAGGCAGCTCTTGACTATCTACATGCCAACTTACCAAAAACCTTAGTCAACTTTATAGAGATGTATGGAATAGGGAAGGTTAGGGATATGGTTCGGTCTCACTCAAGGTGTGAGCGTAACCTTAGGTAACGTTTTATAAAGTAACCATTAAGCTGTTTGCATATTCTATAACGATTTTAAATTGTTGTTCAGGTTAGTTTGTTTTTATCCTCTATAGCTAAATGTACAAGTATTATCATTTAAAAACAATAATTATTAGAGTAACAACAATTTTAGCACCAAGCATGCTGGTCTAAAGACATACAGCTTTACCTGCATCATTATGATTATTTTATCTGTTTCATTATGATAATTTTGAAGCGTGGCTTAATTTTATTGCAACTATTTTCAAATTTAGTACTGAAGCTTTAATTCCACTGGCTATGCTTTGTGTATAGCAGGTAACTGTGCTCTTTAGAATATTAAGATAGTGTTAGCAAGGGTACTGTTATTATGGTGGTAATAGTGTGCTAAAGACTTTAGGAATTTAAGAACTTAAAAACTGTTCCATTTTATAAATAAATATTTCGCATATAGTCGGTTATGGGTGACACTTTTGGTTATTGCAGTCATGTTAATGTATAATTATTAAGCATGCATTTCACATTATACAATGCAGTATATCTGATAAGCACTTACATGTAATGCTTTGTTGATATTGCATAAAATAGCATAAAGTTTTTCCGTACTTTGATAGCCTATATTAAGCTAATCACACGCCATGCAATCTTATTAAGTCACAACAAATGCATAAATTCATGTTTTCTAGCATTTTGCAAATTAATCATTATTATGCATTTGAAAATTAGTAAATACTAAAATGATTAAAAAAATTTACTCGGTTGTATAAGTGATAGCCATATAATAACACATAATATTATGTTGGCAAATTCCATCTGAGCTCTTAGTAATACAGTTTTATTACCTCTCCTCTCTCTAGACTGCACTACTGTTCCTGTGTGACTAAATCAGATGTAACAGAGTTGGATACTCTGACTAAGAGTTATGCAGATGCTGTCCAGAGACTGGTTAGTAACGGCAGGTATGATACTAAGAAGGTCTTCACAGTTGTTATTCAGCCCTTCCTCAGGGATATGACTGCCCCAAAGTTTAGAGTGAGTTTCACAATCACCACTAGAATAAATAGCTGTGTTATAGTGTTTTATTATTAGCAAATTTTGTGTTAGCTGCAATTGCATTGGGTTTTACAATTATATTAGTGCAGTTTGCAGTTTTTTTATGAATAAATAAAACATTTTGTTTATTTTAAAATTTATCCTGTGCAAGCTGCAAAAATTATTGCCTAATTTTTCTATTAAAAGATTTAAATTATATGTATATACATAGTGTGATTTGGAAGCATCAAATTAAAAGATTTTTGAAATAATTTTACTAGATGCGAGTATAATTTTTCGTGCACAAACTAATACATTTCAACTTTTTTATTACAGCTATACACAAAGTAGAAGAAAAGCAGGAGCATGTCAATATTCATGACCAACCAAAATGTCCATATGTAAGTGAATCTTTTTATCAACATTGCTATGTAGGTTAAGTTTATATTATAAAATGTTGTTCAACTCATAGATCTTGGAGAAAAAACCAATAACCAAAATTTGAAGAAAATAAATTTAGTGAAACACTCAAATATGAACGTTAGCCAGCGAAAACATGCTAACACAGGAGGGAGTAACTACTGTATTTTGACAGATGTTTTACTACATGCAGTGTGTTTATATGACGCTTAGAACCTTTGTTCGAACTTTACGTATACATGAATATGTTGTAAATATAGCAGAAACTCAAAACGTCTATTTTTTAATTTTAGACTAAGTTCATACCAACCAGACTCAACATCAGTGACGGCACTGTTGCCATCCTCAAACCTAAGCATACTGGCAATCACAACAGAAGCAACAGCAGCTCACAGGAATTGCATTACCAATCAGAAAGATTGTTAGTGCTGTGTGTTTTCAACATGATCTTTGGCTAAATATATTTATGACTGTCAAAATCAGAGACAAGTCTTTATAGTGTAAATGAAGTGCAGCATCGGTTACAGACATGTATATATGTGTTTTGAGAATCAGAGTAGAACTTTCAACCAATCAAGAACCATTATAAAGTGCAAAAGCTATAGTATTTTGTTTGAATAATGCAAGGGAATCATTTGCAAAGCTGGGATCAGTAACATTTAAAAACTGTAATAGGCTTTTGTTTCTAATGAATCATTTATTAGTTTCAAATAATAAGTATCATATTACAGATATACAGCCATTTACTGGTAAAACTACGAAAAGCAAAAATATTACAGATTTTCAACTGGTTTTAAAATAATCTGATAATTTAATAAACAAAAAATACTCCATAATAGTTATTTAATCAAGCCTCAGGGAGAACAAATAGATGTAACATTTATTTCATGAGCAAGAGAAATATAATAACAAAAGAAGATAGAGGATTTAGAGAGTTATAGCATTTGTTTACAGTCCATTACTCTTCTTTTTTACATTAGGCAGATCTATAGAGATTTTTCTTAGGACAGAAATTTTAAAAGGTTGTCATTTACTGTTTAAAAAGCACAATTGAAAAAATAAAGTTATAATTTTTTTTCCAGATTTTTTTGAATTTCAGTACCAACTAATAAAATAATATTTATATTTATACAATATCACAATAGCAGGATATATCATAACTTATAGTATAGTTTCAAAAAGAAAATATTTGGCAATGCTACACTTGAACAATTTTTTTTTGGAGATTTGATTTTTTTTATAAATAGAAACAATTAATTGTAAATAGTATTTAGTCAATCATTACATGGAGCAAAAAATATTTTTTTATCATAAATGAGGTGAATGCAGCCTACTCATGAAAGACCCACACTGTTTGAAAATGTTGATAATTTATAATATAATTCTTCTTATATTTTAATTCTGGGCATCTAGAGATCTTGCTAAAAAGAGAAAGGCTAAAATTTTGTCATTTAATGTTTAGAAAACATAATTGAATAAATGAAAATTAAATTTTTTTTCAAGATTTTTAGATTTTTTTAAACTGAGAACATCACCCCTACAAAGTTACTATTGTCAGTTTTCAAATTTAGCAATATTTCCAATGTTGATCTCAATCTAACACTGAGAATAGAAACTACCTATATATGTGAAAAAATTGACAGTTTGAAATTTTAAGAGTTAATTGACAGTTTTCACATGGGTAATAGTTTCTATACTTGACATTAGTAAACTATTTCTATGTAAAGAACTATGCCTTGCTGCCTTGTCATTACATGCCGAGTCATTTAGAGACAGAGCTGCGAACAGGGATAAGCGATCTTTGCTTTTGAGAATAGATTTTCTTCTTTAAAGGTGCGAGAGAACCAGCTGATGTCACTGGTCTCGGTATTTTAGATTTTTTCATTGAGTGAGCACCACCTACAGCAGCATAGAAATAAGTGAAGTTATTAGATTATATATTATATCTTAGCCGACCAACAAACTTTTATGAACGTAGTGTAAAATACAATTATAATATATTTCAAAATATGAAGTGGTATGAATAAAGTTTTCGGTCAAATTGCGATCAAAAATCACAGGGATAGTATCTCTATATTTCATTCTATACATGATCATGGGCAAGAATATTACAACTCGCTCTTATGAACTGCTAAGTAACGGAACATGTACATGCAGCAGGTATCATCAGTAAGCTCCAATTTATCAGATATATTCAGCTCATTATCAAGTGATGCTAATATTTAGCTGTATAATAGTCCTATCTACTCACCAACTCTTCTCATACAGGAGCAGGATACATCAGTCTCACTGGAACACAGGCTTAGCTGGAGTTGTCTTCTGATTTGATAATCAGTTTTTATTTTTCTCTCATTTTCCTTTGAAAAATCAAAACTTGGGAGTTATACTATTTTTGAGTAACAATAAATTTTTACCACAAAGTTTTTATATTTTGTAGTTGAACCTTGAAGACCAGAACTCTTGATGTTTGTATGACAGTATTAGCCAATTTTTGAGCAAAAAAATTCACAAAAAATTGTATAATTAAGCTAAATCACTCAAATTTGCCAAAATTTAAAACATACTATCTGTTTCCTTAAAATATAAAAATAGTTTTATGTTGAATATATCAACTTACCTCAAAAGAATCTACAGAAGATGTTTCCCATCTGTCATCTTGAGTATCTAGGTCAACTTGTAGATCATTGTCAGTGCGTCTTGAGACTCCTGAGCCAATCACATCAGCTGAACTTCTTCTTGCTGAAACGTCATTCAAAAATGAATCTGTCAAGGAGGCAAGTTCAGCCATAGACTTTATTGCTTCATCCAAAACATATTTTTTGGAAACACTCGCATAAGTTGCTGGTATATCAACTTCCCATTCTTCTTCCTCTATCGTTGGCAATGTATGGATGTATAATCTGTCATATTCTAATGAATCTTGTTCATCTTCTTCAGTAGCTCTGATGTCTTCATTTTCTGAACCCAGACTAGGCTTAAACAAGTCTTTTGTTGCATCTATAACAATATTATTGATTATTTCATTGACAAAAGTTCTTGTCTTCAATTCCTCAAGATCGGCTCTAGCTTGAGAAAGTTTCTGTGCACTCATAGTGATTTTTAAATCAATCTCATCATTAGCTGGTGCTGCCTTCATCTCAGGGATTGCTGTTGTTGACTTTGAGTTGTTGTTCTCAACATTATCAGAAACCTTAGCTTCTTTTTTCATCACGGGTGTCTCTTTTCCGGCCATAGAAGAAACTTGAAGGTTTTTAACTTCTACCTCCTTGTCTACTGATGTAGTAATTGTGGTTAAGGAGACAGTAAGGTTTACGGAGTCATCATGGTTGTCTCCTGACTTAGTTCCTGTGACTGACACACTCGTGTAGCTTGAATCTGTAGGAGCATTTTTATTCTGGGGTGTTCTTTGCTTAAAAAACTGGTCGAGACAGGAAAGCGCTGTCATATTTCGGTTTCTTCGCTTGTTTTTCGCCTTTTTGCTGCTGGTTGTTGACGCTGGAATTGGTTGCCCTTGAGATGTTGAGTTACCAGCGGCTTTTAATTGACACTTGTCACTCTGAAAATGGACTTCATCTGAGATTTTCAGATTCTGCTGGCCTCCGTCATTTGAGTTGACTGGGTTAGTGGCTAAAGTTAAACATATATTACTTTTATTCTCAAAAGTTTTATTTAGTTTGTTTTATTTAGAGCAAAACAACTATCATGAAAATTTTTTATTTGAATCTAAACATTAAAGTTCTTAAAAGACATCTTTCTCTATAATTGTTTAATAAAAATGCTTACTTTGAGTGCCAGTGGTTTGAAGATCTAAAACAACATTTGTCTGGGTGTTTCCGTCTTGAGTAGAAGAGACACTGGTTTGAGTTTTCCCATCCTGAGTATATCGCATACTGGTTTCTGTGTATTCATTCGCAGTAGATGTGGCAACTCCTTGACTGCCAACTTCACGGGTCTCATTTCTACTTTGACTTGAAGCATCACAAACCACTTTGCTGTTTGTTTGAATGGCTATTCCGCAAGTTTCCTTCACCACTGTTTGTGTGAAAGCTGTTGTAGTCTTTATGGATGGCTTTTCTTTTGCGAGATTGACATCAGCTAAAAAATAGAAAAGTTTTTAATGAGTAAAAAAACCATCTACATGCATGAACAGGCTCTACAAAGGAAAAGAAATGAAGTACATCTTGGCATAGACCTTTTGCTAAGTCACATTTCTGATTATCACTTTTTCAAATGTTTTTCCTTTATAATTTATACATTTTCAACAATAATCGACTTTATTGATGTGAAGGTTAAATCCAAAGGCCTGCTACACCCATTTTTTTACAGTTACATGCAATTATCATGTCATGTTTTGCTACACTATGCAACTAATAATGTCAGAATATGATATATGCAAATTAATTTTATAACACATTATATCATTATTATAGTATAATATAATATCATCATACTACTACAACACATAAGTACTACATGTGACATAGAATATTGCATCAAATTATTTTATATTATATTTTATGGTACTGCATTACACTATATTATATCTTATGTATTATCTTATATTTAAATAGCCTATATTATATCACGTTATGTTATACTAATTTATAACACACATAATAACTCACTCTGACACCCAGTATGAGTTTTTAGTGGACAGGAAGTCTCGGTGCTGCGAGATAACATCCCAGACACTTTTGGATTGGAGTTGTCTGACACTTTCTGTTTACGTCTTTTGACAGTCACTATTATTAGAGTCACAATGGTAAGAAACAGGATCTCTCTGATATAAGCCATTCTGAAATATAAAAACTGAAGATTTCTATTTGTGTGACGAAAAGGGGAGTGTTTTTGTTGGGTCAAACTTTGCTTCTGGAAAAAGCACTTTTCTATAAAGCTTGCTAAAATAATTATTCCAACTTTTGCAAGTGACATCCGCTTTTATAATAACAAAAATATTGCAAGCTACAAGATAAATAATTTAGCACCTTCTTGGCAACTTTATTTTTTTTTAAATGGAGGTAATTGTTTAGAGTATAACCAGACATGGTTCAGTAGGAATTTATTCTCCACTCACCCATCCAACTGGAGATAATCTATTATAATATTAGCCTGTGAGCCCGTCTTTAGGATTAGCCTGAGACAATAACTCCAACATACTGCAAGGTTACACATTAGATTATATATTACAACCTGCTTCTTAACATACACAAGTTAGCTGACTATATTAGACACGCATTAGTATAGAAACTCATGACTGCAAGCAAATATCACAACAATCTATCACAAACTCATAACCCTTCATTCAACTCTAACTAATATTATCCAATAATGTATAGGTATTACTAGCAACATCAGTGAAAACATTCATAAATCTGGGTTAGTTTAAAACAGGATAATTCAAATAGACATAGGCAGACAGTGTGATAACGCATGTAGGTTTAGAAAAAATTTGTAAAAACAAAACAGAAACTAGAAAATTTACCTTCCAATGTATTTGGAATATGTGGAGGGTCAACATCATAACTAAAATATTACCAAATAAAAAATTTAAACAATTCCTAATTGGGAAAAGCAACAGTCTACAGTTTTTAGAAATATGCTTTCATAAATATTAAATTAAAAAAGACTCCGTTGTTTTTATAACCAACAGGTTTTGGAGCATCCTTTTTACACCTATTCAATATATAAAACCACGCAACCTGTGAAATACCTAAGTCCTGCAATATTGCATCAGAATAGTATCTGCTTTTGTTAGAAAGTTGTAAAAATTATAGCTGATGTTCATGTACGAATATTTATAGTTAAATTTACTTACAAATATCCTATAAACCTTTGCAGAACTGACTTGGGTTTCTCAACACGGAAACATTTATCTGTAATTATAACAGAAAGGCATTTAATAGTTTAAGTTATGGTAAAAGCTTTCAGTTTCTCATATGCATAGAATGTGCTATAAATAGAATTCTAGAAATGGTCAGACTGCATGCTACACTCTCTCAGTTCGTGCATAAATAATATATGTATTATATATTTAGTATTGCTGCTTCATACTATATTGGATATAATAAACTTATTTACTCATTTAAATGACAGCAAAATTGCTTTGTGTACTATAAAACTACGCTCCTCGGGTCATTACGGTCAGGTGATTTTGGTTTTCGAATTTATATTGTTTGTGTATTGCTACGCGAGTTTCTTCGTAACTGCGTCTCCTAAATGCGCAAGCGAAAATTTTTCTTTGTGCTTGCGCGTGCTTGAAAATTGTTTGCGCAACTGGAGTTATCCTCTCTCAACATGCGGAACATTTTGATTGCGCATTTAGGGGAAGCTAATTAAGAACCTCGCGTATCAATACACAAACAATATAAATTCCCAAACAAAACCACCCGACCATAGCGAACTGCTGATAGTAGTTTATACTACACAAAACAGATTCGTAGTCAGTTAAACGAGTAAATAAGTTTATTATATTCAATACAGTAACATTACTAAATATAAATACTCTGTTTTTCGAAATATGGAATCCTATTAATTCAGTTTTTAATCATAAAAACGATATAATATACTTTACATATAGTTGTGACTCAATAGCTCTTAGCTATGGTATAGATTAGTACTAGAATATATATTAATAAATACTGCAGATACACTCATTGCTACTGAAATTAGTACTATATTAACATGCTGCACACAGCAAGTCTTTACCACAAGCCTCTAGAATCATACTTTCTAACAGTAACAGTTATAAACTATAGTAAGTATAACAAACGAGAGTAAATTCAAACTATATAGTTTTTATAATGAGAACTATACTAGAAATATCTGCTTGCAGAGATAAGTAAGTGCATATGTCCCACACATTAGTAAATATAAGTTATTATAATAATATGATTACTAAGAAACATCTACCTTATTGGATAGCATTAGCATATGTTGTAATTGTTTAATGTTGTAGTTTAATGAAAATGTTGCTTACCCAATTCTTCAAGGTTTAGTATGCTGTTCAAAATACAGAACAGGTTAGTTAATAATACAGAAAAATCCATATTAATATTACATTTACATCAATATAATCATAGCAATACAGTACATGTTAAGATAAAATCTACTAGCTGTGTACACAAAATTGCTGCAAGTGAAGTGGGCAACAATGGTTTTTAGAATCAACATTGAGTTTAAGTTATTTAAGTTAATCTTCAACAATCATATTATATTCATATATTTAAATTGTTGTAAAAATATTAAAACAATATATATATATATATATATATTATATATATGCATGTATAAGTTATATGTATTTATTATATATATATATATATAATATTATATAATATATATATATATATATATATTATGATATATGTATAATATATGTATAATATATATATACATATATATATATATATATGTATATATATATATGTATATATATATATATATATATCAATCTTGTGGTAACCATTTGAAATAAGGCAAACAAAAATCAACTTTATAAATATAAATATATATATTATATATATATATTTATAAAGTTGATTTTGTTTGCCTTATTTCAAATGGTTACCACAAGATTGAGTTGAGTGTACAGAGAGATTTTAATTTATGTCCAGAGCCACTTATTGAATTGCATTCTCTTATTTCTTCATGAAGTCAAAATATTTGATCACAAATTCTTGCAACAGATGTGACCTGTAACCTGTACGTGTGTGTGTGTGTGTGCGTGCGTGCGTGCGTGCGTGCGTGCGTGCGTGCGTGCGTGCGTGTGTGCGAGATAAATATGTCAACTTGTCTATGCAGAGATCTGCTAAGACCCAACTATAAAACTCCACAGGTGACGGCTAAATTCTTCTGTTGTATGTAAAATTTCGACATGGTATTTTATTTGTGACGCTAGAGTACAAATTCTCGACACTTCAGTTCATGATGCTTGACCCTTTAGTATATACAAGTTTTGAAAATATAATATTTTATATTATGAAGGAAATTTAATAATGTTACATAAAAACCACACATATTGCATTGTATGCAATTTTGTTTTATAAAAATATATAAATTAGGTTTGATAATAATATTACAGCAACATGCTAGTTAAAATAATCTCAAGTTGATATGATGAGAGGGAGACAACTTCACATATCAGAAACAGTCTTCTATGTACAATAAGAATGAATATTGCTATGACAGGAAATTAACTCAACAACCAAAATAGATAAAAATGTAAATTTTCATTTAGTGGATTGTCACATGATAAATAGATTTTAGTCTAGTAACCATAATTTCTCTGTTTCTTGAACTCTTTGGTGTAGGTGGCCAGAATATCCATAGCTTCATATAGTCCTTCACCATTAGTAGCACAGGTTGCTTGCACGTGCCACTTCCTAATAAAACAGAATATGCTGATCAAGAGAAGCAAGGTCAGGCGTCAGGGAAACTGGAGGTGCAAATCATGTTGTGAATGAGTCACCAGCATTAAAGGGAATCTTGTGACTAATAGTTCAAGTACACAATTAATTGCCTAGTTTCTAAGTATAAGTGTAAATTGTTCACATGGACTGTAATGTCACGCCTCACCTTTGAGTCAATTTGTGAAGATGAAGTGCCTCGGCTATCTCTGAACAGCTAGCAGAGTTGGGTAGATCCTGTTTGTTAGCCAACACGACTACAGGCACACCTCTCATCTCGTCTGACTCTATTATGTTGAGCAACTCATCATATGCCTCAGCAAACCGTGACTTATCACAGCTGTCTATCACATAGATCAGACCTGCCAATAGATCAAAATGATCATCATAACCACAATAGCACAACGTATGTTATGTACTTCAAATGTTGTAAATGTAAAACTAAGCAGATGTAAAATAATAATTGCCCCCAACCGGATTCGAACCACAGACCTCCGGCTTACAAGCAGGCGCGCTAACCAATTACGCTACAGGGACTTTGGGATTCCAAACAACATCCCACCCAGTTCTCTCCAGAACTGCACTCAGTACTCGGTCAGTTTATGGGCTCCACTTGCTACTCAGCTCCCTAAGAGTACTTCCACAAGACAAGGCCAAGATATCTTGTAAAATAATTGCCCCCACCGAGATTCGAACCACAGTCCTCTGGCTTGCAAGCAGGCGCACTAACCAATTACGCTAAAGGGACTTCAAGATTCTAAACAACAGTAGAAGAGCAGTGTAGTTGCATACCTTGGGTGTTTTGAAAGTAGTGTTTCCACAGCTGTCTTATTCTGTACTGACCACCAACATCCCACATAGTGAATGTGAGTCCTTTCTTGGGAGTTACAGTTTCGACATTGAATCCAATAGTAGGAATGGTAGTGACAGCTTCATTCAGTTTCAGCTTATACATAATCGTAGTTTTACCTACAATCGGTTATTATTGACTAGTAATACTAATAGCAGTCGCAAATGCTATTTATTTAAATTAAGAATAAAATTAACTTAAATTAGAATAATCCTAAAAAGCATACAGCATGCAAAATTCAGTCAATGATAACTAAGAGTCAACTACTACTAGTAGTAGCATTGCAAACTCAAAGTACACGAGCTTTATCTATTTCAATTTTTCAAGATAGCAAAGAATCTTGGCAAACTATTTTATAATTGAGAGATGCAGTTATTTTAATTTGTTACTGTTGGTAAAGTTTGAAATTGATATTACTGAAACGCTAAGTTTTAACATTTACTTTGGCTTACCTGCAGCATCAAGCCCGAGCATCAGAATCCTCATAGGATCATTAGCGAAACTGTCAAATAAACTGCTAAGTTTCGATACAAGAAGTCCCATACTTGAAAAATATTAATATAAGTAGCACGTGTTTTAAACAAACAAAGTCGAAGACTGACGTCTAATTGAATTAAAAATAATATCAAGTTACTGTTAAACTTAAACGAAAATTAAATTAAAATTTAAACCCTGAGTTAGGGCGGTGAAGTGTTTTTTTTTAAATTAATACTTCTTTATGACTCCTGGTAAATTTATCCAACTTTTTTGTTGTATACTGACCAACCCGAATGCAGGCCATTGTGCGCCACACTTCTTTTTATATTCAATAAAATCGATTGCACCACGCTGGTCGTGACCAGTCATCGCACCCATCAAACATAATTATGTCATCAACTCCACGTGTATTATTTTGAAGTGTGACAGGTAATGCGGCTCAAATTAATTTGTCAGTTCTGCCAATTACGTAAAAGCTGTAAGCTCGGACTATGATCTTGAATTTATCAATCGCTTAGTAACAAATAATACTACTGCTTTTGCGCTGGGCAAGTTGGAATTTCCAAAACATTTATCGATGCTGGCAATTATGCAATGAGCATCTCTATTGGCTCATACGAAATAAATCATCGAATATGAAACACGATTGTGTTGATGAGTTGAACTCTCCACGTGTTATCCGAATCGTAACTATTTACACACTACTCAGTACACATTGCGAACAGAAACAATGGACTAGTTTTACATCATTAACCCAAAAGCTTTATGAAAGGCTATATATGCGGTCACATAAAACAAAAAATAAATACTGTAGGTGGTGATGTTGTTTCAAAATATATTATTTAGAGCTAGTAAAATTGATCATGTATAAACATGATAATATGTTATATTATATGAAATAACACATTATATTTATGTTAAAACATTATTCAATTAGAATAATAACAGCTAGCAACTTTTCCTCATGCGGTCCATCATCCTATGAATGTATGTCTGTGTAAAATTTACAAACTCTAACTTGATGTGCATTTATACAAGTGTTACTTATATATACATAGTGCACATAGGTAGGTATCTGTACTGCATATTATAGGTGCATGCCTCCCTATATTTAAATGTACTAATGTTTATTATGCTACTCACTCTATAAATGAATACAAATTTACCAGTTGAAAATTCAACAGCTACTATAGTAACTTTATTGGGAAATATTTTACAGTGAAAAACGGTGCAATTTACAATATAATATATATTATGTTATTCATCACCACTCTGTATAAAAATCACATAATAAATTATTGCAACAAAAGGTATTATTCTCAGCTCTTAAAGTTATGTACCATTAACAGAGTATATTATGTACTATTAATGCAGTATGTTATGTACCTCATGCAGGTAAATAAATTAGTGATCCTAAATTTCAAACTTGTATTCTGGGAAAAACTTTATCAACAATTAAACCAAAAATCCATATCTACATGCCCTTGAATTTATCATACTTATTATAATCATAACAGCAAATGACAGGACTTTCACAAACACAGAGTAGCACTACTCAGAGTGATGTCACTGACTGTACTACTCAGAGTGATGTCACTGACTGTACTACTCAGAGTGATGTCACTGACTGCAGTACTCAAAGTGGTGTCACTGACTGTACTACTCAGAGTCATTTAACTGACTGCACTGCTACTCCCAGCAAACAGGGCGCTACAAGTTCACTCAGCGAGTTGGTTGCTTCTGATTGGAGCCTGACACAGATTTGTTCCGAATGACTTCGACTAGCCTCACCAGCTCATCTAGATCATTACTCTGCGTATTCACCAGCTCTCGTAACTTTTTGGTATCTCGGGTTAAACTCCTAAGGCTATGCTCTTGTTTTTCTTCCTTCATGGCTGAATTACGCGCCTGTCTGTGATACTCAAAGCCCAGCAAACCTAACAGAATATAATAATTCCTGTAAAGCTTGTTTCGTTATATTATAATAGTCTGTATAGTGTATACTACTCTAGAAAATTGTCTATCTACTAGAGTCTAGACTATTTACTATACACTATTTACTATACTATACAAGGGAGCAGCCGTGGTCTAGGGGTTTGAGCGTTTGCCTAGTAAAAGAGAAGGTCATGGGTTCGAGCCCTGACAAAAGCCATAGATGGTGATGTTAGGAAGAGCATCCAGTCATAATTGCTTCCTGTACCTCATCTAAATAAGTCCTTAGCCCGCTTTCACAAAAACCCTTTCTATCAGGGGTTTCTCACAGGGATAGTGACTATAAACTTGCGCGAGTATTTACTATACTATACAGCAGGGATGGGCAACAGGGGCCCTAGAGCCACCTGTGGCCCTGTGCTCATTTTTCAGTGGCTCTTTTAATGCTCAAATAAGTAAAAACTGTTATGTGGATTCTGATTAACACAGCATAGGTTTGGTGACAAATTAGTTTATTATGATAAAATTTAATATGTGTACAATCATGACTGCTGAACTTGGCCCTCATGCAAAAGAAGTTGCCCACCCTTGCACTAGATACTGTAATATACATATTATACACTATACTATACTATACTATACCATATACATATAAGTAACACGTAAGGCATTACAACAGTATAAATTGTATACAAATGAATCATCCACCTTATTTAGTACAATCTGCACTGATAGAAACTAACCAACAGCTACTCCAAATATGAATGTCTCTCCCAAAAGATCTGCTCCGTCATCAATGGCTCTTTCCTCTGTTAGTGGGGGTATTTTATAACCCGACCTTTTTCTTGCCCCGGAAGTCCAGATTCTCAGTCTCACATCACATCGGTGATAAACTGCAACGATTATAGACGCTGACAAAACACTTAGGTGTTTACATGTTAGTGTTACTACTGGTGAGCATTGAACATATTGTTTGACAATCACACTTGCTGTTACTAAATAAATTCAATGACAATTCCAGGTAGATTACTCTGACATTTTACTAATAGATATCAATGAAATACAATAGAAATTAATAGAATGAAACATTGTAAACACAATAACAACACAAAGTAGACTTTCTACAGGCTTGAAGCTTTAGCTCAAGATTGGAAATGAATAACAAAGTTAAGATCAAGATGGAACCTATCGGCAAATAAACGTTTTTATATTCTTTTTCTAATAACTTATTACTACTAGAACAAAAATCCTACTAATATAACTCTACTTCAACAGTTGATAACTACTTGACTTATTTAAAAGAGTAAAAGCTGGGCTATTTGTGAATTATAAAATAAGTTTCACAAACAGTGCTGTAAAAGTTATTAGGAAAACCTATGTATTTGACTAATAATATAAAAAATATTTAATTATAGGGTTTTAATTGTAAACAGCTCACTAGTATTAGATAAAACACCAATACAATAGCAGCTAGAGCTTTATAGATGAAAAATGAAGATATCAAGTGTGTCCTAAATTCAGCAAAGTGACCTAATTATGTGATGCCATCCACTTGAAAACAACAAGTCTGATTATGTATTAAATTGTCATATAACCATGGTAACAAATATTTTTTGAATTGAATCCTCTAATGACAATAATCTAACATAATTGCTAAATAGTGAATCATAAATATTGCATTTATTGTAACTAAGTTTTATATTATGATCATCATAACTATGCATTATCAATGTAAATAAAAATCGGTATAGTATACATTAATATATTATATTATATTATAATATATTAATGTTGCTATTATGTTAATAATATGTGGAATACAGCTACTGCTAGCCATTAAACATACTAATACCCATAGTCATAATCATAATGATGGTGGAACTGAATGCAGAGCTAATAAGTCATACTCATAGTTATAGTAAAACTCTATGCACTAAATGATTAATTTAGTAATTTATTACCAATAGTAACAATAAAACTACAAGTATAACTATTACTATGAGCATGATCTTTGATCACCTTCAAACCTCGAGTAACAGTAATACACCAATACTAATGTAGTCTATTGCATTCAGTTTCAGTTTGTGTCCGTAGAATAATTATAGTACCATTATGTTGAAATTATAATCATAATTATTGTTCTTGTGAAAGTTATTACCATTATCATTATGAGTTCATCACTGTAGTCATGAGACCAGGTCAGCATTGAGACACTTAAGAATGAGTGACAATCATACTCATACTGACACTGAGCAAGACTGAAAGTAAAAGTAGACTGTAAAGCTAAAATTGACTTTAAGTTGAAATTTGAATCGACTATCTGTTTCACTATGGCAATCACTATGAGTATAGATGAAGACAACGTGTACGATGTAGGCCTAAGTATTAGGTTAAATTAAAAGAGTAAAGACTAAGGCAGGGCTGTCCAACTGGCGGCTTCATAAATGAATGTGGCCCACAGCCTACAATTATGTGGCCCTCGAAGGCATAGAGCTAAAATTAGTTTTGACACGTAAACAAGAATTAGAGCGAAAAACCACCTTTTAAATGTCTTATTTCTACACATGCTACAAAACATGCAGCCTGCAATCACTATTGGGACTTAACTGTGCAATGATTCAAAAAGTTTTGCAATAAAGTAATTTATAAAATAGTAAATACTGATGCTGTGGTTTCTCCCCCCCCCCAGCTCAAACTGAAGTTTACAATGTGGCCCTCACTACCAGAATATTCCCTTTCCGTGGTTGGACTAAGGAGTATAGATACAAGTTACAACTAATATTAATGGTCATAAATGATAAAATAATTCACTAATAGTAATAGTAAACGAAATAGTAATACGACAATTATTTACTACAAGACTAACTCTAAGCAAAGTTAAACTATAGCTCTAGGAACTTGAAGTTAATGTTCTATTTTTTGAAAAGAAAAACTAATAGTGGAACTGTTTAATTTTTTTTGAAAATCGTGATCTGGCTACAAAAACCACAACGGTTTACAATTGGCAGTGCCAGTATGAGTATGAATACGAATATAAGAGACAGAGTTGAAACCGTATTCATATCGATATTTAAACTCATATTTAATATTCATATTCATATTGTTAATGTTAGTGTTACCAACATTATTAATAATATTGTTGATTATTATCAGTTGTAAGATGTAAAGTTTAGGACTTATACTGTTCTAGCTACAATTTATAACTATCACATTAAGTGATTAACTATAAGTATAAGCCAGTGTTAGCCTTTTAAGATAAACACAATTTAAGTTAAACTAAAACTTGCTGATGCTTAGTCTTACGTTGAGCGGGTGGGATGCAAATATATTTCCTAATAAAGTAACTTTCTTTGGCTTTTCTTTTGATGTAACCAGCCGCGGGTTTGCTCAATTGCTTTATAAAAAGTGAGAATAACTTAATAACAGGAAACGACGACATAGATCATCAATTAATTATTGAACTTAAAATAAAATTAAAAACTCTACACAACTACAATTACATATTTTACTTTTGTTTCGAATCTTTCTATAAGCAGCTTGGAATGGGGTGTCTGAGTGAAATAGCTTGGAATTGTCGAGTTTAGAGTTGAAGATTTACGTTGAAACTCTGTACCCCAACTTGAAACTCCGAACTACTGCACTCAATCAATCTCGATTCAGGGCTGCTTCTAGTTATTTTTTTCAGTTTCACTTCACGGAATTTTCTATATGCAGACCAGTGGCGGAGCATGTAGTACTTGGAAATGCTCTGATTGGCTATTTAGATAGCGTCGTTAATTGGCTTACTAGTTCTGCTCACATTACGTCTGCGACCTTCTTGGTGTACACGTGCGCTTCTGATCCGAATAATCAAGTGATAATGATAATGCCAGTGCCAACACTTCTAGTTCTACACCAACAACCATCCACCACCACTCCATTAATGATGCTCTCAAGGTTAAAATATTATATAATTATAAAATTTTAAGTAGAACCACGTATGTTCGCACAAATGGCCACTTTGTGCAGCCCAACGGCAACTGCGACTCAAAGGGAAAGTCAAACTGACACTAAATCAGTAAATGTGGATCTGGGGCTAGTAGTGGTTTGTAAATTAACATTAAATTTAAGTCACAGTTAGTGTTACACTATCACTCTATGACTCTCACTATGGCTAAGTCTAACATTAAATTTAACATTTGCATTTTGATTTTCAGTTTCATAGCTAGGTGAAGTTTTTATCATCATTATGTAGGAGATTATGTAATTTCTGTTTAAACCGCGTCGAATTTGAATTGCTAATAATGATGATCATAATGTAAACGTAATAATCATAAGCCTTATTTTCACTTTTTTAAAACTGAAAATAAGTTGTTGTTCGAGTTATTGCATTAGTATTACTACTAGACAGTATGAGTATAATAATTTAATAAGATCAAATATGTGACCCACCACCACCACAAAACCAGGAATGTTGGTGAAATTATGAAAATTGATTTTATTGTTTCAATGTATAAAAAAACGCTCTGAACAAGTTGGTGTTGGTTTTATGTTCCTAGCGTTAATAAAACTCAAGTTATCATCTGATTTTGATAAGCCCGCTTGAACTTTTCTGAAATCTCTATTCTGAAAAGAATGGCTGTTGAAGTTGGGTACTTCAAAATTGTTTAAGCTTTATTTGTTTACATTTTTAAAGTATTAGCAACAGGTGTTTAATTGAAGACAATGTCAATAAATTTAGTATCGTTCTACTCAAGAAGCTTCAGGCTATTTTTTCAGTTTTTTTTTCATTTATACATTTAGGAAAATATGTTTTACATTGTTGCCAAAACTTTACTTCCATAATCAAAGTAAAAAAAATCCGCTGCTTCGCCTATTTTTGAAATTTATATCTTAGCAAGTTATGATTTTCTCCGTATTTTTTATATTTGGTGTATGCTCAGTTGCTTCTTGTATCTGTATCTGTATGAAGTAGATCCTGCAGCGGATCCCGTAGGACCATCGTGCAAGCCTCAGAGATCAACGAGTTACTATAATGGCAATTTTTTTTCTAATTTTTTTAATGTATAGAGCAAAATAAAATGTATTCATATAGAGGTCTATTAAAAGAAAGCAATGGTAGGGACGCTCAATGGGAACAAAAGTGAGCAGTCTGCATAAAGCAAAATAAAATGTATTGATGTAGAGGTCTATTAAAAGAAAGCAATGGTAGGGACGCTCAATGGGAACAAAAGTGAGCAGTCTGCTCCACACCGATTTCAATTCTAGTGTCCCTGATTGTTCTAAGGAGGAAGCTATGATAAAATAGGCCAGGATTTGAAGAGAGATGTTACCAATCTCTGTGACTGAAAACACGTGGTTACATTAGTATTAACAAGATTGGTGTTTTCTTCCAAGAATTTAGTGAAAATCTCTGTTGGGCTACCCACCATTTTCTTGTAGAGCTTCACTCTCGACTCCCTACGACGGACTTCCAGAGTGCTGAGGCCTAATTTTTATCGGGTCTCTGACACACTGTCAGTACGGCCTTTTAAGTTTCCTATAAATCGAATAGCCAGATTTTGAACTCCCTCGATTTTATTTACAAGTTTTTGTGTATAAGGGTCAAATACCTGGCATTCATACTCAAGTATGGGGCGGCATAAGGAAGTGAAAGCAAGTAATTTTGTTTTACGCGGCGAGTTTGATAGTGTTCGCCTTATCAACCCCAGGATCTGAAAGGCCTTTTTAACTTTTTGCTCTATATGTTTGCAAACTTTAGATTATTTTGTATAATGACGCCTAGATATTTGGCCTCTTCAACCTCACTAACTTTTTCTCCTGTGAAAGTGTAGGTACCATTAAAATTTGGTCTTTTAGAGAAGATCATTAGTTGGGTCTTTTTAATATTGAAACACATGCCCCATTTTATAGACCATTCATATATGTTGTTTATGTCTCTTTCAAAACTTTCAGAGTCATTTGAGTTATTTACAGATGTAAAAATGATGGTATCATCTGCAAATAAACTAACTTTACAGGAGAGGCAATCAGGCAGGTCGTTAATATACAATAAAAAGAGTTTGGGGCCAATGACTGATCCTTGGGGTACACCAGAGGTAACCAACAATTCTTCGCTAAAGCAGTTTTGCAGAACAACTCTTTGAGTTCTTGTATACAGGAAATGTAGCAGTCGCCATCTTGATTTATCGTATTTAGTTTTTTATATATGTAATAAGATTTTTATGCTTGTAATACATCAAACAATAGCTAATGACACTAACTGTTGGATAAACTGGTTTATGTTTTTCTTTTGAGCAAACTACTGCAAGTTTTATATACACTGTCCATAATTAGAGTATTGGTTATTGTTCAATTTCAGACAATTCCCATAAAAGATGTTGTAGCTACTGAACTCTTATTTAGCTGAAGCTGAGACATAAACTCTTTTTAAAACAGCATGAAATAAAAATTTAAAAGCAGCATTTGAGCTTCATTAATCAAAATAACAAGTGCATTATTACAACTTTACAGCATTCAAATAATATTTTCTAAGAATTTACCCTAAAAAAGTTATTTCTGAGCAGTTTCTAAATTGCGCCGTGTGGAGAGTTTCTGCTGGCATCCCTCTTTCCCCATACACATGGGACCTCCTTTATTTCATGTCTTGATCTCAGAAGTTGGTGCAGAGAGAGTTACACATGCCTCGGCAGATGCCTAGCTACTCTGTACAAATAGGCAGAGGTTAATCTTACATTTCAGTACCGTCTAAATACGAGACCTTCGGTGTTTTAGGTCCTGACCTAAATAGTTGACAGAGTGTTGTTATGCATGGATTCGTAATCGTCGGTGTGAAGTGAAACTCCGTTTGCAGAAAGAGCACTCTGTATTGTTGGGCCCTCCACAGGTCTCAGCTATTAGGACCCGAGTTCTGACGTGTACACAAATTCACTACAATAGCACATCATGGTTGAGGAACAACAGAGTGTGAAAACCTACAATATACAGTGTGCGTTATGCAAATAATCGCCAACAATTTAAAACTTATATTTTTAATTATTGTGAATAAAATTAATTAAATATTGTAACTTCCAATATTGCACTCCATCATTACAATGTTTTTGCCATTTTTTCCTTTTGGTCTGTTTTCTTGCTGGTGCAGCAGATGGTACAGTTGTAAACTCAGTATTGGATGTCCCAGCTATATTTGTTACCAACATTGATAATTATCTGTATGCTGTTGAAAAATGTATCATGATTCTATTTTTGTATGGTTTAGTTTAGATATAATCTAATATGACTCAACAGCTTCACCTTTAAGCTTAGGAAAAGATGGTCCAATGCAGAAGAGATCTTGAGTATCTGACTCACAAATCTCCCTGATCTGCTCATAAAAATACCACTGCTTTTGAAAGTCGGGACCTTTCGATGTAATTACAGCAGCAAGAGACTTTTTAAGAACTTCAGTTGTCTCATAATCTCCTATCAACTTCTGCAGTGAGGGCTATCTGATGGTAAAAGAGTATGTGTTGTAGACGGCAGATAAATCGAGGAAGAAATTGAGCCTAGTCATACATGACCACTTCCCTAGTATCTCCAGTACTATCTCCAACTATCAAAGCAGTGTTTTTACTGCATAGTTGTTGACAACCTGCAAAAACCAATAATAAGTATCAAAGAATTATAGCAAACAAAGTACTTATTTGTTTTTCTGAACAAAACAGAATAAGAAATCACTAGCGGGAGACAAACTTGAGTTAACTCTGCCAAGGAAGAACCAAAAGCTTTTGCAAAGTGCCTTTTGATATTGCCAAAATGTTGATTAGGGGCAGACTTAGTGTGGCTAGCTATCATGAAATTTAATTCAATGTTCTAGCTGGTTCGTTTTGTAAGCACTTCTATAGAAGGTAATGTATCATATAGTTGTTTTTATTCTGTCCACTGAACAGAAAATGCTTGGATTGTTACACAGTAACATTTTGAAAAAGGAAAGGAAAATATTTAAAATGAAAAAATAATTTAGGAAACATGACATCAAAATTAAAACACATACCAGCAGTTATCTGCATGCAGCAAAAGAGGTGCATCATGGTTGACATTAAGACGCTTTGAGTAATCGTAAATAAATGGCATCACGGTGTTGGCTCCCTTACTTGTCGCTCTCCGTCAATAAAATAGGTCAGCTGTTGATAATCACCTTCCTTGCTGACACCAAACAATGCACATTTACGCTGTGTTTTAAAATAAATAAGACCGGGCTGCAATCAATTGAATAGATAGTGTAGTTAGGGCCAAAATTGAAGTAACATTCAATCAATAATTTCGGTAACTTTGATTACTGTAAAAAGAACAATAAAATCAATAAATATCAATTAATTAGATAGTTAGCTTTTTTAATATAGTCAAACACTAAGTTATATAAAATAAGAGTTATCATTTGGTAGTCATAGTTACTAAAAGATTAATGTTGGCAGAAAGCTTGAGAGAAAAGTGTTAAGAACATTAGTAGTGAAAAGCATGTCTTACTTGCTGGCCAAAAATCAAATGATAAGTGCGCAACAGCTGACAAACAGGCTTTTTCTTTGCAAGCATGGTGGTAAATGTGCAAGTTGTTGCTGTACAGTGTACACTGTCATAATGTCTTAATCTGTTGTGTTATGACCTATTTGTATAGTCGTAATTGGTAATAATTTGCATGCGTTTATAATTATGTAGATCATTTACTAGTTTATTAGATTGAATGATTTATAATATAAAACGCAGTATTAATATAAATACAAGTGCGAGGAGCTTACAATATAAGTAATTATCATAATATTATAACGAACACGCCCTGTTATTTTAATAAGCTCCTTGTTGCTACTCCTATATTGCAGCATAAAATTTTATCTTTCAAGGTTGTTAGTAGTGTTAGCAAGTTTCACAACAATGAAATATGTTAATATAATAAGTAGTTTTTAGAAAATAAAATAGAGCACTGCTATATTTTCATTTAAAATATATTCACTTGTTTATAAGGGTATTGTTTGATTAAGGAAAAACTTAGTGTGGTCAGCTATCATGAAGTTTAGTTCAATGTTCTGGCTGGTTCGTTTTGTAAGCACCTCCATAGAGGATAATGTATTATATAGTTGTTTTTATTTTGTCCGCTGAACAGAAGATGATCGAATTACTACACAGTAACAACAAAAATTAGTAGCTGGTCTGCTTAAAATGATAAATGGTAGTAGAGTGCCACAAGCTGCTAAAAATAGTGGAGCCAACGACCGACACTTGATTCGCATGTGATGTACTGACTGTAGACAAAACTCTTGGTCATCTTTGATGGTCGGAAAAATATATTGTAAGATTTAAAACCAGGCACTCGTCCAGCGAGCTTGATGGCATACTCTTCAGCGAAGTTTTATGAAAAACAAACAACACTTTTGGTAGATTTGAGATTGATACTTCTTGTATTACTTTTTCTTACACCGGAGTTTTCTTTGCCATTTTCACAGGCCATCCTGTTTGAGGTGGGCTACTAAACTATCAAGCCTATCATGACCTATATCGTGCAGTTTAAGGAAAAGTTGTCTACACACTGGTTTTTCATGATGCTATAAGCCCTTTGTTTTTAGCAACAGTATTAAAATCCCAATTCATTAATGCTTGTAATTCAGCTCTCAAAACTAAATCTAAATCTTCCACAGTCTACTCTTTGCAATCGAAATACGTGCCAAGCAAATCAGTTAAGGTAAACAAGGACATGCAATTTTTGAGCAGCTGCATTTAAAATTAGTCAACTCATTACTATTTCAATCATGATCATCACCACCAAAATCATTATGATTATCATAATGAACACAATCATTTTGGAAAGGACAGCGTAGCTCACTTTTACTTCTACAAACACTAGCTAAAACGGGAGGCATTGATCGAGTGGACTAACAGTCAGTGACTCTGTAGATAGTAACACTCTCGGTCAATGACTGTGGTAAAAGTTGAATGCCAGTAACAACGTTTTCTCATTTTGTGATAGCAACTGGTTATATGATATTATTTCATATTCAATGTCATTACCTTCTTTTAAAGTTGGAAGTTTACCATCAGAGTCGCTGATTTCACTTTCATAGTCATCAAAATATCCTACTACACTGTCTTCGTCTCAGCAAGGCCCTCAACTCAACTTTCGCAAATGAGTGTGACAGCATGGATGCTGAATGGCATGGATGACAATGCAATTTACTGCTTATTGTCAACAATCTATATTTTCATATAATACTGTAACCTATAAAAGTACAAAGATTCTAGTTAAATTCACACTCATCAATAGAGTTATTGCTTACAGAACTTTCACTAAAATTAGTTAGACACAACAAATAACATAATACAATAATACAACTATTTTGGCAATAGCGTGTAAGTTATTTGCATCTTCTAGCAAAAGGCAAACTAATGAGCAAATGAGTGCAGCCAACTTCCCTCATTCACTTTCTGAGCTGCAGTAACTCCTAACACAGCAAAAAAGCTGACAGTCAAAAAGCTAGTGCCAAAGCCTTTCACAAAATTCTTTTATCAAACATATTTTACCAAGAGCTATGACCAAAAAGCTCCTGTAAAACCTTGGGAGTAAGGTTGATAAAATTAAGTCTTCAGTTTATCAAAACATAATAATAGAACACAACAAAAATTAACAGCAATCAAAAAATATCTAAAACCTCAATTTGAAATTTGTTGTAACATGTCTATTTGTTCAAGCACTAATATTTGCTTGGAAGCCCTGGGGTCATTAACAGCTTTCTTCAGTGTTATAGTGTTCTCCCTCAAGAAACATTCTTTTAACTTTATTGAAGAAATTACAAAACCTATTCGAAGCAATATCATTTTAGATTTAATTTCATCCTTGAATTCAGGCTGGCTTCCTTGGGTTTTAAGCCGTTTAAGATAACGTAAACAGGCTCGTTGGGTAACTGAAACATGGACCAGGAAGCATATTCATATAATTCTTTTTTTATGATTACGATGCGTATCAAAAACATCAAGGTCATCAACCAACTTATCCCTATTTTTTACCTTAGCGAACTCAAGCTCAGTTATCAGTGCATTGGTTTCATCGCCAGCTATGTGAAGAAACAATGCCATTTGTCTCCTATAGATACCTTTTTTTCTGTAGCTCCTGATCTGTAAGATTAGCTTTTCTCGAAAATTTAAATTTATTGCTAAAAGATAATTTTCAAAATTTCTTTGCGCCTACGTTTATTCTCAGGTACATTGACTTCAAAAATTATTTCAGATGGCTGCTCTATAACTCAAAACTTTGACTGACTCAAAGTAAGACAGATCAATCAATGCAAAAATGACATAAATATTCAACTTATCCCACTGCTGACACCAAGTTATATTCTTATATTCTAATATTCATATTTATGATCGATTTTTAAGTAGATCAGAGAATTAGACTGCCCAACTCTAGGTATGGCAATAAACTGGTTTTAGTGTTGAACAAAAAAACTTAATTCATGTGACATCGTTAGTAACGGAACTGCCTTCTAGCATGGTCTAAGTGATTGATTTTTGCTTAAATAGTTCAGATCACTATTGTAATTCACAACAGTGTATATAATGTCACTTGAGTGTGTGGGCAAATCGACTTTGTTTTATTCATGCAATATGGAGTCGAGTCGAACAAGTGCCTTTATCAAGAAATTTTTGTTCAACCAACGGAAGTGCCTTCTGCATGTACTCCATAGCTGGCTCCACAAGCTCAGCTGCCCGAAGCTCTTGCTTCAAAGCGACTTTTTGTCAGTCCACCTCTGCTCTCTTTTCTGCAATTGCCTGGAACTTGGAGTCATATGCCTCCAGATCGATCAGTTTCTGTTTAGTCACGCCATTCAAGAAGAACGACATCGTATCGTGGAAGTTCATTCCTGGGGGTGGTGGTGTAGCCTCATCAATCTTCGATCTTTTTGTCACTACCTTTGAATAAAGTGCAGTGTCAGAACCCATGGCGTCTGGTCTTTCTTATGGCAGCATAGAGGGCGCCGCCGGCAACACATGTCTCCATTATGTGACCCTGCACATTGCAGGATCAACAGTAGTCGGTGGTGCAGCTTTTGGCAAAGTGGCCCTTTTAGCCACAGTTATAACACCTGTTCTGGTTGCAGTCTGAAGCAGAATGATCCCTTATCGCTCGACACAAAAAGCAGTAGATTGCTCCAGGCTTTCCGTAAACTTTTTTCGGCTTCTCCTCAGCTTTTCGCTCTTTTTGGTCTACTAGTTATGTGTGTTGGCTGAAATGTTAAGCTATATGTATACTCACTTTTAGTTATTGCTTCTTGATGTATCTTTGTTGATTGACTAAAAACTTCTTCGTTAGATGAAAGGTGGGAAAGCTTGTTGCTTATGGCTTGTGGGATGTTTCTTATGATATGGAGTGGATGGTTAAATGTAGGGTTTACATATGAAATTTTGCTGTTAAGTTTTACATGAGGTTTCTGTATGGTTTTACTGACGTCAAAATTTATATCTAGGTAGTTGACTTGTTAACTTCAATAGTTACTTTTAGATTGTTTTTGAAAAAAAAATTTTCATCGATTTTTTAGTTCCATCAATGTTTTTCAGCGTGTCGGTTACTTTTAGGCCGTCATCATGATACAGACCAAAGGTATTTCCAAACTTCTGGTTGACTTTACGAAGTAAAAATATGCCAACTAGAGTTCGACATTCTGCACTGTCATAGCTGCCCATTGTGATATCAAATACTGAGCCACACTTTTTGCTCCAAGGTTGGCCATATTGGTATAACATTTTCCTGGCATGGAAAATTATAGTGCAATCTGTAACTATTATGGTTGTATGTTCTGCAGCAAATTCAAGTGCAGTGTGGAGTATTTCATTAGAGATAGAAAGATAAAATTTGACAATGTCAAATACAACAAAAGATAAACGTTTGTTGCTACCTAAACTTGTAAACCATTTAATTACCTTAGAAGTTATTGTCCAAATATTTATTATTTAAAGCTAATTATGGAGTTACAGCCTTATTTATCAGGTCTTCTATTTTGTTGCTGATAATAAGCATTTTGGTTTTGCGTAGATTTACTACTAATGATCTGGAAAGCCTTTAATTTTATTGAAACTAAAATTCTTTCAAGTAGGAACGTGGTATTTTATTATGACAACAATATGCAACTATTACCTAACTGTAGAAAATGCTTTCGGGAATGCCTGTTGAAACATGGTGCTTATTACCTCTATTATGCAATGTTGTCGAAATCCTGCCAGCTTATCTCTCTTTTTGAGATTGATACATCAGCTGACAGCATCACTTGCACAGCTCATTTTCATTGTGAAATTCTCTATAATGTCTTTATGGTCACCTTTCGCCGCCAAGGTGCTGTCTTTTATGTTACTTGTAAATTTCTTTTCATAATAATGACAGTAAGCAACTTTGGCCGAAGTTTTTTTCCTTTATTTCTTTTTGTATATTGGCACAACAACTTCAAAATTAACTTGCATTAGATACAATCAAGTTGACAATAAGCAGTTTTCACCGATGAAATTGCTATTTATTGCCTAGTTATGGAATATAAGTTATAACCCAACTCAATGTCAAATGATTGAGTCTGCACTACTATGCCAATATCTATTAAAGTTAAACCTAATGTCTTTTCTAGTAAATTTGAAAGAATATCTAGTAGAAAGGTAGTTAAAAAATCAAATTTTAACTATACATTTTGAAATAACTATGACTAGGGATAAAACCAATTCATACCAACTGCCAGTTGCAAGTAACCACATAACTGGGTGTGGCTCGATCAATCTTCTAATAATTGTAGCCCAAATCTCTATAGCCTATCTGCACAAGCACTGTTGAACAGTTAATTTTGTGGTTATCACTGAAAATTCAAGTTATTGTCTACTGTCTGTATTCATGAACAAATAAATACTGAACGATTAAAGATATGCCTTACAGTATATTACCAACTGTTACTACTGTCTTGGCAACTGCAGATGTATGTTTAAATTTGTTTTTATAATATTTTTCTTTCAGATAACTCAATTTAACCACATTGTGCAACTCCTGATAACATTGCGAGATATCAAAACTCTGTGGTTGCTGATCTAGCGCATCTCTCAGATTCGTTTTTCATAAGAACTCGGGGCCAGTAACCTATCTAAAATATCCAGTTGGTGAACTGTGATACTTCTTGATGCCATGTCAGCAGAATTTGTAGTATTAGATACGTGATTCCATTGTTGGGATTCTGTCGACTTTCTGATCTGAGTTGCTCTGTTTGTCACGTATGGTGGGAATTTAGTAGTTTCGTTTTTGATATATCCTGGCACGATGATGCTGTCTGTCGAGAAGTAAGTTGCGTCAATCTCAATATCCAGTTCTCTCTTCAGTTCTCTTCTCGTTAAGTTTAGTAGCCACGACAGCGCCTTTAAGCTCCATCCTTGGTATAGTAGAAGGCTCTAATGGCGCTACTCTAGCCTTTGACAAAATTCATGAGCGATGCCCCTTATCATTAACATCAATAAGCTTGATATATGAGCATGCTCCATATTCATTTTCGCTAGCATCGCTGATGTGATGCAGTTTTGCTTGTTTGACCTCCAAAACGTATTGTCTTTATACATCGATCTACACGAATATTCTTCAGTTATTGTATCCAATCTTTCCATCTCGTAGTCAGCGGTGCATTGATATGATCATCCCAGTCAAGGCTTAAGGACATGTTCCAGGTTATGGAAAGATTCTGAAATTGTCATTCTGTTGAAAGCTCTGCCTAGTTTGGTCGCTTCTAAGGTTCGAAGACTTACCGCACCATTGAGCTTTCTAGCCAATCTTTGTCTACCATTTTCTTCGCACGCCAAGGTTGAGGAATTGTTTCTTTTTGTAAATTGATTGCGTAGCTATATGCTAGCTCTCTGGTTTTTTTGTAAGCCTAGCCCATAAAAATGTTTTATAACAGTCTAGGATATATTCTGTCAGGTTTGATTTCTCTTTTGCGGTAAATGCTGCCTTCTGACCTAGTGCTGATTTTTTATCTCTCAACTTCGAGCTGCATACCTAAGAAAAGTAGTGCGTAGAATCCTATATTTTGCAGCAGATTCACGTTGGCTTAGTCCAGTTTTAATATTTTCAGTAAATTTGGATCTCTCACTTGCCTGTCTTTCCTCTATCCGAGGTAAGTCAACAGGTTCATTAAACCATTTGGTGGTCTCCCATGGCTGAAGGGTTAAGTTAAATTTAATTAATAGGGGATATATTCCGTCCTGTCTTTCAGGTATGATGACTGAAAAATTCTAGAAAAATGTTTGACAATGCAACCTGTCCTACGAGTCCACTTCCTCGATTTCATTCAACATTACCGTCGACTTGTGCCACATATCGTATATGTAAACCCCATATTGCATTGTCCTCAATGACAATATTGGGAGTTCTCTCGTACTAATGAAATCTTTACAGAATTTCACGCTTCGCTTCGATATTGCGCCTCTCCAGTTTATTATGAAACCTCCTATCGACACCATCTCTTTCTGGCTTACATCTCTGGCGTATTTCCTTACTTTCTCGACGTTATACTTTTCCACTTTTCCATTATAGGGTACCTCCAGAGCCACATGGTCGGAGACGATAGCTATGTCCAGCACTTTCACCTCTTCCGAGGCTTCGTGCCAGTACACGATGTCTGGCTTGAGTAGCCCTGACGCGTCCCTGATATGCGGCTCCGAAAGCACCCCATACCCTTTCATTTCCAGCCTTTTACAAATGTAATCAACTATGCTGTTGTGTCTATGTATCCGTGGGCCATGAGATCTCGGGCAAGTTTGTAGCATGTGGCTTAACGTATGTGGGGTATTAACACATACCGGGCAGTACACTGAAACGCTTTTATTGATCCTGTTCCTCAACGAGTTCGTGACTAGCGTTTTGTATCTAAGATGGTTGATTCTGATAAAGTCTCTACCTGTTAATATCTTTGTTGGTTCTCTTGTCCATCTATGCGCTTGTGGACTTCTTCGTGTTCTGCTAGTCCCTTTCCATCGGTGGCTTCTAACATCTTTGCTTTCCATAGGCTTTCCTCTTCTTTTTTACTTCCTATGGTTTTTCCCAAAATCCTGGGCGGTGCTAGCTCTTTCGCATCGATGACAGCCTCGACTAGCGGATCCTCATAATCTGTTAACCTAGCAACCCTTTCGAATCGTAACCTCCGAATCGTATACCTAAACGATGGGATTCCTAACCCTCCTGCGCTAACTGGTGCATAGAAATTTGCGCTAGCAAAATGTATATGTACCTTTAGCCATTTTTTACATTCTGATCTCACAATGTAGTCAAGGTGAGTCAGCACCTTTCCGGTCGGAGGTGACAAAACGAGTGCATGGTAGAATTTTGGAATTACGAAGGTCCTTAATAAAAACAACCTTTGCTGCGGTTTAAGTGGGGCTTTTGTCAATTTCTTCACTGCTGTCTCCAAGCTCTTTGAGGGGTTACTCCCTACATTCATTGAGCCTACCTGCACACCAAGATACTTGTAAGTGTCAGTGACACTCAGCGCAGTCACCTTTGTGCCAGCTATCTCAAGGAATGGTCTGTCATCACACACCCACTTACCGCATAACACCTTAATATTCAACGTAGCACACTTGGCTGGATTGGCTTTCAGGCCAGCCAAGGAGAATTTCTTGGCTTTTTTAAAACCTTCAAAACAGAGTAAATACATGCAGGTTTCAAAATGAAATAATACTTTGTTGGTGTCTTAAATTATGTTTATTTCTACATTTAATGACTCAAAAATATATAATAACCTGACAGATAGGATACCTAAAGTTGGGGTAATATCAACCATTGTTCCATATTACCCGCTCGAACTTGGGTCAATTTTACCCCTCGAGCTATCAAAGGAGAAATTTTAAGTTTTTTCACAAATCCTAAGTGTTTTCTTCTCAAGCTTATGCAGGTTACTTTAACACATTTTGAGTTGCTGTTGTGGAAAATGTTAAACTTGTGAGTTGATATACAGCAAAGATATTTCTGATTAACTATGATTCAAAATATTTAAATTTTTTGCCTATAATTATAATTTACTCACCTTGTATGTGGAAACAGAATTGCATATGCAGAAGCAGCGTGTGATACTCTGGAACAGTAATGTTACATGACATAAAGAAAAAAACTAGAATCACTCAATCAAGCGGTGGTTCATATTACCCACTGGTCCGTCTTCCCCACTCTCCCCTACTCACTTGCCCTAAAAGTTAAGCTCTTAATTTTTTTCAAAGTACACTATTTCATTCTGGGTTTCAAAGTTAAATAATATTCTTCACTCAATTTTATAATGATGATCTGTTTTTTTACTAATAATATACCAAGCTGGGCGAGATAAGTAGAGCTTATCGCTATGTATAATATTATACAGAGCGTTTTAATTGAGGGTAGTGCACTGCAGCTGTGGAATAGAGAATTATACCATGTGATGTTTCTTCTCGATTTTTTTGGTGACCTATGTTGAAGACGTTGGTGATACAGATCTCTACAGTCTCTGTCTGCAACTGGATCTGCTTGCAGTTGGGTTTAGAGTGATAGAAGTTGAGAGTGAAACACACAGCAATGTTGTGGGCGGTCATCTTATTCACCTGAATTTAACCAACAACAATCCTACTTATTCAGCTATTTAAGGGACGATTATTTTCAGTCTTATCTTCAATAACTGATTCTACCGCTGCCACCAGTGCAGAGGATTTTTACTGTAAGGCGAGTGACCCAACGGTGCCTCTACACAACTACCTGTGGGGGTTATTACGATAAGTGTATGACTACTGTTTTAACAGAGATAACCTGTCAAATTCAGTATCAACTGAAGACAACAAGAAAAGATTATTCTCTTGCTGCCACAACCTGCTTTTGCTTACTGCAGTCTACAATATGAAATTGGCTGACTGGGATAAGCAGTTATAAACCAGGCAACAGCAACAATTAATGAATAATTGATTACTTGCAACCAATAATTACACTGGGATTAACAGTGTAAAATATTGTCAACCTTAGACTAATTATAAAAGCCACTGAGCTGGAATAGACCTGGAGAGGCCAAGGACGTTTTAGCATGGCCAAATAGTTTAGCTCCGTCTTAGCGTGGTACACTTAACCACGCCTACTTGTTTTGCACACAGTAGTTGTAGTAAAATCCATTATAAGTGCAAGCTATTAGAGCTTATAAATTGAGGTAAACACTAAAAAATAATGAAAATTCAGCACTGTGAAGCGGGAACCAATTATTCTGTTTATTTTATTTTTGGCATTTGTAATTTCATGACTAATTATCATTTTATGAAACATGTACCTCAAGTATATATGATAATAACTGTAATAACCTAACAAATGCATTACATATTTATTGATAGGATCAACAAATTAGTCAAAATGAAATGAATAGCAACAGCAAAGCAAATTTCAGTCTTAATAAATAAAAACTGACAGTAAGGATAACAAGTATAAAAGTTTATAAATAATATAAAAAAACCGATGGTAAAACACAGCTTTACAACACAGGCAAGTAACAGATTTCCTTAAACCTTTCAAGGTTTTAAATTATGTTTTTAAGTGCTGATCCTAAAGCAATAAGTGATTGAAATAGAATTACAGAATAAACAAAAAATAATAATTTAATGCATTAACAATATTTGTGATTATCTAATGTTGTAATATAAACGCTGTTGTAATAACTTCTAAACGAATTATTACCCACATCCTTATTACTGGCCTCTAAACGGTACACTTTTGTTGCTACATTGCCTGAAATTTAGTTAGTGCATAGCAATATTTGTTAGTTTAGCAATGTGGTGCTGGAATAAGTCATAATATACTTCAATGAGTAAATTTGAAGGGGAGAAATGATGATTTTCAATGCTTAATGATGTTTCCATGGAATGTTGAGCAATTCCAAATGTCATATTTACCAATTTCTTGCTTCACATCTATTTGTAGCTGAAGTAATTTCATGAACTTTTGGCCTTTTAGGTGTTTGTGAGTGCATAAACAAGTGGTAATAACTCCATCTGAAGGTATAGTAAGCCCACCATTGTTTTCAACATGCAATAGTTTTTTGAGCTCACCATACTTGAGACTGCACCACTCCTTGTTCACTAGAGCTTGCCTGCACTCTAGACATGTTACTTTTCTTAGTGCTTTTCGGACAACCCACCCAGAGATGTAGACAACATTACCCAAAACAGGGCCAGCTAAAACCCTTACTTTTTCAGCAGGTTTCAACTTATCATGAATCCGCATTATCTTTCTGAGAAAACGGTGGAATATAGCTAGTTGAAGCGAAAATAGCAGTTGTGTTATCTAATGTCTTAGAATTTCCTGAGTTGCCTGGAGTACACCACATCGGGTCACCAATTTTCTAAAGATAGACTGAAAGCCAGTTACAGATGGGTTATTATTCCATCCACCTAAAACAGATATTAGATAGACAACTTTAAAAAAATGCTTGGACATCAATTGCCTGTTCACAAATAAAGATTGGATTATGTTTACCCAGAAAAAAATGATGTTTTTTAGAACACAAGCAAAACCTTGCATGCAATTAAGCTAAAAAAGTCATTTAATTTTAAAAATGCACAATTGCTTTGACACCACAGTTTTGGAATTTTTTGAAAATTCATTATCTTTGTCTCTTGGTCTTCAAAAGTTAACAAACTTCATGTTGCATGCATTTTAACCACTAAGCTCATGCAAAAAATTCACTTTGCAACACAGTTGGGCCAACCGACCATCTTAGTTGCACCTATCAAAGCAAAGTGAAAAACCGAACACCTGAAGGAAAGAGATAAGAGAGTAAGAGAAGAAATAATGAACATGTTAACATAAGTGCATGCATACTGGGCTTCATGCATAGCTGTTCCGAGCTGTAGCATACCACAACGGCGAACTGCATTGAAGAAAAGCTCTAAATGGTCTTGCGAAAATTTATACATTAGCAGATAGTCGAGCATTTTAGGCACCAACAGTTTTTCCACCAATCCAAATACTGTGTCCAATGGCACGTACAAGTCCAGTAATACAAACATGTCTGTAAATAACACAAATAGGGACAGGCACATATTAGATCTTAAATATAAGCAACACTTTCTTTGTTGATAGGAAATTTACCTTTTGGGCTTGTACAGAGGTATCTCTTCATTATTCTTTAGGCCTAGCAAATATTATCGTGTATCTTTCAGAAAAGGAGTGATGACACTGATACCTTTTAGATGTGAAGGCTGCTTGTAGCCTTTAGCTATTGCTGATCGACTATTCAGGATGATCAGCTCGCTGACAACAACTGGGTAGCAAGAGACACCTGAGTAGATGACACAATTATAATTGCATTGCCTAAGTGCCTATATAATATAATGCTTTGAAAATAATAAGCTTGCTGTAAATAACATCAACATAATAAAGTTGTTAGCAATAATAATAGTGACATTAATATGAGTAGATATTCAGAGTGAGTCACTCACACTTTGACTTTCACATTGTGTAGTTACTGTTATTTTTAGTCATAATAATACTATTAGTAATAGTACTATTCATTCTCATACTGATACTCGAATTATAATAACAATTTATGAGTAAGTTACTACTACTAGTACTGAGTACCTGTACTGGTAGTAGTAGTAGTATTAGTACTACTAGCAGCTGTAGTACTAGTGCTCTACTAGTAGCAGTAACACTAGCAGTAGGCTAGTAATAGTAGTAGTATCATACTGATACTGTAAGTATGGCATTAGGCTTAGCCATTAGAGTATTAGTATTACCAGTACTAGTAGAAGTAGAGTACTACTACTCTAGTACTAGTACTACTAGTAGTACTAGTAGTAGGCAGCAGCACCGTTACCACAACCATTAGGCCTACTGTTACGCTAGTTGATGCATTACTATTACTTATTGTTGTAACTAAAGCCCTCCACTTACTTGTGAAAAGAGATTTTTTTTGTCTTTACTGTAACTGCTGTACTGGTAGTTGTGGCAATTGTATGCATAACACTGAGACCCAGTGGTCTTGCTTCTTTGACCCTTAGTTTGCTTAGGATACGGAGAATTTGACATGTTTAACGAAGTAGAGGTGATAAAAAGCACAATTAAATAGAAATATAGTCGTTTCAGATATAAAGCAGGACAAAAAACAAAGTTTAAAAGTAAGATTCACTCAATCGAAATGATGGACGACCGGCTCTATTTTCTCCCGCTAGCAAAAGAGCATGCTCGGGCTCACAAAGCCAATCGGCAACGAGGTTACATTATAAAGTACACTCGTACCCATTACAGTTGATATTATTGAGTTCATTGGTTTTAATTCTGTCTTCGATTTGCAGAGACCTCCCAATATGATTAGCTTCACAGATTTTTTCTTGGTGTGTGTTTAGATCAGTTTTTGTAATCCTTAGTGATGTTGTGCAGTAGCTCTCTGTAGTTGGTAATTTTCATGTTGTAAAAGTTGTTTGTTTTGCCAGCTGGTGTAATAAGGCTATTGGTGTCAATCTTTTGGACTAGGTACAGCAGCATTATTACTGCTACGATTCACTGAGTTCCTATTCTTGGGTAAAGAAGGGCTTTTAGGTATACTGACTACAAAAGTATTTAGCTTGGTTATATCACTAAGGTCCGCAATATTTGCGTCATAATTAGATCCTGAATTATAAGCTATCATGTTACACCATACATCCTCACATGGTGTTATTATATTAAAAACATAATCTTGATTAGATAAGATGCCCTGCGCAGCAATGATACCTTGCACCATGCTCAAAACGATGCGCAACTGATTTATGCATCATTGAGCATGCTGTTGTTTATACTGATTGATAGAAGTATCATACAAGTCATTTACAGTAGTAAATTATTGCTCATTTTTCAAGCCAAAGACTGTACGGTACTCCTCACATTGATCATCAGAAGACACCAGTTGGTCATATTCATAATGCGCTTCACAAAATTAATAAATTGAATAAACAGCTGTGTTGCATCTTATGTCATGGTCATTTAACTTTCAGTTAGTGTTTCTTGATGTATCTTTGTTGATTGATTAAAACTTTTCGCTAGACAAGAGGTTGGAAATTCAGTTGTTTATGGCTTGTGGAATGTTTTTTGTGATATGGAGTGGATTATTAGATTTAGAGTTTACATAAGAAATCTTGCTGTTGTGTTTTACATCGGGTTTGTGTATTATTTTACTGACGTCAAAATTTATATCTGGGTAGTTGACTTGTTTGCTGCAATGGTTATCTTTAAACTGCGTTTTTGAAATTTTTTTGCACATCGATTTTTTAATCCCATCTATATTTTCCAGTGTGTCTGTTACTCCTAGGCGTCATCACGATACAAACCAAGGGTATTTCCTAATTTCTGGTTAACTTTATGAAGTAAAAATATGCCAATTAGAGTGCACCATCATAGCTGCCCATTGTGGTGTCAAATAATGGACGCACTTTTTACTCCAAGGTTGGCCAGATTGGTATAATAACATTTTCCTTGCATAGAAAATCACAGTGGGGGCTGTAACTGTTATGGTTGTATGTCCTGCAGCAAATTCAATTGCAGTGTGGAGTAATTCATTAGAGATAAAAAGAGAAAAGTCGACAATGTCAAATACAACAAAAGATAAACGTTTGTTGCTACCTAAACTTGTAAACCATTTAATTACCTCAGAATTATTTGTCCAAAAAATTTTTATTTAAAGCTAGTTTTGGAATTGCAGCCTTATTTATCTGGTCTATTTTTTTGCTGATAATACTCATTTCTGTTTTACTTGAATTTATTAGTCTGCACTCAAGAGTTGTTCATAAAATAAAGCTTATGGTCCGTCAGTTTTATGTATGCCTCAGTTGTATTAATGGTTCTAATTTTGTCTTCGATTTGCAGAGACTTCCCAATATGTTTAGTTTCACAGTTTTTTTTCTTGGTGTGTGTTTTGATCAGTTTTTCGCAATCCTTAGTGATGTTGTGCAGTAGCTTTCTGTAGTTGATAATTTTCATGTTGTAAAAGTTGTTTGTTTTGTCAGCGGGTGTAATGAGGCTATTAGTGTCCATCTTTTGGGCTAGGTACAGCAGCAATATTACTGCTACGATTCACTGAGTTCCTAGCCTTGGGTAACGAAGGGCTTTTAGGTATACTGACTACAATAGTATTTAGCGCGATTATAATATTGTTGTGCGATACAAGAGTTATGTGGGCTTTCAAGCGAGTCTAATTAGCATTTAATCACCGATAACTCAAGGGTAGTTTCGATTAGAAGCTTTATTAAATTATATAATACAATGCAAAAAATATCTCTATGTATCACGGAACTTGCTACTTTACATCACTGTAATTACGCTCCAACTAACTACTAACTGTCTGTATGGCTTAATACGATTGTTATCTATAACTCTGTGATTGGCAGGGGGTGCGCGTGACGTGTAAACCACGCCCCATTACAATATCACTAAGTTCCACAATATTTGCGTCATAATTAAATTCTGAATTGTAACCTATTATGTTAGACAAAACATCCTCACATTGTGTTATTATATTAAAAATATAATCTTGATTAGATAAAATGCCCTGAACAGCAATGATACCTTGCGCCTTGCTCAAAATGATGCCCAGTGTCTGGGTACCCAATTGAGACTAGTCGCTCTACTTATGAGCCAAGGACAAGGAGAGAACTATTCGGTTCATATCTCAGTTGGTGTAACTTTTCACGAGCACACCTAGTGCTCATGCCAAACCGGCTTTGCAGGGCCTGGCAGATTAACTCAAGCGTACTTCCTCTGCCACAATCGGTTACTGCCCCTTCCGGAGCACACTTGAGGTGTAACAGAGCTCCTGCATCTGTTCATCCATTAGCCTCTTTAATCTCCTGAAAGTGCTGGAGATACAACTCCACATCTCCCGAGCCATCAAATTTCTTGATGGCTCGGGAGATGTGGATGCTCGGGAGATTTTTTATCAATCAAGCGGTGGTTCATATTACCCACTGGTCCGTCTTCCCCACTCTCCCCTACTCACTTGCCCTAAAAGTTAAGCTCTTAATTTTTTTCAAAGTACACTATTTCATTCTGGGTTTCAAAGTTAAATAATATTCTTCACTCAATTTTATAATGATGATCTGTTTTTTTACTAATAATATACCAAGCTGGGCGAGATAAGTAGAGCTTATCGCTATGTATAATATTATACAGAGCGTTTTAATTGAGGGTAGTGCACTGCAGCTGTGGAATAGAGAATTATACCATGTGATGTTTCTTCTCGATTTTTTTGGTGACCTATGTTGAAGACGTTGGTGATACAGATCTCTACAGTCTCTGTCTGCAACTGGATCTGCTTGCAGTTGGGTTTAGAGCGATAGAAGTTGGGAGTGAAACACACAGCAATGTTGTGGGCGGTCATCTTATTCACCTGAATTTAACCAACAACAATCCTACTTATTCAGCTATTTAAGGGACGATTATTTTCAGTCTTATCTTCCATAACTGATTCTACCGCTGCCACCAGTCTAGAGGATTTTTACTGTAAGGCGAGTGACCCAACGATGCCTCTACACAACTACTTGTGGGGGTTATTACGATAAGTGTATGACTACTGTTTTAACAGAGATAACCTGTCAAATTCAGTATCAACTGAAGACAACAAGAAAAGATTATTCTCTTGCTGCCACAACCTGCCTCTGCTTACTGCAGTGTACAGTATAAAACTGGCTATGAATGGGATAAGCAGTTATAAACCAGGCAACAGCGAGAATTAATGAATAATTAATTGCTTGCAACCAATAGTTACGCTGGGATTAGCAATGTAAACTATTGTCAACCTTAGACCAATTATAAAAGTGATGAACAATTATAATTAGACAACCTCCTAGTAGACTGAATATTACTGCAGTTGGATTGTACTGTTAATTATCGAAGTCTCTTTACTATTGCCTGTTATTATATAAAACAGAACTTACTTGGATAGGTTTTATGACTATTTTATTAGATAATAGACAACACGACCACGCTAAACTAACTCGCAATAACTCTCCAAAATGTCTAACTCCTAACTAATTCCCACGTGCGCAGTTAGCTTTTGCGCAGCTAGACTCTCAACAAAAATAACAAATATAAATTGTAAAAAATCAAAGTCAACACAAATACTATTTAATATGAATTTTATAATTGTAAAAAAATAACTGTAACTAGTAACTAAAATACATGAGAAGACAAATCCATTAAAGATGAACTCTTCAACTTCTCTCTATCTCTTTGCTATCCCTGTAAGTAGAGTATGATGTCTGCCTACAGCTGTTTGTGAGTAGCTTGATGACCTCTTTGAATTCTACATGTCTGGGACACATTTTCTAGTCCTTTCCTCGGATTGAGGTGCTGCTCAGTCGTGAAAGCCACTACCGAACATTTTTCCTGTCCAATCCAAGAGATGAGTGACTGATAAGCTTTTACCGTCTATGTGCTAGCTGGGAGCTGAGGACTTCCAGGCCTCACTGCCCTGTCCCCGTCGCCACCTTCTAATCGTCATAGGGCTTTGTAAGTGTTAGCAGGCAGAATGCTGTGCGTGGATTGAAGTGGTTCTCATGATGCACTGCAGAGAGCCACTGGCTTGGCTTGTCTTACCCTGATCCAATGGCAATGGACAACCGTTGGTCTGTAGGAGACTCATCCGCCCTTACCAGCTGATGGTATTGCTTACGGGATTCCATGGGCCCGAGATGTTTCCTGGTGGATGTTGTTTCTAGTTCCTCCAGGTCCCTCTAAAAGAGGAGTTGTCGGTTTAGTCCCCGACCGCCCGGCCCATGCAACAGGTAGTACTGGATTACATGGTTACCAGTAGCAGGTTGGCGATCAACCTGACCTGACCAGCTTATTAGCCTATCAGCCAAAGGTAGAGACACAACCTTAAGAGAGTCATGTTAACCTTCTTTAGGTCCCTCCAGGTGTAACCGTCTGTTCCTGGTGATCCTTTTGACTTTTTGTTCAAGATATTGGTTATTTCAGCAGGTGTAATAGGTTGAAGTAGCTCATTGTGGATGTATTGAGCTTTTAGCTGTCTGTTGTCGGGCGCCAAACTAGTTAGGAATAAATTCCACCAGTAGGCTTTGACTGATGGTGGTATTGACACTTCATCTTGTGCATAGCTGCTTGCAATGATCTGGTTAGTCACGATCTTAGGATCTGACTTCAGGCTAATCTGCACTTTCTCCGACCTGTTAGTATCGCCTTCTTTGGGTGGATGACCTTCACTCATTTTAATTTCAGTACTTTGCTAGAAAAGAGTGACTTGAATACTCTGTTTATGAAACTCTGACAGCTTATTAGTGTCTTGGGATCCGCTGCAAGTGGCAACTTAGTACATAACATATCGAAATCAATGTATTTTAGAAGTTTTTTAAGTCAGATTTAAGCGCTGCTTGATGGCCTACAGCATTGGTGGCATCTGTTTGGGTGGTTGGTTCGTCCATTGGTGTAGTACTTTCTGCGTTTGGTTCATTCCAGATGGTATCTAATATCCCTCGGTATTGTGGATTCTTGTTACGAACTCCTTTGATCTGCTCGATTGTATACATTGCAGCTTTGCTGGAATTTTCTGGTTGATGTTTCTGGCACCTTCAAATTTTGCTTCCCATCTTGCTACCTCCGATAAAGTCTTGTAGTTCTATCTCTGCTTTCTCACTATAGGTATGGTAGCATGGTATTGAGCACTGTGTGCCTTTCTTAGGTGTAATGGAAGGACTGCCCTTTTGGTGAATGATCGGCGACAGATGGTACATGTAAATTGATTACATGCGTCGCACCCTATAGGCACGGAATCTTAAAATGCTTGCTTGAACTGTGCTAGTTCCTACTTGCAAAGCCAGTTCGCTCAGTTCACTCCATCTGAATCGTTATATGTGAATGATGCACTGCTTCTAGAGTGTGTAGCCATGATAGAGTAGAACTTTGCTTGATGGAGTGAGACAGAGTTGTCACAAACCGGATATGATACACCGGAGAGCATACAAGAGATTCGGGTTATTCTGTCTGTCAGTCGTCTGTCCTCCATTAGCTGCTGGGAAAGTGTCCCAGTGTTAGTGTTACCGATTCTCACCACGTAGAGGTACAGCACTTGGTGCAAGAATATAGAGGTACTCAGTCTCCTTCTAGATAAGCTGCCCTGAGGCTTCCTACAACTATATTTGTTGACTTTGCGGATGTCTGTTAAGTAAGTCTTGCACCCCTGAAGGCAGCCATGTCGATGTCGTACTTTGCAAGCTCTACTTTGTCGCCCGGATCTGTCTGCATTATGCTGATCCGGCATAGTTTTGATGGTTCATGATGCAAATTTCAGTTTAATTTTGTTTTGGAACTTTTTATCCTGGGTGACGTCCAGCTAGTATGAGTTTCTTTTTTATTTTATTTTCATTGGTCATTTGAATTTGCTGACAAGTTAATTTTAGAATGAATCGGGTTTTGTCAGTTGCCAACACACCCCTCTCAACTACAAAAGTGCGCTGGGCTGGCAAGGATTGACGTGGACGAGCCCAGCAGTTCTGTAGTCACAGTGGCTGACCCTGCAGATAGCTGGTACCCATTGCAACCTTACAGATTGTCACATCTGGATGAATTTTGTATGGGTGATCATTCCATAGATCCTCAATGCTATTGGCCTGGTGAGTTCCAGTTTACTGGCAGTAATTTTTCCTTAGTTCATCATTACCATCAGCCCTTGAATACAGGAGTCCGTAGTGCCTAGTTACATCTGTTGGCTTTGACGAAAGATGTCTATTGTTACATAAATATTCTACTATGGTGTTGTGCCTGTGTACACGTGGTCCGTGTGATTGTGGGCATGTTTGTAATATGTGACTGAGTGTGTGTGGGGTGTTGATACATACTGGGCAAAAAGCCGAAACACCTTTATTTATTGGCTCATCTCAAAATAATTAGTACAGTGCAAAATAAGGACAGGTTTTCAAAAATGATGTTGTCTAGCTCTCTGATGCTTCAAATATGTGAACTCACTGTGTCCCAGAATAAAAAACATTTTAATTTATTATAAAATTAGTATATTTAAGCTATATTTTGCATTTTTTATTGAAAAAATGACAAGTTTATAAATTTTACCCACTGAAAAATAAATTCAGTGGGTAACACATTTCAACTTTGACATAGCATAACTTTTTTATAAATATATATTATGATTATAATTTTTTCCTTAAACTGTTCTAAAAAAGCTTGTCAATCTCTTGGTGTGCTGAATGTCTAATTCCTAGCAGTACAAGTTTAGATATTCCTGTTTTAGTGTTTCAACCTCACGAATTTTTTGTCCGCAACAATTGTCCGTAAATTGAGTATGAGCACGCGAGAACGAAATTGCTAACGCTTTCTGTTTACACTCTCAAATAAAGTAGTTAAATTTTATTATTTTGCTCAAACTCATTTTTTACAAGAAAAAATATATTTTTATTTTGTTTATTCATAAGTATAAAATAATTACACAGTAATCTAATTTTGTTTTCATAAATAAAGTCATCTTAAAACTTCTAGAATTTAGAGTATAGTAGCGCATCCGGTTTGTTGCCAAGAAAATAATCTGATGGCATAGCGGTTTAGTTTTCATTTATTTCGTCAGGTTAGTATTAATTGTATTTTTCCAAACTTCTCATAACTTTTTATATTTATCAAACAATATAACTTTCAGTCAATTTTTCTCTAAGGCTTTATTCTTTTGTTTTATCAATTCTTACAATGATAATCCCAATCATAACGATAACGAGTAACTCTTTAAGTTTATCATAACATTTCTATTATTAATATTAATAATTTAAAATAAATGATAATGGGGAAATAAGAACTAAATAACTAAGTAAATAACTTTTTAATGCATTAAGTTTAAATTGCACTTGCGTATTTAGACTTTAGTTTTGAATTGCCATAATTTATATTCAACTAAAACTTTTATTGTCGCGATCAGCAACTTAAAATTCAAATTGAAATTGTAGTAGCCATTCACCATTTAATGATTCATTTTGAATTCAATAGTCAATACTGAATATTGTAAACTGCAATGTGTAAATTCAAACTGTAAGTGTAATGATATTGAACTCAATATGATATTACCAATACTAATACTATTAGTATTACTTTTCTTAATAACATAAGCATTAAGTGATTACTCTTACTCTTACTACTCTCACTCTGAGTGCTTGATCCCTGCTTATTGGCATTTTTTATAGTTTGCACTTGATAAATTTAATTTAATTAGAAATTTAAGAATAAGTTGCAATAAAATTAATATGTTAATATATCTACTTAGTACATAATAGTGATTTGGATTAGCTCCTTAGGTTTAAGTTGAATGAGTAAGTTATACTACGGACATGTACGCTACGGGTACTTAAGCAAATTAATCATTGCTAACAACTTGTCAATAGTGTAATAGCTTGTAACACTAATAGTCAATTTAAATACAACTTTATTCTGAAGGCTAGCTCTTGTTTTGCAACTATTTAGTTTCATCATCATATGCATTAAGTTATTAATAGCCAATAACTTAGATTATAGCTAACCCTCATTCTTCTAAGCATTAGTCTCAATAGCTTACCAAACTAAAAAACTCATATATTTTAGTTTTTATATTGTATAGAATAGTTCCATGCCTTTCAAGACCAGGCAACAGTCCACTGCTAGGAGCCATGCTTCATCAGAAAAAAGCAGTGGTCTGAAGAGCAGCAAGAGAGAAGGAAGCAACAACTGAGGGGTATGTCAACATCTGAACAAGTATAGACAAATTGAAAGTTCAGAAGAGCGATTAAAATAAAAATCATACTTGAAATATACAGCTTAATTAAGTTTAGATAAATCTTACGATGAAGCCAGTACAATAGAAATGTAGACTAAACAATCTACTCCTACAACTAGCAAAATATTGAGAGGGCTGCAATAACATCAGCTCAAGCTCACATGGTTTCTGCAACTGCTACTTGTGAAATAATGATGAAAGTTTAAATGTGAACATCAACATTAGCAAACATTCTATAATTTGTCTTACTGTTTTTTGTAGGAGGAGATGTGAGTGTAGATAAGGTAGAAGGAAGTGTGTTAGTGAATATGTATTTCATGGTTTGTTGACAATATTTTATGTTTTGTGCATGCATTTTGTTTGTGTGAATGTCTTGTACTCCATATAATAGGACTACTGGTGAACTGTCAATTTATACAAAAAAGTAACAAGCTATTAGCCTACCTCATAAGTGGTTTGGAAAGGCACCTGCTGTATGCATATGCTGTCAATTTTAAAAGTTTAGTCTGTAGAAAATTATTTTCCAAAATAAAGTCATTCTGTTTAAAACCAATCATAAAACTTTTGTCTTTATGCTGCAATATTTTTAATAAATTTTTTTTGGGTGTTGACTTTATAAAGCCAAAGGTATAAATGTGTCTATCACAGATAAAAACTAGTATTATTTTTAAATTCAGAGCCCTTATATTAGTCTAAAACCATGTTTTGCTTATTAAAATATAAACATTTATATTTCACCATTTTTTTGGACTGCGGACTTTTGAGAGGTTAAAGGTCAAGTTTAAGCACCTATAGCAAAAAATAATTTCATATTTGAATTCAGCACCTAATAATTACCCTTATCACAAAGTTTGAGCTTTCTACTACAAATTTTATTTTTTGATAATTTTTTTCTGTGTGTACTAAATATTTTGAGATGGGCCAATTCTATTCCTTAGCGAGTTGGTTACTAGTGTTTTATATCTTAGGTGAATAATTCTAATATAATCCCGTCCGCTCAATATTCTTGTTGGCTCTCGTGTCCATCGGTGTGCTTGTGGTACCTTATCATGCTCAGCTAGGCCTTTTCCATCGGTCGTATTTATCATCTTTTCCTTCTATAGGTTTTCTTCCTCTTTTTTGTTCCCTATGCTTTTTCCCATGATCCTGGGCGGCGCTAACTCCTTTGGTTCAATAACAACATCGACTAACGGGTGAGAGATATTACAGCCGCTATTGAAATTTATAAACTAGTCATATTTGGCTGTTCTAAGATTAGCGGTCAAATTGTTTCTCAAAGCATTGTATTTTCCAACAGCATTTTGTTTAGGAGAAGTATAAATGTATTATCTACTGTATTATTTATTGTATGTGCATGGAACTCAAGTCATTGGACCAGTTGACTTAGTGCAGAACTTGATTGCTTTGGTGGAACACGTTACAGTTTAAGAATGAGAATCAACTCTCTGGATGCTCTTAGTTATGAAGTGAGTAATATGCTAGGGCATAATTGAGTAATATGCTGGGATAGAGGTGAGTAATATGCTGGGATAGAGGTGAGTAATATGCATGGATATAGCTAAGTAATATGCTGTGATCGAGGTGGGTAATATGCTAGGACAGAATTGAGTAATATACTGGGATAGAAGTGAGTAATATGCTAGGACAGAATTGAGTAATACACTGGAATAGAGCTAAGTAATATGCTGTGGTGGAGGTGGGTAATATGCTGGGACAGAATTGAGTAATATGCTGGGATAGAGGTGAGTAATATGCTGGGATAGAGGTGAGCTATTTGCTGGGATAAAAGCAAAATCATAATAATTAGATTAATACAAGAGCTTGCTTCTTCTCCGAAATAAGGCGTAGTTTGCTCCGATTGTTTTTCTTCGATTCTGTCATTTCTTGTGGACCAATATTTAAAAGCTTTTTTATAAACGTAAATGTAAAGAAGAACTTCACAAATCTTTGAGTGAAATGTTTCACTTCAGATCAGGCAACTCCCAAATCATTGTTGTGTAAAAGTCATTTGCTACTTGTTAGCCTTAGCCCTAAGTGATACTTTGGAGGGATTCCTAATCAGCTGAAGCCATTCTTATGCTATTGCACAAGATTGTAGATAATAAATTATAATGGCCTCACCCTAGTAAATGTTGGATTCGGGAGTTATCTTCTTGTGATTTTAGAAGTATTTTACTGTTCAAGTTAGACGTAAACTATTTGTTTTCAAAAACACATGTTTGTGCCAACATTTTATTACAAGGTTTTAGATTGTTTCTTGTATTTAATTCAAAATATTTATTGTATTTTCCCCACTACTCATATTTCTTGCACTGCTTTAAAACTCGTATTGGTTATGTTTTAGGTGTATTTACTGTCGCAAACAGCTATCAGCTATTTATAAATCTACATTGGTGAATTGAAATAAGACACTTCGACATCCATTCTACAAACCATGCTGCACATTGTCAACCATTCATGGCAAGTGCGCTTCAACTAACTGCAATGCTATTAGCGAATAGTCAACTGCTGTTTTTTCAGGTTATATGTGATTTTTTGTTTATGCTTATTCTTTGACTTGAATATAATAAACAAAACATATTATATAGTAAATTCAAGTTTGCTTTCTATTACTAATTACAAGTCTTTAATTTGCACCTAATGCTGAAAATTCAGCTAAAAGGTAACTATGAAATTTATGAAAAAAGATTTTGCTGTGCATGTTTAACCTGATTCTAGTAATGACAGGTAGGGGTTTTAACTGACAGCTTTTTATCTTTATTTTAAATTTCTAGATAACTGGCAGGTGAAAAAGCGAATTTACAAATGTGTAAGGTAGTGGGGGTTTATGAGATATTTGTCGCCTAAAATCAAATCAGTAGTGAAAGCATGTAATTGACTTTTCAATGCAAAGAACTCTGGTATGCATAACAAATATTTACTACAGCATGGCTGTCATCACTATGGTAACATGCATATCATATATTTTGCCTTGCTTTTGCAATTGTTTTAGATCTTTAACAAGTGGCTACAGGATTGTTTATGATAAAAAAGTAAACATAAAGCTGAATAATTGTCTGAACCGCCATAATTTATGTTACTAACGCCATCTTTAAGTATATAAGTATTTGAAAAGAATCGGAAAATACAACTCTATATTACAATATTATTGTACGATGCATTACTTGCATGCATAATGTAAATTGTTACAAGTTGAAAGATAAAAGGTTATAAAATTATCAACACTTCAAATAGCAAACATCCTCAGTAGATACATATTGTGTTATGTAACGTAAAAGATGCTATTGCAGTAGAACATAAAAATAAACTTCTACATCACTTTGAAAGTATAAATTTAAATAATTGTCTGTAAAATATGAGAGACCTTTCAATGTTCAACTGTTCTTATGCTGAATTTGTTCAAAATTAAATGCTGGATCGGTTGTTGGCCAGCAATAATCCTTAGCCTGCTTACCAGGTTCAAACAACTGACGGACATTTAGATTAATACGGGACTCATGTAGGTACATCTCATAGGGTTTCCAGAACTCAATGTCATGCACACAGTCTATTAGCTGAGTGAAGCAGCTTGTGTCCGCATCATATTTAACTTTCTTGGTAAAGGAATGCTCTGTAAATTCCTCAGAGTGATATCTTTTGCTACATTCATCATTACACTTTGGACTAACTGTAGAAGTCATTGTAATATTGTCAACAGGTGATGAAGTATCTGAATTATCAGCTGCAGAGAAAAAGTTCTTTGGTAAAACTTTTGGCACAGCATGATATGACATGCGGGCTTTTCCGGACATAATGACAACGTCCCCATCTCTCAAATATAGGGCTTGTGGGACCTTGGTCTTTGTCTGTCCACCAATCATGAAAACGCAGGGCAGGCCAAAGCTGAAGGTAAATCAGAAAAATATGGACTCATATAATGCATACTATAAGCACATTACAATATACTATAAACACATTACTATATACTATAAGCACATTACTATATACTATAAGCACATTACTACATACTATAGCACATTACTACATACTATAAACACATTACAATATACTATAAGCACATTACTATATACTATAGCACATTACTACATACTATAGCACATTACTACATACTATAGCACATTACTACATACTATAAACACATTACTATGTACTATAAACACAGAAATATGTATTATCACACTAGCAAAATATATGCCTACTATAAACATTTTACAATGCAAATACCTGACTGAAATGAGTGGCGCTGCAAGGTCAAACTCACTATGGTCAGTGTGACCAGAAAGTGACGAGTCTAGATGATAGAAGTTCACAATGGCTGCCTCAGCTTTGAAAGCACAGGTTTCACCTAAAACAGCTCGCACAATGTACTGCGTGGTGGCTGAGAGATCTTGAGGGAAATCATTACAGCTTTCCTGTGAGTAAACCTGAGAGAGAAGACAACTTTTAGTTAACGATTTTTTTCAAGAAATATTGAGAGTTAAACCAGATATGTGACATGAGGTGTAATAGTTGAGCTCGGGGGTGTCTAACCATTTTAGAGCGAAGGCAACTGAAATAGAATATTTCATGGCGAGGGCCTCATTGTAAATTTAGCTTGGGCTGGGGGCCACAGCATTAGTAAGTTTCAAATAACTTTATTCCAACTCGCTATGAATCATTACACAATGCAGTCCCAATCACTACTGCATGCTGTATGCTTTGTAGTATGTATATAAAAACACAGTGGTTTTTTTACTCTAATTCATGTATGTGTGCAAAAAAAATTTATTTGCTATTCCTTTGAGGCCCACCTAAATGTAGGCTGAGGACCACATCCAGTCCTGGGGGCTGCCTGTTGGACAGCCCTGGTTGGTTCAGCTGTTGATAACTCACCTTCTTAGTCCAGTCATAATGATATCCCAGAGTGACCCATCTCAGCTTATGGAGATACTTTCTAGCCCTGTATAAAAGCACAACATTGCTGTTAAAAAGACGCCGCGCAAACACTCCATCAAACTTGTATGTATCAAAATTACAGAATTTAGGCTAACAGGTATATACTGAAATGTGAATAATTTGGGAAGAAACGAGAATAAACAACACCATAGCCCTAGCTTACTTAACCTTATATCAGAGTTGTGGAGGCAGCCAGCCTGCCAGATCTCGGGGTAGATTCTGGGTGATGTGTCGAGGTTGGATATGTTGGGCAGACGAGGATAGTCTGAGAGACATCTGCACACAAAGTACCTGCGTAGCCTCTCAGTGAATGGGTTCCTAATGATAATGGCACCCGGCACATCTAGCAGCTCATATGCCCTCCACTCACTGACAGGAAGTAAACCAAACATGGAGTCTGCAGATACCCCCTTAGGTGTGATTTGTGATATCTGCAGAAAACAACTTAAACTTATATATTTCAATAATTTATTCATTTTTGTGAGTTTCAAAAGCGGTAAGTTGAACCTCTTAATTTTACACAATATAAGACATGTGGCGGGCAAGTAAAGCTCATCCGTAACCAATATTAAATTGGATCATTTTACCTAATTTAATAAACACTGGAAATCTCCAGTTTTTAGCTATTTTCTACAATTTAGCTGCTAATGAACATGGGTTTTTGCCCAAAACTAGTAAAATATCAATAAATACACCTAAATAATTAGGTTCTTTTTAATCTTGCTTGATTTCTCATGTTGTTTCCTAATTATTCAGCTAATTTCGATTGCGGACCGTTACGGTTTTCTTCGTAACAGTCCGCAATCTAAATTAGCTAAATAAATAGAAAAGAAACAGGAGAAATCAATCAAAATTAGGAAGAACCTTGATTATTTAGTGTATTTATTGATATTTTAATAGCTTTGGGCAAAAACCCATGTTCATTAGCAGCTAAATTTAAAAAAACAGCTAAAAACTGGAGATTTCCAATGTGTACTAAATTAAGTAAAATGACCCAACTGCAATGATAAACAACAATGTACAATAGTCTTTCAACAACAAAAACTCACGCAAGTTTATAGTCGCTATCCCTGTGAGAAAACCCATGATGGAAAGCAGGCTAAGGACTTATTTAAATGAGGCACAGGAGCAATTATGACTGGATGCTCTTCCTAACATTACCAATGGCCTTTGGGCTCGAACCCATGACCTCGTGTTTACTAGGCAAACGCTCTAACCCCTAGACCACAGCTGCTCCCTGTACAATAGTCTTTCAGTTCAGTTGGTAAAATAAGGTCAACAATAACTATTGGTAAAATAACCAGGGCTATCTGGAACAAAACAAACCTCACTAGTAAGAAAATTAAAGCTATCTAAGACAAAACACACCTCACTAGTAAGAGACCCAGGGTTATCTAGGTCAAGGACAGATGTGAGATCAGCAGGCGGACACTTTCTCTTCAATGCTTTGAAATGTTTCATGAATATGTCTTCACCAGCATCTGCCATTCCCAGTTCTAATATTTAAGAAAACCATCTGATAATGACTTGGTCTTAAAGCTATCACAACAGTTTTATTACAAATATTATTAAAACATAACTCTACCTGTAATCACTCACACTCACTCAGTATCAGTATTACAGAGTGTTTATAATTAATAGTTAGTAGCTGTGGTTAGTTACTAGTTATTGATTACTGTTAGCTGATAGTTACAGTGAATATAACTAGCAGTCAGAGTTATCAGAAGGAGCAACTGCGTGTATACCAATAATTTTTATTGCAACAAAAATTACAAATTAGTAATGAGTAATATTTACAGCTACAGTAATATCAAATATAACATTAGCAGTTATCATAATATTAGAGGCCTACAATTACATTATCAACAAGTAAATCAACTTGCCACCTCTCCTAATGACAGGTTACTAATTACAACTGCTTCCTATTAGTGAAACACTACTCAACTTACGTATATGATCTTTTAGACACACATAAGTAGATTCATTTGACCGTACTCTCTTTGTAGGTTCACAAAAATTAGTATATTATCATAAAATGCAGGCATATGTTTTAAAAAAATTATTGTAATAAGACTCAATAAAAACATATGAACGAACTCTAAAAATTAAACCGTTGATAAGATGTTGATACTTATCTTGAAATTTAAATCAATAATTAACTTTCCGACGCCATTTCTTGAGTCATCTTAATAGAGCACAAAGTTAGTATTTAATAAACATTGTGATTACAATATGCTACTTGAAGTTTTACCCAGAGAAGAGAAATAGCCTAAGAAATTGCTTTTATTAAATAATATTGTCATTTTATTATAAGCATTATTTGAATTTACAACAACTAGGGCCTAGAAGTAGGCATCATCTATCAAAAATAATTCAATTGTTAATCATAATATACCTAATCTTAAAGCACTTAATTAAAACTATTAAAGTAAGTCCAATGATCAGCAATAGAAATTAACTTAAAGTTAAAGCAAAGCTAAAATGACTTATAAATTGAAATTTATATTTAAAAAGAGCTAGACTAATACTGATAGTGTCATCGACTAACAGTAACTGTCAACTATCCACCATTGACCATTGCCTTTAAGTTTAAATGTGATTGTCAACTGATGATAACTCATTAAACAAGAGTAAGTGGCTACATTTTCATTTAAATCTAGTTTTATTCATTACTGATACTCTTACTGAATTAATAATAGTGATAGTTATACTAATACTGACAACTTATAGTTGAAGCTTAAAGTAAAAGTTCAATTCTAGCTACACTTTTTCTTCTGCAATTGCAAAATTAGTAGTAGTAGTAGTAGTAGTAGTAGTAGACGTAGTAGCAGTAATAGTAGCAGTAGTAGTAGTAGCAGCGGCAGCAGCAGTAGTAGTAGTATTATTAGCTGATGCTATGACATTATTTTAGCCATATCTTTAATCAATATTACTATTACTATTACTAATAGTATTACTATCACTATTAGTATTAGTATTACTATTAAACAGTTGGTATTACTATTAATATTGATATTAGTATTTTAAGTCACCTCGGTTAAATTTAAAAAAATATTTGAACTATTTATAATTATAGTAATAGTAATTTATATTTAATTTATAAATTAATCATTTTAAAATCAATTTCATTTTTTGATAAAAAAAAACTAAAAGTAAAAGGGCATTTTCAAGTGATTTTCTCATAATCAACTAAACATGAATTTAAATGTAATACTAATTTAATGAAGCACAAAATATAAAAAAAACTAACAAAATTATATATTATTCATTAATAATTAATTAAATCATTATGGGCTTAAAGCCTTAAACTCAATCAATCATCGAGTTATAGTTATTAAAATTAATTCACTTCAAGTCATTGCTGGGACTTTCATCAGCGGAAATTAAATTAAACAACTGAAATGGAATGGCTAGATTTATTTATTTAAAAGTCGGCTCTTTAGTCGTTAAAGCGTCTAAAAAAAGTCATTAGATAACCTTTAGGCACGGGTTTACGATAACCATTGGTGCTAACAAAACACAGCTCAACAGCCACAAAATCATTAATGTTTTCGGGAGTTATTCTACCAAATTATTGAGCGGTTGTGTAAAGCTTTATTTCGGTACATATTTGAAAGTTTAAAGTTGTACAGTTTTCAAAAACATATGCTATAGTCTGGAATGCATTCCATACATTTGATTAGGTAAATTTTAAAAATTGTCATAAGTGACAGAATATCTGCATGGTACTACAAAAAATATCGATCTAGTGTCATTTACATTCTGAGACTGTCTAAAATTATAAAATTATAAAATTATTTAATGTATTCAATGAAACAAATCTTCTTTGATACTTGAAATGGCTGTGGAAGAATTTATTAGTTGCTAACTATCACAGTTTGCACCCCAGAATTGAGTAGTAATTGCTATTGCGTTTCATAAGCATACATGCATGCGTTGAAACAGTAAAATATCCATTTACCAAGATTTAACACCCACACAGATAAGTGTGTAGAAGCAGTACTAGCTGATTGCATATAACAAACTTCCTTGCAGTATAATATTATTAGAAGGTAACATGCAGAAAGTGGCCCAGACATGCTGAAGGCAACATAATATGCAGATGGGGAAATGCAGAAGGTGATATGAAGACTGTGACGTATGAGTCATAACGGAAATTAATTGGGTAAAATGTTTTCTAAGTTTTGCCAGAACCTTATTAAGGAGTTTTGTGCTTTAGCATGCAGCGGAAAATATTTACACATTTTGTTTGAACAATGATCATAATTTTTGTTTGAACATAGAGAGTTAAATAATTTGTGTTTATGATGATGCCTGAGGGACCATCCAGTCGCTTGCCGACAATGATAACTCCGGTAGATTAGAGCTCAGGCTAAGGAAATGCTCCTACGCTGTTATCACCACACCTGACTAGTAGGATCGAATTCACATAAACTAATATACCATTCAATCACACAACTATTTGTGAGCATAAAAGAATATAACTTAAATTAGGTCTAACGCTGAAATCACCATAGTTTAGACAATTCGAGTGTCACTGCTCAAGTAAGGTAAATTCTACAACAGGTAAAGAAGATGATGAAAGTGTTGATCCCCATCAGCCTGCTGCTTTTGGTCACGTGCTACTGTGAAGGTGTGGCACAGCAGCCGGTGGTGAGCAAGTATTTTCACACAAAGTAGAAACTCATTAATCTAAAGTCTAATATATATCAGCAATTGCAATAGCATAAGTTCCATAGCTGTATTTATCAATGTTACTTTTTGGGGTACTGTTTGAAAGTCTCGCAACAAAGCTAAACATGAACTCAATTGTTGGTTCTTCTACTAAATATTTATTTTTCTGGTTACAATAAAACAACTGTCTGATTGTGACTGAAGTTTGGAAAATTGCATTCTATATAAAATATACAAAAATATATAGTATTTCAAGGCTATGTCATCAGCTATATAATGCATTATTAAATATTAATAACGCCAATGATACTTTTTATATAGTCAGTGTTGCAAGCCTTGAAGAATAAGATGGTGCAGAAATCCAAGACTAACTCTGACTCATTTCTGGCTTCCCTGGAAGACAAACTCAAGCAATCTGGACTCTTACGGAATAGTCAGAGCAAAAAAGCAGATATTTGCAGCTCAGCCGTTGAAAAAGTTAAAAAGGAATACGAAGAAAAAATGGCCGCTCTTGAGGATGAGATGACAAGATTGCAAAATACCTGTAACTCGAATTGAGGATGTCTATTAAAAATAAATTACAATTCAGTTAAAATATATTTGATTTTACATGTTACCTATTTTTATATAGGCTCTTATATGCAACCTGTGTATATATAAGTGACCTATATTATATAGGCCGCGGATATATCTCTCCCACCATTGTTTTCTAGCCTCGCCATAGTTTATGGAAGCACTTCTGTTTTGTTTTTGTTGTTGTTAGCTTTACTTTTTTTGATAAGAGCAATGACGACAACAAGCAACACTACCGTGATGGTACCAAACACAGCAATCATGATCCAGTTAGTAGGGTCATCAGGGGCAATACCAATCAGCTTAGCATTGCATGACAATATCTCCCTTCCTTCTATAGCCTTTTCTATATCATCTGTTGATTCCTCCAGTATTTCTACAGTAGTACAGTTGGTACTTTAATACAAAGTTACCCAAAACTCAATTTCTGCTAAAGTAGCTTGTGTATGACTTATGCCCTGATCAGTGATACCGTTACATGAGTTAACTACTTACTGACACTAACTGATAATAACTGATGGTAGTTTATAGTGACTGTCAGTAGCTAATAGTCGCCGATAGTAACTGGCAGTAACCTATCACTAGGCACTAACTTACTAATCATTTATTCTGCAGTAAACCAGCACGCCTACATTAATTCTAGCTGCAAAAGCTGAAGTTGTTGATATGATATTGATTGCGGAGAAAAGGGCTCATGACTCTCGATAGACGTCCTGGTACCCAGGGAGTTCGGACCCTGCCAGTCGGGTCAACAGTACAAGTATTTGTTGAGGTGAAATCATGTGATTGCTACAGTCATGTCATCATAACCATGTGTTATGAACATTCAAGATTGTAAGTTATGTTTCCTTACCACACACTTTGGCGTCGGGTACCTTAGACTTGGTTCCTTCGATTGAAATTGATATTGTAAAGTTGACATGTGGGCTATTTTCTATTACTGCATCAATACTAGTTGAGAGATTTTCACTGAAATATTATAAAACGTATTGTGATAGACATGATAGTATGACGCTACTACATTATCCCCTCCCCCTTTTTCTCCCTGTGCTGCATTACTATTTATATCCCATCTTTAAACACATACCAGGAGAGTAAATATTTCATTTATATAATCTGCTCATGATTGTTATTAGTAATTAATCTGTCATTTCTTACTTTCGAAATTGTTTAGCACAATTGGATTGACCCAAGGAACAAAATTCTTCGGCTTTACTTGTTAGTGAGTCAGCAAATTGATGTTTTAGTTCATCTGTCACCTAAATGTATTATATAATATTATATTGACAATGTGAAATATTTGTCATACTATATGAATATATCATAAAATAAAAATAATGCATAACATATAATATATGAATCATACTATATAAGGAACATTTATTATTGCCCACACTATATAAATATCATAGCATGACATAAGAATAATGAAATTACTATAACATACTAAATGGGTAACCTATAAAAAAGTTATCATATATAATAATGATTAATACTGGCACATACGACATTATTTGAAGTTGTCTCTTTAATTTGAATGTAGCTGGTCCAGCAAAAACAAGGACCTTTCTAGAAGCTATCAATTGTTTGCACTTAAACTGAATCAATATATTATAGTGTATTATATGAATTAGGAAGCAGCAGTGGTCTAGGGGTTAGAGCGTTTGCCAAGTAAACAGGAGGTCATGGGTTCGAGCCCAAACAAATGCCTTTGGTAATGTTATAAAGAGCATCCAGTCATAATTACTCCTGTGCCTCATTTAAATAAGTCCTTAGCCTGATTTAACAAAAACCCCTTTCCATCAGGAGGTTTCTCACAGGGATAGTGACTATAAACTTGTGTGAGAGTATATTATATATGGCTTATACGTTTGGTTTTGTAATATACGTATTATATTATATAATTGAATGTTGTATTACTTATACTTGGTAGTTGTACTATATTGGCATGCATAATTATAGGTACTATGTTATATTACTTATATTTGGTAGCTGTATTATATTATCTAAAGCAGCTAGTATATTATTATTCGGTATTTTTAATGCATTTTATTACAATACTATTATATTGTTTTGGTATTGATAATGTTTATTGAGTTATACATGTTTGCAGTATATTGCATACTTGTATTTTACCATTGGTATATATATATATATATATATATATATATATATATATATATATATATATATATATATATATATATACTATATGAATTTGTATATAATCCTTTGGTATTGGTAATATAATATTATATATAATATATTCTGTATACTTACATCTTGTACTGAAGTATCATAGATTGTCACATTTACCACTGCTTCTGTGAAAGGGTAGACAACTACAGATGAAAATGTATATTTGTATAATATAATATATGTTTGTATATAGGTATATATGTGTATAATTAAATTGTGTTTCACTTTAACGTGGAGCAAAGCAGCATGTGGTGATATCCTGGCTTCAACTTTAGACAATAAGCTACACTGTACTATACTATACCTACTATACTATACTATACTATACTATACTATACTATACTATACTATACTATACTATACTATACTATACTATACTATACTATACTATGCTATGCTATGCTATACTATACTATACTATACCTACTATACTATACTATACTATACTATACTATACTATACTATACTATACTATACTATACTATACTATACTATACTATACTATACTATACTATACTATACTATACTATATTATATACTTTACTATACTACATACTATACTATATACTATACTATACTATACTATACTATACTATACTATACTATACTATACTATACTATACTATACTATACTATACTATACTATACTATACTATACTATACTCTACTATACTATACTATACTATACTATACTATACTATACTATACTATACTATACTATACTATATTATATACTTTACTATACTACATACTATACTACATACTATACTATATACTATACTATACTATACTATACTATACTATACTATACTATACTATACTATACTATACTATACTATACTATACTCTACTATACTATACTATACTATACTATACTATACTATACTATACTATACTATACTATACTATACTATACTATATTATATACTTTACTATACTACATACTATACTATATACTATACTATACTATACTATACTATACTATACTATACTATACTATACTATACTATACTATACTATACTATACTATACTATACTATACTATACTATACTCTACTATACTATACTATACTATACTATACTATACTATACTATACTATACTATACTATACTATACTATACTATACTATACTATACTATGCTATACTATACTATACTATGCTATACTATGCTATGCTATGTTATACTATACATATACTATACTTTAAACTATACTATATACTATACTACACTGTACTATATACTATACTATACTATATTATATACTTTACTATACCATATACCATACTATATATTATACCTGATATAATAATGTATACAGTCACAACAAATCTAGTGTCCATGCTCGTCACTTTTACAGTGTAGTAGTAGAAGTTATAGTAGTAGAAGTTATAGTAGTAGAAGTTCTAGTAGTAGAAGTTATAGTAGTGGAAGTTATAATAGTAGAAGTTGTAGTAGTAGAAGTTATAGTAGTAGAAGTTGTAATAGTAGAAGTTCTAGTAGTAGAAGTTATAGTAGTAGAAGTTATAGTAGTAGAAGTTATAGTAGTGGAAGTTATAGTAGTAGAAGTTCTAGTAGTAGAAGTTATAGTAGTAGAAGTTATAGTAGTAGAAGTTATAGTAGTGTCAGGGTAGCAGTTCTATATAGCTTATAACACTCTGTTTATAAACCCATTATTGATTTATTACACAAATGAGTGCGTATTTGACACGGTTGCCTAGCCACCTATTGTAGGAGAGGCAGTGCTTTGTGGGAGGGAGTTAATTTGTTGATAATACAATGCACGTGCTGCTCTAACATTATTAGCTCCGACATCAAAACTGAGAGTCATGCCCTCTATGCAAATAGTTTTACCAGGCCCAGTAGTCATCTTCTCTGGAGTTATCTTATCTTTCCTGCTCTAGCTCTAGATGACATTTGATGTGTAGTCTGCTGTGAAAAATGTAAGCAAACAGTAAATTAATTCAATTTATTCTTTGTATGGAGTGAAACATGGTTTATAATATTCATTAATTTATATTAGATATATGTGAAAACATAGGACATTCTACTTTTGAAATAAAGTTTTTTCTTCATTGATTAAAAGTATGCAACATTGTGTATTGGCTCCAACATGTATAACGACGGCATATACTTCAGCCAATGATGTTGCTGTTCAATAATTTACAGGTTCGTTTTGCAACCTGGGTCTACCCCCTCTTTACGATACAGAAGAATCTCCCTTCTGTGATACAAGGGGATCTTCCTTCCATAATACAGAGGAATCTCCCTTCTATGATACAAGGGGATCTTCCTTCCATAATACAGAGGAATCTCCCTTCTATGATACAAGGGGATCCTCCTTCTATAATACAGAGGAATCTCCCTTCTAGGATACAAGGGGATCCTCCTTCTATAATACAGAGGAATCTCCCTTCTACGATACAAGAGGATCTTCCTTCCATAATACAGAGGAATCTCCCTTCTATGATACAAGGAGATCCTCCTTCTATGATGCAGAAAGATTTCCAGTCTTTGATCTAGAGAGATTCTCTTCCTATGATGCAGAGGAATCTTCTTTTATGATACAAAGGAGTTCCCTTCTATGATATAGATGAATTCCCCAATTATGATATGGAGGGATCCTCCTTTTATGATACAAAGGAATTCTCTTCTATGATATGGAGGAATTCTCTTTTTATGATAAGGACAAATTCCCCATTTATCATACAGACAGATTTCTGAATATCATACAGAAAGAACTGTAATTCTAGTACATGCACAGCTTGAAAATGTTGTTTCTGTTGTCTACAAATTTTCTGTGCGAGTTTTTTACCAAAACACAATGGGCTAGTTGAAAGTTTCAAACTTTCAATTGAATACAATTTTATTTTTTAATATACAGTCATGTACATAAAATTTTAATACATACTATGACGTAATAGCAAATATTTTAAAGCATGTGTATTTTATTATGCTAAATATGTAACACAACATACATGTATATTATAATGCATTACACACACAATACTTAACACATTACATATCACATTATCATAATATGTGACCTGGCACCACAAAGCAGGGAGTTGTATATTAAATTTCAAAACTTAGTTATTACTATGGAGTGATAGAGCAGACTTTTTCAAACAGTTTGCATTTTATTTGAAGTCTCTAGTGCAAATAGAACTCGAGATAACACTATTTAAAAATTTTAGCATTTTTAGAATTTTTATTTTACTGTTTCGAGGAAATGGCGTTTAAAGTTGGCAACTCTGGAACAAGTTAGGAATTATAGTTTGTTTACAATTATGAAGCCTTAAAACAACAGGCCTTTGTATAATAGGAATAGTAACAAATTTGGTATCAAAATAATTGTGAAAATTTGGGCTTTCTGGTAAATTAGATTTTATGCTGCCTCAACTGAAAATCAGATCAAATATGGCCGCCAAACCTTTTGCTTCATTTATTTGTCAAATCACTTTTTATATTGTTTATTAGTGTAAAAGTTTACCATATCAAACAAAGTAGAGCATGTTCTAGTTAGTTTGTGTGTTGAGATATTTAAATTAAGCATCCAAGTAAGTAAGAAGTCACATAAAACAAAATGGCAGCTATTTCCTGTTATACACTGAATATCTTCCTCCCCTCTAACATATTGTGTACTATGTCAAACTGCAGCTATTGAGCTGTGGTGTTTCATAGTTATTGCCTAATGAGTATAACACTTATGAGAACATTATTTGAGTGTTACGAGATCATGTGAGAGCCATTCAGGAATATCTTTATAATCTCTAACAGAAACTACATTTAGCAATTGATTTGATTATATGTGCATAATATATACAAAATGTTATAATGCAGAATATAAATAATGGCATATTTTAACTTTTTTCTAGTATATTAAACATATTATGGTAGTGTATATAACATAGCCTGCTATCATATGGAAAACATGTAAAGCTGCTATTATAGTAAAACACAATAGAATTGGAGGCAATCAACTTGAAGGTGTAATATTTTCTAGCCACTAACGTTCAGTTGTTTTACAGCGTTATTCAAACAAGTTAATTTGGTGAAATTTACTTCTGAGATGACATTTTTACCATTAGATAACTACAGGAACTAGTGGTAGCTGACACCACGTTGCATATGTTGTGTGTTGTTCCCTGCGATTCCATTACTTTGCGTTATTCGGATGAATTTGTAGTTGTGGATTGCATGAACTTATGGGTGTGGTTTCATTCTATGGAGCTGTTTCCAAACATTGGATGAAAACTCCATTAAATAATGCAAAGCTTGGAAATGAAATTACATATGTCTCCACTTTAGCAGTACCATATAGTACCAGTTTTTTCTCTCAGCTAATGGTATGAAGTACTAAATAAATAATTTATGTTTACCAATAGTTCTCATATTCACTAATGTTGGCTTATTTTCAGGTTAATCAGACTTGCCTTTTTATTGGATGAGCAAAAACTTTATGTGCAAGGCAGCATAAATTATGCTTATATATATATATTATTATTATGTTTATGGAAAATGTGACATTATTTGCTCTAATAAGTGGATAAAAATCTCCCTTCACAGTTCACACACACACGCACACACGCACACGCACACGCACACGCACACAAACACACACTCTTTGACAACTCAATACCACCCCAACATTATGACAAGAAGCCGTTACTGCATTTTGGTTATTGTATTGGTGACATTCATTGCCAAGGTGAAAATCTATTAACTGTGTACCTCTATAGCTTATATATCATAGATTATCTTTGTGGTTATAATGTGATGTCTCTAATTAAGATTCAATGTAATAAAAAAATAGCAAAAAGTGTTTTGCTAAAAATTATCATTATGGGTTAAAAGCACAAAACTCATACTCATTTTAACTAGTTGTCCCAAAATACACGTTGCCTTCCCAAAATACACTTGCCTTCTATATTAGCAAACAGCAGTAGTTCTTATCACTACTACTTGTCATACTTTCGATATCCATCTGCAGAAAGTTTCAGCCGGCTCTGCTGCACTCAGCTCAAAGAAAGAGGGCAAAGTAATGATTCAGGTGACCTCACTCGCTGCCTCTTCTTTAGAGGTCTGCTCTCTGCAATGCCTTGTAGACTTGAGCTGCCAATCCTATGCCTTTGACTCAACAGTCTGCTTTCTGTCCAAGTACGAGTCATTCCCAAAAAGCACGAGTCTTCCTGTGATGTTGTCTCCCCCTACACTGTATGAAAAAGGTAAAGTGTAGTTTGAAGCTCAACAAACAGATTCTATGTTTAAAAGCTTTGTCAATGCACACAGTGCAGTATAGTGTAATATATTATAGTGTATAGGACAGTATAGTGTAGTATAATATATTATAGTGTATAGGACAGTATAGTGTAGTATAATATAGTATAGTATATAATATAGTATAGTGTAGTATATTGTATAGTATATATAGTATAGTATATTGTACAGTATAGTATATATATGGTATAGTGTAATAACAAGTGGGGTATGCTGTATGTTATATAGTATAGTGTAGTATATAGTATAGTATATATGGTGTAGTGTAGTATATTGTATATCATATTGTGTAGTATATTGTACAGTATATTGCATAGTATATATTATATTATGTGGTATAGTGTAATATAAAGTGTGTTGTACTGTATATTATATAGTACATTATATGGTATAGTATAATGTAGTGTAGTGTAGTGTAGTGTAGTATGTAGTATAATATAGTATACAGTATGTAGTCTAGTACTATACAGCGTAACGTCACCAATTTGTAGTGTATAATGTGGTATGTAGTCATGTGTAATATAAATTGTAGAACATGCTGTTGTAATATTTGTAGTATGTACATAAGGTAAACACACTTGCTGTAATTGATTATGCTACTTCATTATTAAAACATGAAGAAGTCGTAGCTTAGCATTATCTGCCAAGCTTTCTTATTTAATGCATGGAAACAGTGTTTTTGAAAGCGCAAAAATCGATTAGAATGGTTCGTTAGAATGAAGGTGGGCATTCACATAATTCAGAGTATGGGAACAGATCATTTGATGGCAAATGGTTATATAATGGGAAAAAATAATTATCAGCAACTCCCATAAGCTATGACATACTTCTAAGATACAGTTCAATTTATAACAAGGTTAATGTAATTATTTTATTTGTCTTAGCTACTATATTTTATATAATCACTAACCACATTTGATCTATATATTTTTTCTGCAACTAAAAATATTCCAGAGCCTAAAATAAATTGACAAATATTTTTATTTCTAAAACTTTTAGTGAGCTTTTGCTTTATGCACCATAAACTTCATCTAAGATTTTATTATTTTATGCTTTTTTTAGCTTTAAAAAATTGCAGCTTAAATTTTGTGTAACTAATAAACTAAATTTAGCAAATACTGAAGCAAAATGAGAGACATAAAAATGCTGTTAATTATTCACACAGACTCAAAATTAGCCATGCTTGTTTACTTTATGATGCAGCAACAGGATTGCATTTTTGGCAGTAAAATAAAAGGGCTGAAAAAGTTTGAATTACTTTTTTCTTAAATTTGTACAGATTATCCATAGGAACCTGCAGTTTTTATTTTATGTAACCCGCATGAGAGTCCATTCCAAGCATGGAAGCCTAGTGAATGCTAGTTGTAAGCCACCGCAACTCAAATCATTGTTTACCTTTTAGCTTCAGTACCTTGTGAAGTTGGGTGGATACGGAATCCTATTAATAAAAGCTGCATGAGGTTGTTTATGGGGAGAAACACTGCAGAAGCGCGAGCTTACTGCCAGCAGTTCCACTCTTCTCTTGCCGTATTCGACACAGATATGTCAAGAGAGTGGTTCATCCACCTACGTACCACAAGCCCAGGTATAATTGACAACTTTAGAAGACTGCAGTGCAAATATTTTGTAATTTTATACCTGCCGGTAGAGATTTTCAGACTCCATGGTGTTTATGGATTTCCTACGTGACTTTAAACAAAATACTGCTAATAACAGTGTACTCAAAAAATTATCGCATTATTGTTTATAAAGTCTTACTTTTTTCAGATTAGTGTGCGTCAGTTGTAATGGAATATTGAAAGATCATTCTAATACCCAATGCGTAATTTCCTGAATATTTCTCTCAACTGCAACAAACAGCTTACTTGTTCAAACAAATGCAATGATTATTTATTGAGTGCTCAATCACCTTGTTCATAACATGTCTTTTTATAATTCAGATGGCTAAAATGGAAAAACAAAGTATAACTATGCTGTTAAGATAATCTCTAACTGAAAATTTGTTTGCTTTAATCGCAAACTAACAACTCATATTAACCTAAGTCACCAAATATTTTAAAGCTGAAATTACCTAGTTACATATTTACATAGTCACATAGTCACATAGTCACATAGTCCCATAGTCACATAGTCACAAAGTCACATAGTCACATAGTCACATAGTCACATAGTTACATAGTCACATAGTTACATAGACAATGAGTCTTTTGGCTAAAGAAAAGTGCCATCTTACTTACCAAGTACAAAAGACGCTACTCATTGTAGAGTGGAGCAGTTCGATCATCATAGTTGGTGCAAGCAAGGACCTGCTTACGGGTGTCTGGCGCTGGGACAATGGCTCTCCTGTCAACACAAATTATTTCAACGCTCACCAACCCGATGGTACTGGAAACTGTTTTCAGATCTTTGGCCCTAGTCATGGCAATGGGTTTGATGACTTTATCTGCAGTGGAATTGCTGACTTTGTCTGCGAGAAATACTCAGACTAGCTGCAATAGGTCAAACTGTGTCACTCCTTAAATTTTAGATCTTTCAAAAACGCTTTTTTTATAGACAACTTCATAATAGCAAATCATTTATATTATTTTTGTAATCACTCGAATTCTAAAGTTGGGTTTACACCTCTCACTTGAAATTTTGAAAGTATAACCTCAACTTCATGCATGCGTTGTCATTAATGTTGAACATCTCTCTTGGTATTCTATTTTATATAATATTTTGTGCATTGACCAAACCAGAAATAAGAAGCTTCATTATCTATAAACTTTGTTGATGTTTCACTTGCAAATCATAACTTGCTCCTTAAATCTTAAAATATCATGACAGCAAAAGTTAATTAATCACCAAAAACAGATTCTGTATCAAGTGTAAGGATGAAAATAATTGTAGTTAAAACAGTCATGTGCAAAGGGTGACTCCATGCACAGTTGTCAGTCCGAATTACAAGCAGAATTCTGACAAGCTAGAAGTTTTTCTAGTAACAAATGTTATACAATGTCACTTTAAACCATGTCTAATAATGGAGAAGACAACTCTATTCATTTCATTAAAGTTTTTCAATGGCTAAATGCTACACTAGTGCAATACCAACATTAACTACTACTTGAGAGAGCGTAAATATCACTTATGAATGTCATTATAATGGAACTAAGTATAAACTTCTTAACCCACTTAGAGCTGTTATGCATGAACCATCATAATCAAATAGAGAAGATGAAAGTTATGGTTGCCAACAATATATTTTATTTAAACCAACAAAGAAAAAGTTATGAATATAACAAAATTCTCAAGCGTTTAACATTAGTGAATGTTGAAGATCCCACAGATCTTTAGAGAAGTCACAGATTAGTAGTAGCCATCATTGCCTACAAAAGTTTAAACATGCAAATTTGAGCCACGTTCATGTACCTATGAAAAAATTTGATCAAAATTATTGCAAGCAGCAAAGGAAAGATAACTCATGTGTCAACAGAACAGTAAAATAGATGGCTGAAGTATTCCTCACCAAACCAATACTAATAACTTACAATAAATACTTACAGTGTTTGCTTTGGTTACAAGGAGCTCTCTCATGACTCTTGCCTTGACAAAAGTGTTTTCCATGAACTTTGGGAGAGTAGAGACAAGTTCTGCTTCTGGATCTGGTGCCATTGCATGGCTTTGAGCAGTCTGTCCATTGAGTCCAGTTAGACCAGGAATGAACTGTGAACAAGAAAAGTCATGGGATTATTGCCTATCAAGCTCGAGCCACTGTGTAAATGTCACAAGCATTTGAAAAGCGGTAATACTGTTCAAAGTGACTGACCTTTGCAAGGGAAGTTCTTGCAAGTCTGGGACTCAGAACTAGCTCCTTGGCAATCACTACCGTCATTAGATGGAGCAGGGTTGTTGCAGAACCTTTTACGGGTTTGTATACCTCCTCCACAGGTCTTGGAACAAGAGCTATACTTTGACCACTCGGACCATACTCCATTGACTGTGAGAAATGATGAATATAAGTGTTAACAACTGTCTAAAGAAATTTGTTTAGATATGGAAAATTTTCAATAGTTATGCTAATCACCATTTAGATAACTTACCAACTGGTCTTTTCTGCTTATCATCTCCAGCACAATCAGCACCACCATTGGAAGGAGATGGGTTGGTACAGGTCCTCATTCTAGATTGTTGTTCACCTCCACAGCATGTTGCCCATGGGCTCCATTGGCTCCACATACCATTGACTGTTTAAAAATTTAAAAAGTCAAAACAACCAAAGTAAGCTTTGTATCATGTAAAGCATTTAGAAAAGTTTATACTAAAAGTGCAAAATAAGTCTTTAAACTTTATTGATTTCTTACCAACTGGTCTTTTCTGTTTATCATCTCCAGCGCAATCAGCACCACCATTAGAAGGGGCTGGGTTGGTACAGGTTCTCATTCTAGATTGTTGTTCACCTCCACAGCATGTTGCCCATTGGCTCCATTGACTCCACATGCCATCAACTAAAGAAATAGAAATTAATTATAGCAATACTATTTTGCAAGAGTAATAACTTGGATACATGTTCTATTAATAATAATATTTTCTGCGTCAAACCATTTTGTGATTCTCACCAATTGGTCTTTTCTGCTTATCATCTCCAGCACAATCAGCACCACCATTAGAAGGAGATGGGTTGGTGCAGGTCCTCATTCTAGATTGTTGTTTACCTCCACAGCATGTTGCCCATTGGCTCCATTGGCTCCACATACCATCAACTAAGGAAATTAAAAAAGTTATGTTAATTTTTCTGTTTTACAAGAACATATTACTTTGATGCTAGTTCTATTTATAATAATTTCTATGTAAAATTGTTTTGTGATTCTTACCAATTGGTCTTTTCTGCTTATCATCTCCAGCACAATCAGCACCACCATTAGAAGGAGCTGGGTTGGTACAGGTTCTCATTCTAGATTGTTGTTTACCTCCACAACATGTTGCCCATTGGCTCCATTGGCTCCACATGCCATCAACTAAGGAAATTAAAAAATCTATATTAATTTTTCTGTTTTACAAGAAAATATTACTTTGATTCTAGTTTTATTTATGATGATTTCAGTATAAAATCTTTTTGTGATTCTCACCAATTGGTCTTTTCTGCTTGTCATCTCCAGCACAATCAGCACCACCGTTGGAAGGAGATGGGTTGGTACAGGTTCTCATTCTAGACTGTTGTTCACCTCCACAACATGTTGCCCATTGGCTCCATTGGCTCCACATACCATTGACTATTAGAAAAAAGAAGGTTTTTATTACGCTTTGTTAGTATATTGGATTTTTAGAACTGTTGATCACTTTCAAAAGATTGATAAAATAGTGTTTGTCCTAAAATCTCACCAACTGGTCTTTTTTGCTTATCATCTCCGGCACAATCAGCACCACCATTGGAGGGAGCTGGGTTGGTACAAGTTCTCATTCTAGATTGTTGTTCACCTCCACAACATGTTGCCCATTGGCTCCATTGTGTCCACACACCATTGACTATCAAAAAGTTAAAATAACCAAAATGATAAAACTAAACTTGATATCATGTAATACTTTTAGTGAGTTTTTTTAAAACCACAAGATAATGTTTTAAAGTTGCTTGAAAATCTCACCAACTGGTCTTTTCTGCTTATCATCTCCAGTACAATCAGCACCACCATTGGAAGGAGCTGGGTTTGTACAGGTTCTCATTCTAGATTGTTGTTCACCTCCACAGCAAGTTGCCCATTGGCCCCATTGACTCCACATGCCATCAACTAAAGAAATAGAAATTAATTATAGCAATACTATTTTGCAAGAGTATAATAACTTGGATACTTGTTCTATTAATATTAATATTTTCTGTGTCAAACCATTTTGTGATTCTCACCAATTGGTCTTTTTTGCTTATCATCTCCAGTACAATCAGCACCACCATTAGAAGGAGCTGGGTTCGTACAGGTTCTCATTCTAGATTGTTGTTTACCTCCACAACATGTTGCCCATTGGCTCCATTGGCTCCACATACCATCAACTAAGGAAATTAAAAAAGCTATATTAATTTTTCTGTTTTACAAGAACATAATACTTTGATGCTAGTTCTATTTATGATAATTTCAGTGTCAAATCTTTTTGTGATGCTTACCAATTGGTCTTTTCTGCTTGTCATCTCCAGTACAATCAGCACCACCGTTGGAAGGAGATGGGTTGGTACAGGTTCTCATTCTAGATTGTTGTTTACCTCCACAGCAAGTTGCCCATTGGCTCCACTGGCTCCACATGCCGTTGACTGTAAAAAAAAAATTTTAAAATCAAAATAACAAAATTAAACTTACCATCATATAATAATTTTTTAAAGGTTAATTTTTTAAAAAAAACAAATAAATCTTTAAAATTGATCGGAATTCTTACCAACTGGTCTTTTTTGCTTGTCATCTCCAACACAATCAGCACCACCATTGGAAGGAGATGGGTTGGTACAGGTTCTCATTCTAGATTGTTGTTCACCTCCACAACATGTTGCCCATTGGCTCCACTGGCTCCACATACCATCAACTAAGGAAATTAAAAACCCTGCATCAACACGTGTGTTGCAAAGACATATACTTTGATATTAGTTTTACAAATAATTATTTCAGTGTCCAATGTTTTTGTGATTCTCACCAATTGGTCTTTTTTGCTTGTCATCTCCAGTACAATCAGCACCACCATTGGAAGGAGATGGGTTGGTACAGGTTCTCATTCTAGATTGTTGTTTACCTCCACAACATGTTGCCCATTGGCTCCACTGGCTCCACATGCCATCGACTGTTCATAATCAAGAAAATTTCAGGACTAATGTAATTTTTTGGTGCATTGGATGTTTAGACTGTTTTATTTCTAAACTTGGAAGATTGCTAAAAATAGTGCTTATCCTAAAATCTTACCGACTGGTCTTTTCTGCTTATCATCTCCAGCACAATCAGCACCACCATTAGAAGGAGATGGGTTGGTACAAGTTCTCATTCTAGACTGTTGTTTACCTCCACAGCATGTTGCCCATTGGCTCCATTGTGTCCACATACCATCAACTACATAATTAGAAACACCTGTCTCATTTACTGTACAGCTTGACTTAAAAGTAAATTTATATCACTTTGGCTCATGTACTAGAGACTATGAAACACCCAGAATTGACTATAGATTGAACTAGGCTAAGCCTAGTGCTCATTTGGGGTTTCATAACCCTTGACTTTACCATTAATAGATTTCATACAGTGTCAGTTAACTGAGGCACCGTAGCCTATTTCACTTGCCTGGACAGCCCTGTGTGTTGCATGCTCTGGTCTCTGAACTAGATCCGCTACATTTGAATGGAACAACTCGGTTGTGAACATATTTCAGGTATTTTGGTTTCTGGCAGACTCTAGATCTACTCTGGGATCCACCATCACAGGTCTTGCTGCACTTTGACCAAGAGCTCCAGGAACTCCATTTACCTTCTAGCTTAAAACCTGTAAAATAGCGAATCATTGCATTAGTTATTGTTGTTTCTATGGCAACAATAAGACTTTGTATTGTACATCCAGTTTATTTAACATCCGTGGCTACAACCTCAACAACCTCATCTGTACTAAGTTGTATATCATGCCAAGTACACCACTGATATATCACTACTGGTTAGTCAGTATCATGTAAGCTTAGGATTTATTTAAAGTATTATATTTCATACACTAGCATACTTTTCACTTTGCTGCCTTTTTTGTTAACGGACTCTATTTTAAATGCATCTCTTTAGTAAAAATTTACAACAACAAAAATCGATTAAATACCAAAAAGAAAATTTTACTAGAAATATACAATTGAGGGGAGGGGGCTTAACAGTGAATGCAAAACATCAGATTTTGCAGAATTTTGAGTTTCAAGAACAACAGCAATCTAAAACCTTGGCAATTCAGCTAAATAAAGCTATCTCACGATTTACTTTTTCATTTTGTAGGCATTTAGGCACTATCTAGTTGTTCATTATTGCAATTAGGTAGTAAATTAGTAAATAAATCTTACCATCCGGATTATGGGGAACTGGATCATGGTCTACTGGTATGTCCTCTACATCATCATGTTTTGGTTTCCCATAGCTTCCAGCAGCTAAAGTTACTCCTAAAATAAATTATTAAGCATGTGTCATTTTAGCAATGCTCTACCTTTCAAAAGTCGTGCTCAAGTTAAATGTTGCAGAAGGTTACTTGTTTAATGTCAGGGTGAGTTAGTCACTTACCAATGAGTGCAGCGAGAGAAAGCAGAACAACTGAGCGAGACACCATTCTATAAAACAAAAGCTTTGTATTAATACTATGTTTCCATCATTTTTCATCAATTATTAAAAACATAATATAACTTCCCGATATAATTCTACAAACTATGCAAAACTGGTACTGTTACTGTTACATGAATTATTTAACCAAGCTGCTGATAAAATCCTTAAAAAGTTTCAGTGAATGTTAGCAAATAAATAAAACCTAAAAATTAGCATATAACTTGTAAGATTTTATAACTCTTAAAATATTAGTAAGTATAATACTTCAACTGTATGAAATTCAGTTATTTATTAAAGTCAACACTGGTTTTAACAAAGTCTTTACTCATACTACCAGTTCACTACACAAAATAAACTATATATTATGTAAACTCAACTACTTACTTTGATATTATTCTTCTGGGCTGTTAGAAGATGATATGAAAATCTCTCCTCAACTCTCCCCTTATATACCCTCCGACTCTGAATATAATCTGCAATCTGGAGATGATTAGATTGTCTTTAGTGTCCTTTACATCTGGTAATCTCCAAGTAATGTGGGTCACAGCATGGTATTACCAACTTCCATTTCACTTACTAACACATTCACACATTGGATTCCGGGGATTTGCAAGTTTGTAGTGCCACTTCCCTAAAAAGGATCATCAAGACTTCCTTTAAATTCTTCTGGAAAAAGTATGCAGCTATACCAATCACATTCTATTAGAATTAAGCGCATGGTGATGGTGTTGGTATGCATGCATGCATGTAGAGGGATAGCTAGGTTTCAGAAATCTAAATCTCTAACATTGCAAAGTTATAAACAAGTGTGGGCTGTACATTATATTCTATTTAATAATATAATAAAATAAACTGTCAATATTTTAATATAAGCAAAATAATATAAAATCATAATTTAAAACGGCGAATGCCTGTCAAAACCTATGACTTTTAAAAAGCTGCATGGCTCATAACAAAAAAATTATATTACAATAATGTTGAAATGTTGTCATCAACTTTTTAAATATTTTTGAGGCCTACTTATCATGTATACTTACTTTGCATACTTACCTTGTAGATTTACTTTGTATACATACCTCGTATACTTACCTTGTATACTTACCTTGTATACTTACCTTGTATACTTACCTTGTATACTTACCTTGTATACTTACCTTGTATACTTACCTTGTATACTTACCTTGTATACTTACCTTGTATACTTACCTTGTATACTTACCTTGTATACTTACCTTGTATACTTACCTTGTATACTTACTTTGTATACTTACTTTGTATACATGCATACCTTGTAGATTTACTTTGTATACTTACCTTGTATACTTACTTTGTATACTTACTTTGTATACATGCATACCTTGTAGATTTACTTTGTATACTTACCTTGTATACTCACTTTGTAGACATACCTCGTATACTTACCTTGCATAGTTACCTTGTATACTTACCTTTTATGTACATATATAGCCACTTTACAAAGCAAAACATGACAGAATAGAAAACTTTATAAATATTTTAAACTTGAATCTATTCATAGTGGCTAAGAGTTTCCTTTTACAAAGACAGCTGTATGCTCAGTGTTACTTTGGCCCTCAGTTTTCTACTAATACTAAACGTTGATGTTCAATTGAAACTAAGGAATTTCCTGTATTCATCTCTTTCACACATTTTTCACTCTAATGACTCGTATTTTACTTGATGTTGATTTTTGCATACGTATGCATTATTGTATGTAGTATTGTATGCAGTATTGTATGCAGTATTGTATGCAGTATTGTATGCACTATTGTATGCAGTATTGTATGCAGTATTTTATTCAGTATTGTATGCACTATTGAATGCAGTATTGTATGCAGTATTGTATGTACTAGTGTCTATTATTGTATGGAGTATTATATTCAGTATTGTGAAGAGTATTCTATACAGTGTTGTATGCAGTATTCTATGCCATATTATATGTAGTATTTTTGTAGTATTATATGTAGTATTATATGTAGTATTATATGTGGTATTATACACAGTATTGTACAATGCTATAATGTTGAATCGCCAGTACACACAATCAGCATTCAGCCTCATATGTATTTACAGCCAGTCAGTAGAACTACTGCAAACAACAAATAAATTCCACTGTATCTCTTAGAAAGCAATATAGCGCATTAAAATGCAATGTGATATATCATAATATGTAGCATAGTACCTTGAAGTATGGGCTGAGATTTCAAGCAAAGACATATAAACTAAATAATATAAAGAATTTTAAGCTCTTTCAACTTTGCAAGAAGTTAGTTTATGCATGTGTACGTTAGAACCAAGGCTAAGTAGAAGATGGAGTGAGAAACACATTTTCTAGGTTATTGAAGAAAGCTGATGACGTAATTTTTCTGAGAGCATGTATACATGTATATCTATTGCAATGCTTGCATCCGCATCAATGAACGTAGTTTTATAGTTGCTCTGAGCATGTAGAGGCGTGTATCAAACTGTTTTATTCAACTTCTGAAGCTTTTTTCACTGTATGTGTCATGGGTATAAGAATATCACACACACTTTGAGCTAGTTCCAAGTTGCCAGCAATTATGATGACGATTCCAAATTAAAAATACTGAACATATTGTGTATTACATTGCTATGAAGCTTAGGGTCACCATACTAGGCTGCATCTGCTACCAACCTTCACAAAATATGACTTATTACTAAATGATTATTGGTGAAAGTATAATCATCCATTATATTATGGATTTAACTTTTGGGCTTACAACCTTGTGGTCAGTGGGCTTATGTTGGGACTTCCTACACGGGGAGATTAGTCGTGTGCCTAAATCATCAATTACAGATAAAAAATTTTATCAGTTGACAGGTAAACATGGGTTGACATGCTTACGTCTGGGTTAGTTACGACATATTCTATTGCATAATTACATGCCATGCCTATAAACAGATATAATATATTATTCTTGGTGAAAATTGATCTTTTCAGTGAGTTTTGATTAGATGTGGGTGTTGATATGTAATTTGGCTAATATTTGGTTAGTTTGTTCAAGCAGCAGAAAAATTCTATAGCAGCTGTAAATTTTTCATGAAGAAATTCACAGCTTTTATTTAGCATATTATACTATATCTGTATAAGCATCGCTATTGCTATTACAGATTTTAGTTTCTATAGTAAAAGTTTGTATATACAAACTGAAAGTAAAGAGTAAAGGCGTTTTTCTCCAATAGATGATGTATGATTAGCAAAATACTGGAAGATTTACGTATAAAACTGTTGGTTGACGTGTACCTACTAAAAACTTACCTTAAGCAATTGGCTTCTCAGGTTATATTGCTTACAACTCTTTCACTTTATTATTTTATATATTTGTATTTACACCAGGTTACGTTTTACTCAATAATGTGTGTATAATAAGTATTTGTTAAATACATTGAAAATCATTTACACCAGAGATAAGAAAAGTTGCACCAGGGTTGTGTATTTTTAGACCAGGGGTGGGCAACTTTTTCTGCTTGAAGGCCAAGTTAAGAAGTCAACCAAAGGGCCATATGATTGTACGTATTAAATTGTATTATAATGGGGCAATTTGTCACCAAACTTTTACTGTGCTAATCAGAATGAATATAACAGTTTTTACTTATCTTAAGCATTAAAAGGGTCACTGAAAATATGCATGAGCCGCAGGGGGCCTTGGGAGCCACCAGTTGACCACCCCTACTTTAGACCATATCTATATCTTATCCCAAGACCAACCATCCATATACAACCTTCTGTAGAATATGGTACTCGGGTCTTACTGGTTGGAAAAGCTACATCATGAGAAAAATCTCTTTGCAATAAAATGTGTACTGAGAAAAATCTAACCTGCAAACCCTTCCCAAAGCATCAAAAACAAAATAATGTATATTCATGTAACAGCTACTATTTTGCACGCAATAAATATATTGTGGTTGAATTAAAAAATATTTTAATTGTATTAAACTGATATAATTGCATTAAATACATTATAAATGTATTGCACTTATTGTAATGAATGTATTAAATTTATTGTATTATAGTCCAATAAAAAAAATTGTAATTTCACTTTATGTATGCTTGCATTTTCACACTGTTTCACAATTTCTAACCAATTTAAAAGTGTATTAATATTCATGAGGTACAAAAAAGGACACACAACTTTGCAAGTACTAATTCCATCTTCAAACTTCACTCAGTCTGCCTTCCCTGGTATGACACCAACAGCATCATTCATGAAATAACTGTAGTTGTGTAGTTTGAGTGAAAGCCTCAGATCACCTTGTTGAAATGCACTCTGCAAAGGCACATACTTCTAAATTATTCCCTAAGGCTTCACCTATGCCTCCATGAGCTACACAGCTCTATACATTGTCATCAGATAAAGAGATGAAGAGAAATGCTGCATAAAATGTTTGTCAAATTCCAAAAAGGTATGTCTTTTGTAAAAACACAATGATAGCAATTGTAGTAAGTAAATAGTAACTATTGATTATTTCTTTCAATGTTGATACTTATGTTGACACCTCATCCGAGTTCTATGTTGACATCTCACATGACGTCTATGTTGACACCCCATATCACGTCTATGTTGACACCCCATATCACGTCTATGTTGACACCCCATATCACGTCTATGTTGATACATTTGCTGAGAGCTATGTTGAGATTGTACTTGGATAACACAGTTGATATATTAAAGACCAAATGCATGCATATTTTACCAAACAGTTAGCATGCTATGGGTGTGTGTTTCCAGCTATAACATATACCAACCAATATCCTGTCTAAGTAATAGATGTCTATCTTGCCAGTTTGTAATAACAACGTATGAAAATCCAGGACACCAGTCAGTAAATAAACATGTTGAAAAGATGACAGTTTACATGTTTTTTAGTGTTGAGATCTGTAGAATACTGGAATACAGCTTTAGAGTTGTGTACCCAACAAAAGTGAATTTATAGTGCATTTTCTTCAATATAATGTTTTTATTTATTCATAAGCATGGGCAAGCTGGTGATGACAATTTGGGTTCATTTGAGAAGAAAATTTTCATAAAAAATACGGTTGAGTATAAGTTTAGCAAATAATATGATAAGCTATTCAGACAAATATTCAGACAAATATTCAGACAAATATTCAGACAAATATATATGTATATATATGTGTGTGTGTGTGTGTGTGTGTGTGTGTGTGTGTGTGTGTGTGTGTGTGTGTGTGTGTGTGTGTGTGTGTGTGTGTGTGTGTGTGTGTGTGTGTGTGTGTGTGTGTGTGTGTGTGTGTGTGTGTGTGTGTGTGTGTGTGTGTGTGTGTGTGTGTGTGTGTGTGTGTGTGTGTGTGTGTGTGTGTGTGTGTGTGTGTGTGTGTGTGTGTGTGTGTGTGTGTGTGTGTGTGTGTGTGTGTGTGTGTGTGTGTGTGTGTGTGTGTGTGTGTGTGTGTGTGTGTGTGTGTGTGTGTGTGTGTGTGTGTGTGTGTGTGTGTGTGTGTGTGTGTGTGTGTGTGTGTGTGTGTGTGTGTGTGTGTGTGTGTGTGTGTGTGTGTGTGTGTGTGTGTGTGTGTGTGTGTGTGTGTGTGTGTGTGTGTGTGTGTGTGTGTGTGTGTGTGTGTGTGTGTGTGTGTGTGTGTGTGTGTGTGTGTGTGTGTGTGTGTGTGTGTGTGTGTGTGTGTGTGTGTGTGTGTGTGTGTGTGTGTGTGTGTGTGTGTGTGTGTGTGTGTGTGTGTGTGTGTGTGTGTGTGTGTGTGTGTGTGTGTGTGTGTGTGTGTGTGTGTGTGTGTGTGTGTGTGTGTGTGTGTGTGTGTGTGTGTGTGTGTGTGTGTGTGTGTGTGTGTGTGTGTGTGTGTGTGTGTGTGTGTGTGTGTGTGTGTGTGTGTGTGTGTGTGTGTGTGTGTGTGTGTGTGTGTGTGTGTGTGTGTGTGTGTGTGTGTGTGTGTGTGTGTGTGTGTGTGTGTGTGTGTGTGTGTGTGTGTGTGTGTGTGTGTGTGTGTGTGTGTGTGTGTGTGTGTGTGTGTGTGTGTGTGTGTGTGTGTGTGTGTGTGTGTGTGTGTGTGTGTGTGTGTGTGAATATACATATTTGTGAGAATATATATATTTTGGGTGAATAATAAATTTGTGTGAATATATATATATTTTGGGTGAATATATATCTTTTAGGTGAATATATATATTTGTGTGAATAAGTTGTTGTCAAATGAAAGAAGGAGTTGCCCTTGCTTGACAAATGTTGTTTATGGTTTGGCGTGGTGCTATAATTAACATGCATGGTTCTATGGTTCTATTTTATGTAGAGACTCTAAATGCAAATGCTTATGAGAAGCAAATTTGAGAGTTATTTTTCCGAAAAAAATTGGAAACTGCAACTTGGTATATGTATATAATATAATTAATCTACTTGAGAAGACTATGGAGAAAAACAAGCTACAGCAATAAAAATGTTATATAAGGATAATGAAACCAAACTATAAAAAGTTAAAAATATCTCGCAATCCTTCCCAGTTTTTGCTGTGATTTGCAAAGATCAGTAGACACAACTATCTAACTCTAACTATCAAACTCAAAAAAACATTGCAACTAAAACACTTTTTGCAGTTATGTATAAATTCCTAGGATCAATATTTTGTCAATCTAAATCAAATCTTTTAAATTATAAATTTGTGCAACAATTGGAACAAAACTGTCAAAAATCAATATTTTTTAAAGACAATCCAATGTCCATGTCTTGAATTTCATAATGTAATGCAATCATCAAATGTTTTTAACTGCATTAAAGCAGCATGATTTACCAAGCATAACATTTTACAGCATTGTATATGGTTTATATACTTACATTACACTTACATACTGCACATTATAATATGCATAGTGCACACAATAAACAACACGACAATGCTTATATACAAAAGAGAACAAAAATTACAAATTCAACACATAGACACAGCTAGTGTATAATATTACTATCTAAAACTATATGTTATTATAGAATATTTTGTATAATTTGTAAAATTTTATACATGAAACCGCGTGTATTTAGTAAAAATTAACTTGTGTACTTGAAACATTCTTACTCAACTGATTTTAAATGTGTCGTGATTAGCACATTTTGGTTCAGTTGCGTTCAAACAAAAATCTATGACCAGCAGCCTTTAATGTTCTTTGTGAAAGTGACAAGAATTAGATAAAAGATTATCCTCCAGCCTACCAGTCGTAGATAAATGAAAATTTGTGATACATACCTTGACTTTTTGGAAATATGTTTATTATATTGAACTGTTTTGAATGTAAAACAACTGCCGAGTGTTGAAATAGTTTTAGGCAATCGTAAAACGGTTATTTTCACCTGAGCCTTTAGGATGCTGGCTAAAATTAGAATCAAGGCATGTGAAGTAAAGAAAAGCTATTGAATGACTTTGTTGTGTTGCTTGTGTACATGGTTATTCTGCGTGCAATCAAAAGAAAATTGTGAAGCTGCTTTAATATAGCATTTATTTCAACCAACTAACTAACAAATACAAATTAAAAAAAATTGTTCACACAATTAATTTGTATGAATATAAGGCAAGTATCTGCCTCGGTTAGAGCCTTCAAGATTAGTACTTGTGTCCGTAGCCATATCCTCCACCTAAAAACATGAAGATGTGGTTATTAAAGCAACCATATCCACGACTGGCTACTCATAAGGATGCTAGTTTTCTATCTACATTTAGTTGGTTGTAGTTGCCACATATGTCAATATAATTGAAATGTGTAAGAACCTTGATCTAAAGGTTTCATTACTTACAGTGTTTGCTTCGGTTACAAAGAGCTCTCTCATGACTCTTGCCTTGACAAAAATGTTTTCCATGAACTTTGGGAGAGTAGGAACAAGTTCTGCTTCTAGATCTGGTGCCATTGCAAGACTTTGAGCAGTCTGTCCATTGGCTCCAGCTTGACCATCCTCTAGCTGTAAAAGCAAGTACTTAGATGTAACAAAAAAAGACTGAACAAATAACATATTCTTTATGCTCACCAAACTTTGAGTGGCATATAGCATGGTCAGCAGTTTTTAGATAGAGTTCTGAACAGCTGGTTGTGTGCTACACTTATTGCTAGCATAGGTTATTTTTTGAATCTAACTTACCAATTGGTCGTTTTTCTTTGTCATCTCCAGCACAATCAGCACCACCGTTGGAAGGAGATGGGTTGGTACAGGTTCTCATTCTAGATTGTTGTTTACCTCCACAGCATGTTGCCCATTGGCTCCATTGGCTCCACATGCCATCAACTGTTAAAAGAAAATAAGAAAATATACAGCATGCTTTGCTAGCACATTGAATTCTTGGAATATTTTATTTCTAGATTCGATAGTTTTAAAATAGTGTTTATCCTAAAATCTTACCAACTGGTCTTTTCTGCTTATCATCTCCAACACAATCAGCACCACCATTAGAAGGAGATGGGTTGGTACAGGTTCTCATTCTAGATTGTTGTTTACCTCCACAGCATGTTGCCCATTGGCTCCATTGGCTCCACATACCATTAACTAAACAAATAAAAATTTGACTAGTTAGAAAATAAAGATACTAAAACGAAATTGAATATCATATAATATTATTAGAAAAGTTAATTTTGGAATATTAAAAATTTTGTAAGGTCAACTTAGAAACCCTGCCAACTGGTCTTTTCTGCTTATCATCTCCAGCACAATCAGCACCACCATTGGAAGGAGATGGGTTGGTACAGGTTCTCATTCTAGATTGTTGTTCACCTCCACAGCAGGTTGCCCATTGGCTCCATTGGCTCCACATACCATTGACTATGGAAAAGTTTAAAAACCAAAATGTTAAAACTAAACTTGATATTATGTAATACTTTCAGCGGTTTATTTTAAAACCACAAAATAATGTTTTAAAGTTGCTTAAAAGTCTCACCAACTGGTCTTTTCTGCTTATCATCTCCAGCACAATCAGCACCACCATTGGAAGGAGATGGGTTGGTACAGGTTCTCATTCTAGATTGTTGTTCACCTCCACAACATGTTGCCCATTGGCTCCATTGGCTCCACATACCATTGACTATGGAAAAGTTTAAAAACCAAAATGATAAAACTAAACTTGATATCATGTAATACTCGCAGCGGTTTATTTTAAAACCACAAGATAATGTTTTAAAGTTACTCAAAAGTCTCACCAACTGGTCTTTTCTGCTTATCATCTCCAGCACAATCAGCACCACCATTAGAAGGAGATGGGTTGGTACAGGTTCTCATTCTAGATTGTTGTTCACCTCCACAGCAGGTTGCCCATTGGCTCCATTGTGTCCACATGCCATCAACTGATAAAAGAAAACAAGAAAATGTGCATCACGCTTTGTTAGTACATTGGATTTTTAGAATAATTTATTTCCAGACAGGATGGATTTTTAAAATAGTGTTTATCCTAAAATCTCACCAACTGGTCTTTTCTGCTTGTCATCTCCAGTACAATCAGCACCACCATTGGAAGGAGATGGGTTGGTACAGGTTCTCATTCTAGATTGTTGTTTACCTCCACAGCATGTTGCCCATTGGCTCCATTGTGTCCACATGCCATCAACTAGTTTAGAAATTGTTAAAATATTAAAGACGGTTCATGTTAAGGACTGTGAATCTTATCTATCCTCATTACAAGGCTTTGTGTCTATCAATTAACTATTGGTTATGTTACTGAAGCACATTATTTAAACTTGTTATCAACAGAAAAGTGGTATTGTGTGACAATAACAGCAATGCTAGCTTATGTAAAAAGTAGTTTTACCTGGACAGCCCTGTGTGTTGCATGCTCTGGTCTCTGAACTAGATCCGCTACATCTGAATGGAACAACATTGTTGTGAACATATTTCAGGTATTTTGGTTTCTGGCAGACTCTAGATCTACTTTGGGATCCACCATCACAGGTCTTGCTGCATCTTGACCAAGAGCTCCAGGAACTCCATTTACCTTCTAGCTTAAAACCTATGGAGTAGTGATCCATGCAAGAGTCAAAGCTGTTTCTTTGGCAACAGTAATACCTTGTATTGTACATTCAGTCTATTTAACGTAAGTAATTTTCTTCTACGGAAGTAGAGTTTTGAAAAGCATATCTCAATGAGTATCAAGAGACATAACAACTTTCAGACAAAATACATAGTTTTAATTGTTCTATGGTTGGTAAGAAAAAGGTTTTGCCTATTAGAGTATGGAATCTAAATACTCAAAACTGAGTTTTAAATAAAAAGCAATGCATATCATCACAATAGCTATGAAATAGTTCAGATGCAAAGGACAGGAGAAAATACTTGTTTCTAAGCCTGATGATTGTGTAGTCATTGTTAGTCAATAATTTTAGTTATTATGACCTTACCAGGTCTTCCATGAGGTACTGGTATATGTGGTCCAGGAATGCTTGTGTCATCATCATCGTTGCCGCTGCCATTATGGTCTCTGTGTGGCTTTCCGTAGCCAGAAGCCAGACTTACTCCTAAAATTCAAACAAACCAAAGCTTGGTATAGAATTCTTGTTTAATTAAAATTGTGCAACAAGCAATGAGAACTAGGCTTGCTTACTTAAGTTACTTTTAAGAAACACTGTTTGAAAATAGCATGAAATTGTTTAGCAATATATTAGTAGCTTTATAAAACTTACCTAAGAGAGCAGCAAAAGAAAGAAGCACAATAGCTCTGAACGCCATTCTACAAAACACAAACACAGTTTATACAGCATGCTACAAATAATAGAGGTATATGCATTATATTAGCACATGTCATTTTACAGAATTTTTTACCCATTTGAAAAATAAATAAATAAATAAATATACATTGACTAAAAACTTTTTAGTAGAAATGTGCTCTTTAAAACTTATCAGCAGTTACAATGCAATTTAGGCACTTCAAAGACTAACAAGTCTTTACTCATACTACCAGTTCACTACACAAAATAAACTATATATTATGTAAACTCAAATACTTACTTTGATATTATTCTTCTGGGCTGTTAGAAGATGATATGAAAATCTCTCCTCAACCCTCCCCTTATATACCCTCCGACTCTGAATATAATCTGCAATCTGGAGATGATTAGATTGTCTTTAGTGTCCTTTACATCTGGTAATCTCCAAGCAATGTGGGTCACAGCATGGTATTACCAACTTCCATTTCATATGCACAAAAAGTGTGAACAACTAATTATTTAGACTATAAAAAGTTGAGATGTGTAAGAGGGACTGGAAGTCTAAGGTTGTACCACTTCCAGGAGATACCAGATCGCCTACTCTTTCTCTCCTGTTCTGTAACAATAGGTTTGTCTTGCAACACATTAGTAGCATATTTAGTGTAATATTTTATAAGTTAGTGTCAGTAAACTTGATTGATTAAAGATTAATCTAGTAAAAAATAATAGAGCCATAAAAATAGGTGTTTTCAGCCGGCAGAATAGAAATCTCTTTACAGAGAGTTTTACTAAATGGAAATTTGCCAGCATTATTAGCCCAGTATAAAATTTTGCATTATGATATGGCTTAGTGTTATAAATTAGTTAGAGCATAATAATACCTTTGCATTGTTTTATAAATTTGCAATGTTATTGACATATGTAATTGCAATCTATAATTTTATCAATTGCTTCTAGAAAAATTTTTCGTATAATATATGAAATTTGGCTCATAATTTATATGTTGTATATGTTTGTGTGTGTGTGCCGCGTAAGTGTGTGTTTGTGTCCACACACATGCACTTACGCGGCACACTCACACACACACACACACACACACACACACACACACACACACACACACACACACACACACACACACACACACACACACACACACACACACACACACACACACACACACACACACACACACACACACACACACACACACACACACACACACACATAATATTATTAGTATTAGTATTGTAGTATATAGACAGTATATATACTATTATAATAGTTATATATATATATATATATATATATTTAATGCTCAGCAATGACATTAAATGATTGAGCACTCTCACCATGGTCACAAACTCAAGCTGCTAGCATTTTGCAATGCTCGTGACTCCTATGTGACCCCTAGAGTCACTTGAGCACTCTGGCTTGAGTTTACACACCTTTTAAATATGCTTTAGTAAAACTATAAGTTTTACTATTGCGAAGGTGTGGGTCATGGTACTCTGTTCTGTGCGGATCACAGATTGAGAGAGATATATATATATATATATATATATATATATATATATATATATATATATATATATATATATATATATATATATATACATATATATAATATATATGTATACGTATATATATACTGTATATGTATATATATGTATATATATACTGTATATGTAATATATATACTTTATATGTATATATATATATATATATATACATATACAGTATATATATATATGTATATATATACTGTATATGTAGTATATATAGTTCGTTCATTCAGTCTCAAAAATATGCATTTAATTTGCAGAATTTCATGGAGTTTTATTGGTGTTTCCAAAGTGATTGTTACATCGCATTTTAAACCTGTTTCATATAAGCCAGCAAAGACCTGTATTGTTGAACTATTGCTGTTACTACTGACTGTGGTTTGAAATATTACAAACTGAGCATCATAACCTGTTCTATCAGGTGCAACACTTCGATGCATGGATCCATTTTTACTGTATTTTATTGTTATATGACTTTTAGCTTAAATCCAAGTTGTGCATTAGAATATATATTAGAAGACGGAACTAGACTTTGGTCTACCAGATGTATCTTTGTACGAGTTATTGTTCATTTGCCTTTGAAACTAGCCCACGCATCCTGTGTCAAATCATTGTATTTTAGAATAATTATCAATAACCAATCAATCACCCGAAACTATCAACTCCTAAAGCCCTGTAATCAATCTGGATTTAGACATGCAACCAAACAGGACAAGAGCCAGCTAACAATTGGTTGGAGAAAAACATATTTTACTAGACGGACTTCTATGAGCCCTTTGCCACGCGCCACTGCCAACATATAGTAGTATATAGCCTTAGTCTTTGTAGAATACGTAGCCTGTTGTTCAACAGTTCAATGATATATATAATACATTGTTTTCCTAACATAATAAAACATTACTTGTGTATATCATAATATATTACTTGCTTTTATCATGATATAGTACTTGTGTGTATCATAATATATTACTTGCGTATATGATAATATATTACTTGTGTATATCATAATATATTATTTGTGCATAAACATACTGTTACTGTAATAGTGTTTGTACTATCTTTCTCTGTAGCAGTTGAACATACATTATAGTACAAGGTATTGACAAAGCTTACAATATTTTCTTTGTATTTAATTCTATTAAAGGAAATCCTCACTAGCATGTATTTTTTACAGTAGAATCAACTTTTTGACATAAAAGTTACAACAAATATCTTCTTCATATAGAAAAGCTGAATGAAATATCTAAATTTTTATTGGCTGATCAAAATGTAATTGGCTGATCAGAATGTAATTGGCCGAAGCAGAATGTATCCTTGGTCCAATTGGCTCCGTTTGAACTTTTCCGTTCTGTCACAGAAATGTCTCACTTTAGAGTAGAGTTGATTCAGTCTTTGCTCTTCTCTCCGGCCTGTCAACTCCACTGCATCCAGGAAACTAAATTCCGAGTGAGAGTTGTGTGCCCTCTGTCGACGTCCTCTTTCCTGTTTAAAATAATACCGTGACCTCTACACCAGCTAACTTCTCCATAAATGATGAGTCATACTTGTAGTTATTAATAAATAACTCTTCTATCAAAAAGCTAGTGACAGCTCAAAACAGGCAGTGCTATTCTACGTAACTGTATACTATAACAGGATACATTACCATCATGCTTATAAAAGTATTACATTTCAACAGTTGAATCTACTATAGTACAGAGACCTTTTTTTGCCGACTATCGGATACTAACGCAGGTAGCGTCTTACTTCTTTCAAACTCCAAAGACTGGTTGACAGACAACACATCTTTGTGGCGAATCTGAAAAATAAATAAGAATATTTATAGATGTAGAGCAGAACTTATAGTATCGGAAAGCAGTTCTGTTGTTGCGTAAAGCACGGAGATATAGTTCTCAGCATTTCTATGTAGACATATTGCTTTGGTTTCCAATGTTGCTTGTTACGACTAATTTGCTTTTAAATAAAGCAATTTTTTTAGATCATAAAACATTAAGTAACGAAATCTAGTACCAGATTAATTGGTACAACACCTTCATATACGAGTAGATTAGGGACTAGACAAGATTTGCTCTAAAATTCTCAGAATTTGTCTGAACTCACAGATCCTCTGCTGCTAGAACTTGGACTACCAAGTATAGGCGGAAGTAATGTAGTCTGAGCTCCACCTTGGCAAACTTTCCCCATCGGTACAGCAGATAAAGCAGACGGAGAGGGGGATGGAGGTATTGGGGAAAGGATAGTAACAGCTTGAGCCTCTAGAACTTGTTCTATCTCAGACAGGGTGTTGTTGATAGCTCCTTGTCTTTTCTCTGCTACACGCCTGTGTGTGGGCAACACTCTGTTGCGCCCTACTCTTTGGAGATATCTAATGTAAAGTAACACAGGCTATGGTATATGTATGCGCAGCTGACAGGGCAACTGCAGTTAACTAAGAACACAACTCCCAGGCAGAACTAATGAATGCTTTCTGATTCCAAAGACTGCTCGTATAGAAGATGTAAATAATAGATTGGGGAGTACTTGGTTTTTTATGCACAATATTTTTAGTTTAAACTATTCCACCAGAAAGAAGGCACCATAAAGAGGTAGCTTAAATCAACTTACCGCCTAGCCAGCGGGTCTCGGTTAGACTCGCAGTGGTACAATCTGCGAAGGAAGTCCTTAACCTCCTTTGTCTCATACTCCAAGTTAGCCATGGTGATGACGTAATGTCTGTGATACGCTGTCACCTTTCTCAGAAGGTTTGCATCGTGCATAGCGTGTCTATTATTTATTCTTAGTAGACTGGTCTTTCTGGGTCCCAGAGCTCCACCCAAAGGAAGGGACGCAGACATGATTCTGGGAAGGTGTATTTGGATCCCACTTCACAATTCTAAATAAGATTTAGAAAACATAACTAGTTTTAAATTGTTTGAAGAATTCTGGTAATTGCTGTAGAGAAGCACTGTAACACTGTCACACAAAAGTGTTCACAAGAGTAAGTGCAAGTTCAACTTTCTACGAGGATTAACTAATTTAAATGAACATTTATATTTCAGAAGCTAAAAACAATGCAAGTTATCCAATTCTGCCATTCTGAAGGTCAGTTTATAACCATAAACTATAACCATGTAGGACAATAACACAACAATATAACTTGAAGCTAAGGCAAGACAAAACTTTACAAGCTGAATAATAATAGTTCAGTAAAATAACATCAGTTACAAAAATCTTAATTATAACAGCATTTTATACAATAATACATGATAGCAAGGCTGTATTATAACATGATTAGTTTGTTGCATCAATATTGTACAGGAAATAACACATATACTCACACTTTCTAAAGCTAGGTCATATTTTCCAGACGTTTCTCTTCAACGAACTTGCGAAAAGTGCTACAGTTGGCTTCTCTATTCACTGTCTCTAGTACCAAGTTTATAAGTTACAATCAGCTATTTATTGTGAACTATTAGACTTAATTGAAATATGCAATAATAATTGAAAAGCTCAAGAAGCAAAAGAGAAGTTCTAAACTATATGAACTTTAATGCATGCATTTAGCTTAAGCCCAGATAAATGAAACATTTAAATAGAATTCAAACTAATCATAGAATAGGGTGTTGTATTTGCTACCTAATATAATAAAATATGTTTCAAAGAAAAACTGTAGATAAATACTTTATTTCAGAAAGTATAAATTATGTAAAGCCCACTTACACATGCAGCTATATTACAGTATGAACTCACGCAAGTTTATAGTCACTATCCCTGTGAGAAACCCCTGATGGAAAGGTTTTTGTTAGAGCGGGCTAAGGACTTATTTAGATAAGGCACAGGATCACCAATGGTCTTTGTCCGGCACGAACCCATGACCTCGTGGTTTACTAGGTGAACGCTCTAACCCCTAGACCACGGCTGCTGCCTAGCTATATTACAGAATGAAGTTATTAAATACCTGTTAGATTACCTATTAGGTTGAGATACAGTGAGTTTTATATATTATGTAGTTAATAAACTATTTGCCAGCTTTAATTTTAGAACATAATATATTGTAACATTGCATTTTGTATCACAGTATATTACATTAGTTCATAATATTTTTATTATATGTTATTATTTAATGCATAATACTTTTATTATGACTTATATTTTATCATTTTTAGAATTCAATAAGCTATTGTAAACATTTTTTAGCTTCTTCTCTTTATGATGTACCATGACTCCCACAATTACCAGCATCTACAGAAGCGCCCAGCATTTCAACTTAAGCAATATATTCTCAACTTCAACCAAATCATATGAAGCGCTTCATTGTAAACAGCATAAGGCTAAAAAATCACTGCTAGCCTTGTACCCCTGTTAAAGCTTCAGTATCACCAATAATTCATGGAAAATGGATATCAAAATGATTAAAAGAGGGTGAAACCAACAAAGCGTATAATTTTGAATACTGTACAATAGGAGTTATGTGTTCATGAACATTAGAAATAATGTCTCAAGTTAAACTAATGATTCAACTTCAATAATAAACAACTTCAATAATTTAGTTTTATTATTGCTAACTATAAGAATCTGTGTAATGTAATAGAGCACTAATGTAATATTATGATTTAGTAATATAATATTGCAGCAAGATGTATCAAAATATAATACTTATTATTATACTTTAATATATCATATACTATGTAATATAATGCATAAAATATCATAGTATAATATTATAGAATATTATATTAAAACAATGCTTCCCACACCAGAAGTCTAAGATATTTTCAGGGTAAAACTTAGGAATGACAAACGAAAATGCTTTCAAAGTCACAGGCTCATCCTCTCTCTTTGCATCTGTTATTGTGTCAATGGCAACAGACTAGCCTTCACATGGGAAGAGCATTCGATGCAGAAAGCAATGTTGAAGAACGCCGGAAGCATCAAAATTTAAATATCTGACAGAAGCGTACCACTCAATATTATATAACAAGACTTTATGATATCATGATGCAACATAGGAAGATGCTATGGTAATTTCTCACGCAGCACGCTATACTCATCAAACGCTGCATTTAGTTAGAGATGCATGCAGGCGTTAGCAGCGTTGAGAAAGACAAAATATGTTGTGTGTACACCATTGTGATTCCTGGGATTATTTAAATAGAGTAATATATTTTTAAAGTGAGACAGTCGAAATATATGATTTAGCAATAGGCTTTTATGACTCGGCAGTAGGGAGCAGTCGTGGTCTAGGGGTTAAAGTGTTTGCTTTGTGAAGACGAAGTCATGGGTTCGAATCCAGGACAAAGACCATTGATGATGTTAGAAAGAGCATCCATTCATAATTGCTCCTGTGCCTCGTCTAAACAAGTCCTTAGCCCATTCTAACAAAAAACCTTTCCTTCAGGGGTTTCTCACAGGGATAGTGACTATAAACTTGTGTGTGTGTATGTGCGTGTTTATATGATTCGGCAGTATCTTAAATATTATTGTAAAAAGTTATTATTTATTCTGTTATGTTTTTACATATCATTAGATTGTTACCAGCTGCTATAATTGTAATAATACATACAATAATATTGGTAATATCATAATAAAGTATTATGCTTAAATGTGAATGAAAAAGAATATACAGACTGTCAACACAGTAATATAGGTACATAGTGTTTCATCTTATTTAGACCTCATTACCTAACCACAGATGTTTGCAATGTTTGTAATCAGAAAGAGGTTTCAGCTGAATACAATTAGCATTTATTTATTGAAAATAGCACCTTATAATAAGAATACTAAACTATGACAATAGTGAGGATAGTCTATAGTCGTTAACTTAAGATATCACAATCTGACACACTAGAGTTATAAAGTCACACAAACTGAAGCTGTGTAATATAGCAAAAGTGAACTGACCAAATTTCTCCTCAGTAAACATCTTCGAGATATATCATAAGTGAACTCTATTTAGCAAATACTAAACAAAATCTCTGCCTAAATATTACAGCATTGTCTTCCCTGTAGCTTGTCTATATTTGATTAAATTCTATCTGTGCGTGAGTTGTCCCCTCTAGGATTATGAAGCAGTTTTGTAAGGTCGCAGCTGTTTACTCCTCAACAAGAGTTCTCCTTCAGCTATAAGAAAATTGAGAAAGTCTGAAAAACAGCATTGTGATATCTACTCATATGACCATATACCAATAATATAATAATATAATGATAATATAATAAGACAATAATATGATAACATAATAGTATGATAACAAGACAATATAACAATGCAATACTAAATAACATGTATATATATATATATATATATATATATATATATATATATATATATATATATATATATATTTATATATATATATATATATATAATATATATATATATATATAAATATATATATATATATTATATATATAATATATATATATAATATATATATAACAACATAATATAGTAATATATCATGATAATATGGTCACAAGACAACATAATAACGTAACACCGTGATGCTATATATAACATAATAAAGAGGAAAGAAAAGGAAACACATACTGGCACTAGATGGGGGTTGAATACCATAGGCTGACTCAACAGTGCCTTCTGTAGATTCCTCTGCAATGAATAACAAATCCTGCGGCTATTTACGGACTGAAAGTATGAAATGCTGATAAACAAGAACAGAGAGAAATGGAATTGCTAACAGAGAAAAAACTGAGTAACAGAGTGTGTTAATAACTAGATATAAGAACCTGAGCTCTTTTGAGTCTCTTGGTAAACCGAAGTGCTGTAATGTAATACATGAGCAAATATCAGTAATATCTTATATAATATTATATAGATCAATATTACATTGCAGTGTAGTGCCGGTATATTATATTGTAAAGTAGTATACTCCAATGTACAATAGTATATTCAAATACACTGTATTAAATAAAAATATAAAATACTACATTATACTATATAATGTTATAGTTTAGGTGGTATGATAATACAACCTAGTTAATAGCAATAAAACTAAAGCATTATATTACACTCCATTACATTATATTATATTGCATCATACTATATTACACTGCATTACAATATACTACACTGCATTACATAATTTTATACTGTATTACATAATTTTATACTGTATTACATAATATTATACTGTATTACATTATACTTAACTATCAATAGTTTGCTCATAAGAAAATAAGAAAACGCTTCCAATATAGCTTAAAATAATATATTGAAATAACAGCAATTACTTCTATTTACAGACAGTATTTGGTAACTCATCAACAAATCGGATATGCAGATTTCACACAGGCTGAAGTTACTGACGTACACTGTTGATATACGTATGGCAAGCTGTAAACGATTTAGAGAGTTTGTAAAGGGAGGTTTCCGTTGGTACGTTGTCAGCAGATTTGAGAATATCTCACCTGGGCAGATTAGCAACTTTCAGACCTCCCTTCTGTATCAGGTCGTTGACGATGGAATCAATGGCAGTAAGAATCATCTTCTCCTTGTCCTGCACCTCCTTTAGCGCTGCATTCTCACGTTTAACCTCCGCCTTCATTTCCACCATCATTTTGTTCTGATAGCGAAAAGGAAGTGAGACAGGAACTTAGGAAAATATGCGGAAGGAGGGCTATGGTAGCGTCCCGCACCAGTAGCAACGACAGGAAAAGCTCCAGTGTGCACAGAAAATATCAGATCTATACGTACCACTATTTTGTTCTTCTTCCTCACTAGAGACTGAATCTGCTCATTCTCCCGGTCTATCTTGTTGTAGTGGGGATTTGACGTCGGGGTGTGCACAGCGCAGATCTTAATGAACGCTGCCGTGAGAAGTAGGAGAGCAACTAACCCCCCCGCTGCCAAGTACCAGTAACCCTGTGACACAAGTTCACGACATTAGATACCAAATAGACTAAATGCCTCTTTGCGGTTCATGTCAAATGTAATTTTAAAATCTAATATTGCAATATAGTATTTAGAAAACGTATACGTTTAGTGTGTGACTTTAGTTCTAATATTAAAGTGTGTTAAAATAATGTAGTAGGAGGAGCTGTGAGCATTCTTTCAACAGAATCTCAATTAAAGTCCTTTACCCTCAGGTTTTCCAGTATGATTTGCAGAGTGCTCTTAGAGAAGAACTGAGTGGCAAGTCTAGCTATGGGTCCCAGCGAGTACAACATACGACACTTCTGGAATACATCACAGAATCCCTTATAGTCATCACATGGCGAACCTACGCATACACAACACGGTGCTTAACCAATCAGCTAACAGTTTACTAGGTCAAAGGTGAGCTTGTGACTGATCACACTCAATGTCAACCAATCAGACACAAAGCATCAATAAATTTCAACCAATCAGACTATACTGCCAAGTATTAAAAGGAAATACCAGCGGGTAGTTTGATACTCTCAGAGTTGAGACTAGAGAGCAGCTGTTTGAAAGGAGGAGGAAAGTCAGCCTGGTTGGAGGCGGTGGAGCTCCAGCAGGTGTCTGAGTTCTCTTCCTTGCAAGCCACGTAACATGGAAATCCCACAACCATCTCAACAGAAGCAACGCAGGCACTCCACTTGCCAGACTCTGAGGCTATTAGCTGACAGATTGAACCAATACACTCCTAGAAGAATCCAGTTACTGATTACTATCACTATATACTACTACTATTACTACATACTACTACTATCACTATATACTACTACTACTACTATCACTATATACTACTACCATTACTAGATACTACTACTATCACTATATACTACTACCATCTCTATATACTACTACTACTACTATCACTATATACTACTACTATCACTACTATCACTATATGCTAGTACTATCACTATATACTACTACTATCACTATATACTACTACTATCACTACTATCACTATATGCTAGTACTATCACTATATACTACTAGTCTACTACTATCACTATATACTACTACTATCACTACTATCACTATATGCTAGTACTATCACTATATACTACTATTACTACTATGACTACTGATTATCAGTACTACCACCACAACCACCGCTGTAGCCCACACTTACTCCGTCTGAACAGATCTGCGTATCGCTATTGCAAGGCATATCATCAGCTTTGGGAGTTCCCGGAGGACATTCAGAGCTGTTGGTGGAGCAGAACGCAGAAGACGCGCATTCAGTTTCGACTCGACAAATTTTCTCAGTCGTGTCGAAATCACAGGATTGCGTACAGCAAGGGCCCTGGGCTGGACTGCAATTATTTTAAGAGTTAACAAATGTAATCTGTAGCTAAACAAACTGACAGTATGTGCTATCTGTAGGTAATTATTCTGAGAACATGTGTTATCTGTGAATAGGGATGTCTTCAAGCAGCAACCACAAGCATGTGATTAACTTGAAAAATCGGTGACGTGACATTTCGAAATCTTTAATTGGAAAGCGAACACTTGAAAATGAACAAATCACCAATAGACAACTCAAAAATGAAAAATTTGCAAAACGATAATGGAAAATTAATATTTAACATGGCCTAGTTCAAAGCAGGCCTTTCAAAGCCCAAAATGGTTGAATGTGAAGGTGGGCAATTTCAAATCAGAACTATTCGGTAACTAACAACAACTCTGTGATAGCCTAACTGATACGGCTTTATATTTATTATTGAAAGAACACTTATGGTTATCCTATACCACAACTGTACGTCAGCTATAGCATAACCAAGAGCAACAATAGTGGTATTTGCTGACTATGGTTATTAAATTGAGATCCCGTCCTAATCCAATGAACAACTCGGACAGCAGTTACCAAATGAGAAGACTTACTCACAAGAAACTCCCGGCTTGAGCTTGCAAGCATTGTCAGTCTTGACTTCATCTCTGCCGACACAGCAGGGACAGCAAGGCTCACCATCCTGGCAGTCGGACAGGAAGCCACAATCACACTCCTCGTTCTCATCAATGATGCTGTTACCGCAGAAACCAAACGTGCGCTCTACAAAATTGGAGCTGGGACTATTTTGTCTAGCCAATGTTACTATCTAAGAGTTACTATTACTAACTGAGGGAGTGACTCGTACTAACTGAGAGAGTTACTCTTACTATTTAAGAGAAATACTCTTACTAACTGAGGGAGTTACTCTTACTAACTGAGGGAAGTCCTTTTACTAACTGAGGGTAGAGACCAAACAAACCACACATTATTAAAGTAATCACCAGTAAAGCATATATCTCCTTTCGATTTGCGACCTTCAATCAGAGCGGCCACGGCTCTGTTTGAACATGGTGACCACCGTCTGTTGTTGATAGAGTAGCCATCCTGAGCTGCAGGAAACATGATGTAGTTGCCATCCTCTGCATTTGGTGCTCCGCTACTCTTTGGCGCACACTCCATAGAGTTCTTATCATCATGCTACAGGAGAGAAGATATTGCTACGGTTATTGTTATGACACGTTCATTTAATGCTGTAGATTAGACATGCCAGTTAAAGAACTATTACACACCTCACAGCCAGCGTTGTGCCCGAACTCATGAGCAAACACCAATCGAACCAATGCCCCTGGCATGATCTCACCAAAGTTGAGTAAAGTAGTTAGTGCTGTGTTCAATGAAATATCGTGTTCAGCTTTAGTACCACAGATACCAGGATTGGCTAAAACAATAAAAATAGCACACGTAGTAGCAGCAGCAGTAGCAAAGGTAATAGCAGTAGCAAAAGTAGGAGTGGTAGTGGTAGTAGTAGCAGTAGTAGTAGTAGCAGTAGCAGTACTAGTAGTAGTAGTAGTAGTAGTAGTAGTAGTAGTAGTAGTAGTAGTAGTAGTAGTAGTAGTAGTAGTAGTAGTAGTAGTAGTAGTAGTAGTAATAGTAGTAGTAGTAGTAGTAGTAGTAGTAGTAGTAGTACTAGTAGTAGTAGTAATATTAGTGGTAGTAATATGAGTGTAAACACACACATAAAGGTTTGCCAACCCAAGCCAGGCCAACGGTGCCCTCACTAAAGTCTCTGACTGTAATCAAGTGAGAGTGGCAGTACTCATGGTGTCCCTTTTGATCGCTCAGTAAACTGAGTAGGTTAGACTCATCAATTCCTATTCCGCAGAAAGGGTGTCTCGTCTGAGCACTCAGACAGTCTTCAGACGAGTTGATCTACGTTAGTCAAATTATAGGTAACTGATCATAATACATTACGAGCCAATAATGGAAGAACTATTGCATCAAAGCTAAGTATAGTTTTTAGAGCATAACGTACAGCAGAGTATGTAAACATGGTGTGCCAGAGAAATTATTCAACACATATATGTATCACCAAGTTTACATCTAACTTTAAATGTACATGTATGAAATTTCATGTTTACATCTAATACCGAGTGTACATACAATCTCATGTGTAAGTATAGTACCAAGTGTACATACAATCTCACGTGTAAGTATAGTGACATACCAGCACTCGGCTGATCCGCGCGTTGAGCCCCGTGTAGCCGATACCAGTACTACTGACAAACGTCTCTGCTTCTATTAAACCATTCAGCTCTCTTATTAGGAATTGAAAAAGCCCCGTTATCTCCATTCTGGTGCGTCGATCAGTTTTCTTTGTACAATAACACAGTAAAACAATACTCAAATAATATTTATGGTGCACGACAGTTCTTGAAGCATTAAAATTCACACTTGTTATAAACATAACAAAGGTTTTAAAGTTCAGATGACACAAAGTTAGAGAGCGTGGTATATGACTACAATATATTAAATTAAATTAATATCAACTCACTACGATACCAATTCACTATGATATCAACTTACTACGATATCAAATCACTACGATATCAACTCACTATGACATCAACTCACTACAGTATCAACTTACTACGATATCAACTCACTACGATATCAACTCACTACGATATCAACTCACTACGATATCAACTCACTACGATAGGCTTGTAATGGTTCCATAAGACAGGTCCTCCTATCATCTGTACAGAACAAGTTAGTCTAGGATCCTCTGCTATTTGAGCTGCAGACTGTATACCAGCAATTCTCATATTCTCAAGCGATTCTGACATGGAAGGATGCGAGTTGGTACTTGTAGACTTGTTATAAGAAATATGCGAATCTTCACTCTGGGGAACATCCTTTTCTTCCTGGTCCTAATCAAGTGGTATTAAAATTTCCATAACACCAACTGTAGGAAACGATTGTCTTCACATTAATCTTTTTATAAAACTACTTCACCAACAACAGTTGGAATAAGAAGACTGAGAAAAAAACAAGTAACAACTCCTTTGTATTTTTGTGTCTTTTCTCCCAGATAACGCAAATGTAAAGATGCTGTATTAAGGTAACAGTAAGGACTGGGTCACCATTTAACAATGATGAATAATATTTAAAAGTAACAAAAATCAATCAAATGGGAGACTTACATGAGTGTCTCGCCGTTGACGCTTCTTAAGGAAGTCAGCCATCCAGTGCATGTTATATAACTTAGCATTGCCACAGTAGCCATGTAGGTCTCTACGATACAGCTTAATGCATTATCTTACAACACCCCATCATACATGTTCACTTATTATGATATAATCATTTAATATAACATATTACACAACACTTAACATACGTAATTACTCGAATGAAACTAGTTTATATTGTAGTCACACTTACTTGTGAAAGGTATTGATATTTTGAACATCTTTTTCTCGATACACCACTGAATGGGCATATGTGTCTCGTTGTAGCTCCACATGTCTCTTGTACTTTTCTTTTCTTTCAATATACAGGACTTCGCCATCAGAGAGTTGGACCTTTCCCTGAAACAGTCCGTCAATGATAGAGCCGTGGACTCTGCTTTTAGGATCTCCTGAAACAGGAAGGGGGTGTAAGAGGTGCCCGAGCTTAGAAATGTCTCAGCAAAAAGATATTCAACATTAATAAATAACCAAAGGTCTTAGTAAATCATTTCTTTAACGAAAAAGACAAGTTTTGCGACCCGGAATTGAGTTTATGCTTCTGATGTTACTTGAAAAGTTGTCTTACCAATTACATAGCCATGGTACAAATGCGAAATGTCAAGGTCAATTATCTCCTTTCCTGATTTCAGGTCTGCACTTGGGTCAAAGGTCACATCGTCAGGTGTCAACCGCAGAACATGCGATCTAAAAACCAATAACTTCAGAATATCCGCAAAACATTCTCACCTCGTTGGAAACATAGCATGTACCAACTTAGATTGCAACAACCACAGACAGAACTTTCATACATGATGATAATTAGGAAGATATAAAAACAATCATAACAATGTCATTTCCATGAACCAAATTTAGGGCACTGCATTTTGTTAAGCCAGTAAGTAACTAAATGAAAAGAGCAACTTCAACACACCTGTTGAAGGCCAAAAGAGTGAAGAATACTGGATGATCTTTTCTCTGCTGACCAGAATTGACAGACCTTTGATGTCTACTATGCAGCTCATGGACATCATAGTCTAGAATCTCAAAGTGATTGATAAAATCACTCAATGGTCTAGAGGTCAATGGTATAGCCCAAGCAGTGAGCGCAGTGCTCAGTAGAGTTAACATGATGTGGAGACCCATTTTAGTTCACACAGTAGTATGTGGCAACAGCGACTGTGTGATCATGAACTCAGTGTTGTATGTAGTTGTGTACTGAGCTCACAACCAACAATGCACTCAATTGTCAACAATCATATATATGAGAGGGAGGACAACTACCGAATACTTAGGGTATAGATTGATGAACCCAGGAATTGTGCATTACACAGTACACACGCCGTACAATGTAAAATGTACAATGTACAGTTAGAAAGACAAACATATCTTCTTAACTGTGCTTCAATGAGAAATAATGCAACAGAAATATTATTAGATACAAGACTGGGGTCATATTACTGGAGATGATATTATTAGAGATATACACATATTATATTAACAGATAAATAAATACCGATTCATTGAGATTATAAAAGAAAATGTCTACCATTTGATGTTTGCATACAGCAATTCAGACTAAAGGAATTGCTAAACAGTGCAAAGTGAATGATTGATTTTAAATTATAAAGTTTAGCGTGTGAATTTAAAATATTACAAAAGAATAATTCAAACCCAGTACTTGACGCGCAAGTATCCTTACCCAGAAAATTATACAAAAGTAATCAGTGCAGCTTAGATATCAATTCAGACTAACTTTCACTTTCTTACTGAGTAAGAAGCAAGTAGAAATAGACATCAGTGTATGGAGCATATAATATTAGCTCAACGTAAGAATCATATTCCATATACTAGACATGTGTTAGAGTTGTCTTATCATTTAACAATCTTGCATGAAAGCAAGCCAACTCCTACTTTTGTACACCAATGTACAAAATATGACGCGCATAAACATATATAAGTTACAAGAAATATATTACAAATGAAGGATGATTGTAAAGGAATTTGTAGTCAGCTGAGACTACATGACTCATGCTGCCGCTGTCACAGCTTGCTCCAGTTTGCTCGGAGTTGAGTTGAAGCTGCTCTGGGCAGCAGACTGTCTATGACACAGTTTGGCGTAGATATAGGCAGGCCAGGCATACGCTATAGAGAATCTGGGCTCCTGCTTTGTACAAGCCAACAGAGTGAAGAATATTTGCAGGTATAGTAGAGTGATTACTGTGATTATTAGCGGTTTAGGAATATCAAGCACATGACTGAACGTATGTAGCACAGCGTCATGGCCTTCCTTGGTGTCACCATCTTTGGACTGACTGTTGGAACCCTGTCAACAATGATGAGTCACTTTAGCATGACTGAGCATATATTGACACATTCTAACACATATTGGCACACACTGAGTCACTCTGACACATATTGACACACACACTGACTCACTATGACACACACTGACACTTATTGATACACACTGACGCATATTGACACACTCTGACATATTTTGACACACACTGACACATAATGACACATACTGATACACACTCTGGCACATATTGACACATACTGATACACACACTGACAGGTTAATAATATGTTTCTACTATCAGCCAGTACACTGAAAATTCAGAGATTTTTCACAAAAAAGGCTTCGTGAGAATTTTCACTAAGGCCCGGCCACACACTCATGAAAATTGTCAGTTTCACATGAAAAGATAGAACATCAAATTTGAGATAATTAATAGGAAATCGTGTTTGCTGGGTGCACCCACCAAAGAAGATGAATAAAAGAGTGCAATTGGTGATAAGCACCACTTGGTTGATCAATAGACTTTTAGCAACAGTGATTATTTCAGTTCTACCACAATTCCATGTCTGGCAATCTTCTACTGTTTTTATCTCGTGCAAGACCCATTTACCCGGACTATTTATTATGCGTTTTGTCCGAGGAACGAGTGGCTGGTCAATAACGAGAGGATAACTCACGAAAATATTCACACGACTTTCGTGTGATTTTCATGAGTGTGTGGCCGGAATTTTACCATTTTTAAAAACAAACAAATTCAAGTAGCTAATTCCTGTTAACAATCTATTGATAGCAGGTGAAAGTGTCCCTACCTTTGTATGGTAATGGTGAATGTGGTCTAAGGCATAGGCATTGAAAGTGTCGCTAATTTCAAACAGGTAATAGAAGAAGAAGGCTGTAGCTGCTATGTAGAGCAGCACCCCGAGCCAGGCCATTCTCTGTCGGAACTTCATTTCACCACACAGCCCCGGCATTTGGAGCAGGTGCTTTAGCTGCATGTCAAATGAAAACACAATTTACCATCACGAAACAAGAGTATTGATTAAGTAAAGGCAAAAACAATCATAAAGATGGCAATAATTAGGATGAAGTGTTTTGCTTGTAGACACAACAGCTTGATATGTCACATTGAACACAGAGATCTTCAAAAGTATGAAAATTAAATTTATACCACTTATACCTTTTATATGATAAAATTATACCTGTGACAAGAAACTCAAATATGGCAAGATGTGCCTAAAATTTTATATTTAATACTTAATTCAAAACTGTTTAAAAATAGTATTTCTGGCAAGTTTAGATGTTTGTCGAATAGTTTGCTGGTAAATGGAGATAAAACTGTAAAGCCAAAAAAGTTTTATGTTAATAAACAAGAGTCAAAGTTTCCACTAAATTACTAGTAGTGCGAGATTATGAGTACACACTACTGACTACACAGTAACACTAACATATGACTCAGTATCAATCACTCTCAGTACCACTAGTGAGTTACTCCCACTCTCAGTATCACTGATGAGTTACTTTCACTCTCAGTATCACTGATGAGTTACACTCACTCTTAGTATCACTGATGAGTTACTCCCACTTTCGGTATCACTGATGAGTTACTCCCACTCTCAGTATCACTAGTGAGTTACTCCCACTCTCGGTATCACTGATGAGTTACTTTCACTCTCAGTATCACTGATGAGTTACTTTCACTCTTAGTATCACTGATGAGTTACACTCACTCTTAGAATCACTAGTAAGTTACAGCCATGCTAAGCCTGAAAAAAGGATAAAAATAACTTTGAGTAATTGTAAATTAAAAAAAATTTTAAAAACCTTCTTACAATTCTTAACTGTTGCACTTTTTTGCAATTTCTGAACTTTCATTACAATTTTGAAGACAGAGATAGATAAATTTAGGTTAAGAAAAACTAAAAAAATGTCATCGATTGTATTGAAATATTTTAGCTGATATTCTAGTAATTTGAAGTATAATATTGTGGTTTTAGTCTTTAAGGTCGTAAGCACTTACTTTACTACTTTGGGGGGAAGTTATAAGCTATAGGCAACTCTTACTACTCAGTACTAAAATGAGATTTTTACATAACCAATGTAAAATTGAATAACACATAAAATTTGAAAAATTAACCATTAAAACATTAATAATTCTATGATTCAAACTACCATCATGCCATGTGCGCTTGATTAGTGTCCTTATAGTTATGTTTATAGCTAAAATAATTTTCTAAGACCCACAGTTATAGTGAGCAACCTTACCAGTAAAAGTGTGAATCATGAGAAGACAATTACCAAATATTACATTACTTTATATAGTATAATTATCTACAATTATACTGACAATAAAATTATTACTATAACCATGATCAGTAGGCCCATATTTAAGTTCAAGTTCATAATATCAACATATTTATGATAATAGTGCATTGTACACATTAGATTACATTTGAAGATGGTTGAATTCAGTATAAAGGTTAATAATAGAATCAGTAGTTTATTTACTGTTCTAGAGATTCTAAATTAGCTATTCAGACCAATACCATTGCCAAGATTGTTATATCATAGTTTTGAATGGTTCAGTTATTCTCCCTTGCTATTATATGCATAGAGAGCAGAACCTTATGTAAGTAAATCAAGCTGCAATAGTATAAAGTGTTAGCATAGTCTATATGATTACTGAGAAGAATTTAACAAGTATATAAGAGAGTATGTGTGGAGTAGAGTAGAAGCTGTATATACAGAGTCTACGTGGAGACAGAGCTTCTGAACATAAAGAACTAGCGTGCATACTGAGAGATTGTGAATGAGTTAAAAAACTTTATAAGAATGCATTAGGGTGTACTAGTGAGTGCTCAGCCCAGGATCCTAGACTGCACAGCACCACCAGACCGGCAGCTTAACTTTCACTACAGATTGAGACAGGAGCTAGAGCTACCTCAAAGCCAAGAAAATTTGAACCTATCGATACATTGATTCCCGTAGGCTACAATATTATATTATTATTTGGTGACTAAAATAACTAACAGTTCCCATGTAACAAGGTGAAGCTTAAAATAAATCATTCACTAAGTCTGATGAGACTCTTCCTCAGCAAAAACTCAGTTACATGGTATACTTGTAGCTATGAATATGAGTGCTTAGTGCTTACACTTTCCAGTACTTTTATTCTACTAGTCTAATGGCAAAGCTTATAAGCGTAGTATTACTATTACTCTAAGCATCAGTATGAATATGAGTTGTATATTAACCTAATCTCATCATATTAAATACTAAAAGTAAATAGTTATACTCAAGTTAAAATGTAATAGCAAAAGTTAACCTAATTTTACAATATAAATATAATCGCAACAGTGATATTAATAGTAGTCATGCTAGTAAATTACTAAAAGTAAAATGAAATGTAAAAGTATTTTACTATAAGTATAATAGTTATACTTATAGTGAAATACTAATTATTTTACTAATGCTGTGGTGACTATTACTATTACTATTACACTTACAGTAATACTATTATTATTAGTATTACTATTTACTATTGTCTAGTAGTATTACTATTAGTATCACTATCACTATAAATATAACCATTACTAATAGACATAGTATTTATTAATAGTACTAGTAATACTAATAGCAATACAATTAGGATTAATGTAATACTATTAGTATAAGTATAGTACAACTGTAAGTATTAGTAATACTAATAGTACTAATATAGCCTTGACCCTAGTAACACTAATAGTAATACTCAGTACTACTACCAATGAACTGAAACTATAGTTATACACTTATAGTTCAATGACTACTAGTACTACTATTAGTATTACTGGTATTAGTAGTAGACGTAGTACCACTACTACTAGGCCTACTAGTACTACTACCACTACTACTGCTACGACTAGGTTATAGTCATTACAGTTTCCTGTTTCCTGACAAAAGCTAGCAATAAAAACAAATACAAATACTAATATAAATAACAAACTTAATCAAAATCATATTGACATTCATATTATTGAGATTGACTTTCACTTTCACTTTGGCATATCTTTTAAACTTCGGATTCTGACTCAAAGTCAAAGCCAATGCAGAAGGCATGCCGTTGATATATGTTAACATGATTTCAATGAATGACAGTATTTCCAAAAATTATCAGATCACTTAGCTGATGATACGAATTACATCATGATTGTAATCATAAGAAACGCTGACGACTACTTTTTTGCTACGTACCCAATTCAAATTTCTTATACCGGATACGTTATTTATTACCAGTATAATGTAGTTTGATTTCGCATTCACTACATTCCCAGCAATCGGTTGAGTAGTTGGTATTAAATAAAGTCAATTGTTGAATTAAATAACTTTTTTATTATAAACAAAATTATTTTTAATAAAACTTGCTTGGTCTATTTGAGTTATAGGTTGTGTTGTCGGTAACCATGATGCGAAGCACGGCAACATCATTCAAAGTGGTACGTTATAGGGCGGCAGCTGTACGCAGACTCCAAAGATTTATCCTCTCCATAAAACCGAATGCAATGGGCCAAAAGCAGCATATTTTTTGTCTCGTGTGTTGCTACCATTGTCGAACACCTGCTTTCACTAAACGTTCACTCGCATCAGTTGTGCTTACATGGTTAGTACTTAGTTCTCAACAATACCGTGCTGTTACTTTGTACTCTATGTATTAATTTGGATCATCTACAAGAGTGACGCTTTGCCAAATTTAGGCATTGGTAGCTTTGCAAGATTGCATATGGTAAGAACAAGTAAAAAACTTCAAGGCATTGTTACCACTGATCATTTTCTTCAAATACACTCCTAGATCATCTCCCTGTATGTATGCAATTTTAAAGTAAAAATACAGATAATATAAACATTAAAACACTGAAGCACCCAGTGTTCTGGAGCTAAAATACTTGAAGGATTAACTTTGGTTTACAAAGTCTTGTGAATTTCCATACAAATAAAGCAATAGATGTTAAAAGAAGTATGATAACTGTATTTGTTGCACAAGAAAATGTATTTACATACTAAACACAACTACTGCATATGTAACTAGACTACTAGACTAGACTAACTGTTACTGTACTAACTATTTATATGTACATCTACTCGAGCCTCAGTTCCCTACAGGCTATTCAGTTATCAGTATGACTAAAACTAGGATCATAGTCTAGCTTATGGTCTCATCCCCAACTGAGTCAATGACTGTAAAAGTCATGTTTTCCATGTTGTCAGTTTCAAGATCTGCTTCGATGCCCTTGAGTTTACCGTCATTACCGGTGGCATCGGCAGTGGTACTACTACCAGTACTAGCACCAGTCAAAGTAGGAGTTGAACTGGTGGTTGTGACAGCAGAAACTTGACTAGAGTTGGCAGAAGAAAGAGACGAGATGCTGACTACGTCAGATCTCTTGTTAGTGGAAACTGAGAGTTTAGCCTGAGGATCTGCGGCGAATTGAGAGAGAATACTGGAGACGGAAAAGGAGTGTTCGCCTGCAAGTAGAAAACAAAGTAGTAAGTGCAATCCTCAAAATACTAGGTATAATCCACAGAATAACAAGTGTAACCCACAGAAATACCAAGTGTAATACACAGATGTATTAGGTGTAATCCACAAATATGCCAAGTGTAATGCACAGAATACAATTGTAATCCACAGATATATTAGATATAATCCACAGAATAGCAAGTGTAATACACAGATATACCTGTATTGTCTGTGTCATCTGTGTCGTCTGAGCTGCTAGAGTCATCCGAGTCATCGCTATCTTCTTCCTGACTCCTTTCTACTGGCTTAGACTGAGAGCTTACTGGAGTAGGGGTTGTGCCGGGAGGGGCGAGATCAGGCTCCATCTCTGCACGGTGGTACTGAGGCTGAGCATGCACCATAGGACCAGTCTGGTTGTAGGTCTGCTGCATTATGTGAGGGTGTCTTATTGGACCGCTATGCATCATGGGAGGAACCATGTGACCACTTGCCATCATGGGCTGCGGTCGCATCATCATCCGGTTGGCAGCACTCTGCATGGGCACAGCCTGCTGCTGCATCATGGGAACTGGTCTCATCATCGGTCTGGGCGGCCAATAACCTTGTGGTCCCATTTGTGGCCGGACAGGCCTTGCTTGCATCATGGATGAGTTCATGGGACCAGCAGCAGGACCCATCGATCTGATTTGTGGACTCATTGGAACACCTGGAAGACCCCCTGATACACCTGGTGGTCCCCCTGAAACAGCTGGTGGTCCCATCACACCTACAAAATATGAGAGAAGATAACTAAACCGTTGCTTGTGTAGCATTCAACTGCTGAGTAACACACTGACTGAGCAAGAGACAGGTAATAAGTCTACCACTGCTGAGTAACACACTGAGAGACAGGTAATAAGTTTACTACTGCTGAGTAACACACTAACTGTAAGATACAGATTTGCTGACTAACCAGCATTCGCCTGCCGTTTAGCAGCTGCTGCCTTCTGCACAGAAGCAGTAGTGATTATCTCCCCCTTTTCCTCCATCTCCATCATCTTCTGTACAAATGGAGAGATGGTAGAAGTGACATTGGCGGAGGTCGCAGCTTGACTGACACTGTTTGCCTACACGATATGAAATATACAGACCAAATTAAAACATGAGATACATGACTCGCTGTTACAAACTCCTCCTCTCAGTGTGGTAGGATTGAAGCTAAGCTACAACTTTAAAGATGCGATTATGCCTTTCCTGTCAGAAATTCAATTTGGCCAAGTTGGAAGTTGCATTGCATGGTAAAAGCCAAAATTTCTGTACTGTGACAACTTGATTGGCCGATCTCAGAGCATCAATCAAAGGGAATGACACATGCTTGTAGATATCAGCATTCAAGTATCACTTTGGCGACTAGATGACTCACTTAACGATTAAATAAAGCTTCAGCAGTCCAAGTGAAAGTTCCATGTTTATTATTATATCAGCTCCACTTTCTCTATGATCAAGTTTATGCTGATGACTTTACAAATTCATTACTCTTCAGAGGGTACCAAATAGCGATTAAGCAATCATTAGAAAGAAAAGATTTCAATGAGTTTCAGTAAAACTATAAAGGGGTACTTGAATGAGTAGAACTGAAACTCGGTAGCTTTTCCAGCGAAGGCATAAACGCATCTTTAGATAGTGAAGTATGTAACCTACAGCACTATTACACATACCTGAGTGGTAGAAGTCTGGGAACTCTCAGTAGCAGCAACTTTCTGAGCAGCAGGGGCCACAGGCTACAACATCCCAGCATACAAATGAAGATATTGAAAAGCAATAAAACTTGTATTATAAAGTGAAGATATCAACTGCAGAGAGCAAAGTTGAGTCACATACCTGCGAGAGGAAAACTCCAGGAGGAGGTAAAGTGTCCTCTTCCTGCTTTGGTCCATACACTGACTTCTCTATCTCAGCTGCCTTAGCTTTCACCTGCAGATAAAGTAGAAATCAGTATATACTATACATATATATGATATAGCAGTATATACCTTCCATTTAAGTGATATATCAGTATATAGGATACATATATATCATACATATATCAGTATATATCGTACAGTTACATGATACATCAGTATGTATCGTACAGTTGTATGATAATTTAATACAGGATATTTTAAACCAACCTTTTCTTGAGCTTTCCTTGCCTCCTGTGCCAGTCTGTTGGCCTTGGCAATGGCAGACTCGGTGTCAAGTCGTTTCTGATCTTCAGCCGTCTGCGCCTTCTTGGCTCTCATCTTCTCCAGCAGCTCTCTCTTGATACGCTGCAGAATACACGTTTCCCGGACTAGAGATCATTGCGACTACAGGACTACCAGTATAGAGATCATTGCTAATACAGAACTACCAGCATAGAGATCATTGCAACTACAGGACTAGCAGTATAGAAGTAATTGTACAGACCTCCTGTGGCGTCTCATTCATCGGCTTCTCATCAGACTCATCAACCAATTCGACGACATCCTCACTATCGTCATCATCCCCGCCTCTCGTGATAGCCAACACCTCTGCCTTCTTCTTCGCTTGGATCTTCAACAATTTCTCTCTTTTTCGCTTTTCTTCTTCCTACAAAATTATGATTGGCTTGGAATTCTAGCAGTATAACTTAAGAACCACAACTACTTCCTGTTTCCCCATACCGCCATACAGTAGTCTAGTCTGAGCACCACTGCCACACAATAGTCTAGCCTAAGAACCACCGTCTCACAATAGTCTGGCTTGAAAACTAAACCTACTTCCTGCTTTTCTTTCTCTTTTCTTTTGATCGCCTCCCGCCGTCTTTCTTCCTCCTCCCTCTCTGCTGCGCGCAGACGTTCTTGCTCTTCCTGTCTCTTCTGTTCCAACTTCTTAGCTTTCTGTAGCCCCGCCTCCTTGTCAACCTTGTAACGCCTCTCATACATCGGGTTCTCCGTCAAGTGGTTCTAAACAACGATTCATATTATATAATCATATACTAACAACAGTGACTCATCATATAATCATATACTAACAACAATGACTCATATCATATAATCATATACTAACAACAATGACTCATATCATATAATCATATACTAACAACAGTGACTCATATCATATAATCATATACTAACAGCAGTGACTCATACCATATAATCATACACTAACAACAGTGACTCGTACCATATAATCATATAACAACAGTGACTCATATCATATAATCATATACTAACAACAGTGACTCATATTGTATAATCATATACTAACACCAGTGACTCATACCATATAATCATATACTAACACCAGTGACTCATATCATATAATAATATACTAACAACAGTGACCCATATCATATAATCATATACTAACAGCAGTGACTCATACCATATAATCATACACTAACAACAGTGACTCGTACCATATAATCATATACCAACAACAGTGACTCATATCATATAATCATATACTAACAACAGTGACTCATATCATATAATCATATACTAACAACAGTGAATCATATTGTATAATCATATACTAACAACAGTGACTCATATCATATAATCATATACTAACAACAGTGACTCATACCTCATACTGCTTGTGGTGTTCTGCTGACTTAAGGTGATGCTCCAAGGTAGCCCGATCTCCCCCAAAGAAGTTACACAAAAGACAATAATAAGCGTCTACCGGGTGAACAAACTCAATACCTAAAACGCAACAGCAGGCTAAAGCTTTTGGTATCTTACCATTCATTGGTTGGATTACGTTGAAGGTATTTGTGTTCTTACCTTTTATTGGTTGGATTATATTGGAGCTATTTGTGTTTTTACCTTTTATTGGCTGGGTTCTACTGAAGCTATTTGTATCTTACCTTTCATTGGCTGCACAACAGTTTCCTGGCGAGATATCAATGATTTCCTTGGAGGATTTTTGACCTCTTCTGGTTGCCATGGTTTGCCAATCTTTTCTCTTCTCTATACACACAGAGTATAACTAAAATGTTCACCTTCACCACAATACCTACTTACCATACCACAATGTTCACCTCACAACAATGTTCACCACACCTCCATGTCTACCACATCACACTACATTGTCTACCACACTATACTGTCTAACACATCACATTATCTACCAGGGTTGGGGTCAATTACGTATGAATGTAGATAATTACAATTACGTTGGAATTTGTCAATTACAATTACAGCTGAAAATTAATGTAATTAACTACAATTACAATGTTATGTATTTAATTACAATTACTTTGACACCAAACCAGAAAGAATAACCATATATTTTCATAGTTTTCTTAATTTTATTAGCCACAACATTAGTAACAATTATTTGTATTCACAAAATTTACATCAACTGTTTTACTTGATATTAATAAAGAGTTTATTTGTTTCTTTTACAAATGTCCATTGCATTTTAGAAACATAAGATTTTCATACTTCAAAAAGTGTAATTAATTACAACCAATTACAATTACAAATTACAATTACCCCAACCCTGTTATTTACACATACTCCAATACCTACCACACGGCCATGTTCACCTCACCACAGTGTTGCCACACACACACACACACACACACACACACACACACACAAACACAAACACAAACACTACAGCCATACCTTCATATGACTGCTGGTCTGAAGATGCTCCAAATAGCCATACAATTTGAATGCCACGAAGTTGCAGGACTTGCACCAGTGAGTGCCTGGATCATAGTACTCCACCACACTGGTGCCTGGCTGACTCATCAGACCTTTACCAACAGCTTCCTTATTGGCTGCCTCTTCCGCCAGCTGCTCCTTTGACTTCCTGCCCATCAGCTTGTCTTCAATAGCTCGGCGGTATTTCCTGTCCTGAAAGAGGAACACTTGCAAGTCATATAGCATACTCACTAGTCATGTGACATACTCAGTAGCCATGGGACACACTCAGTAGTTATGTGACATACTCAGTAGTCATGTGACATACTCAGTAGTCCTGTGAGATAGTAACTAGTCATGTGACATACTCAGTAGTCATATGACATACTCACTAGTCATGTGACATACTCAGTAGTCATGTGACATACTCAGTAGCCATGGGACACACTCAGTAGTCATGTGACATACTCAGTAGTCATGGGACATACTCAGTAGTCATGTGACATACTCAGTAGTCATATGACATACTCACTAGTCATGTGACATACTCAGTAGCCATGTGACATACTCAGTAGTCATGTGACATACTCAGTAGTCATGTGACATACTCAGTAGCCATGTGACATACTCAGTAGTCATGTGACATACTCAGTAGTCATGGGACATACTCAGTAGTCATATGACATACTCACTAGTCATGTGACATACTCAGTAGCCATGTGACATACTCAGTAGTCATGTGACATACTCAGTAGTCATGTGACATACTCAGTAGCCATGTGACATACTCAGTAGTCATGTGACATACTCAGTAGTCATGTGACATACTCAGTAGTCCTGTGAGATAGTAACTAGTCATGTGACATACTCAGTAGTCATGTGACATACTCAGTAGCCATGGGACACACTCAGTAGTTATGTGACATACTCAGTAGTCATGTGACATACTCAGTAGTCATGTGACATACTCAGTAGCCATGTGACATACTCAGTAGTCATGTGACATACTCAGTAGTCATGTGACATACTCAGTAGTCCTGTGAGATAGTAACTAGTCATGTGACATACTCAGTAGTCATGTGACATACTCAGTAGCCATGGGACACACTCAGTAGTTATGTGACATACTCAGTAGTCATGTGACATACTCAGTAGTCATATGACATACTCACTAGTCATGTGACATACTCAGTAGCCATGTGACATACTCATTAGTTATGTGACATACTCAGTAGTCATGTGACATACTCAGTAGTCCTGTGAGATAGTAACTAGTCATGTGACATACTCAGTAGTCATGTGACATAGTAACTAGTCATGTGAGATAGTAACTAGTCATGTGACATACTCAGTAGTCATGTGACATACTCAGTAGTCATGTGACATAGTAACTAGTCATGTGAGATAGTAACTAGTCATGTGACATACCCTGGAGACTAGATTCAGCACCTACTAGTTACCTGCTTCTCAGGAGGGGGCGACTCTTCCTTAACGACTAGACCACCCGACTTCTCCATAGCCTTAGCAGCCGCTAACTTCTTTTTTGTGATTTCTCGCAACTTTCTCTCCTGGTCAGTCTGTTCCTCCAGTCTCATTTCATCGTCTCTGATGAGCTTCTTCAGGTCCTGCCAGCAAACAACACTGTGCAATAACACTAAGTAAATTAGGAGGAGCAGTGTTGCTACGCCACCCTATACAATAACATTTAGTATAATAGGAGCAGCATTGCTACACCACACTATCTACCAATAGCATCACACACCTTAATCTCGGTGGTGATCTCATTTTGTAGCCTGATGTTCTGACCAAGAGTCTTATCAAGGTGGTACTGTTCCCCCACACTCGCATTCTTCAGATTCTTCATCACGTCACTCTGGTTATCCTGCAGCATGAGAAGCTGCTTCTCCGACTTCTGCAGACGACACAGACAGATAAATGTACAGCTTGCTGCTACCCGAGAGAGTCAAAGTGAAACTGCATAAAAGTGAAACCGTGAAAGTGAAAACCAGTTTAAATAGGAACCAGGTTAAAGGCAAACTAAATGAAAATGCATTAAAGTGAAAGGATATGAAAGTAAGGCTACGTGAAAGTGAGACTACATAAAAGAGATACAACATTTAAGTGAAACCAGTCTCAATAGGAACCAGGTTAAAGTCAAACTGCATGAAAATGCATTGAAGTGAAAGGATATGAAAGTGAAGCCACATTAAAGTGAAGCCAGTTTAAAGATGAACTAGGTTAAAGTGAAACTAGAATAATGAATACTCTGTACCAATAGTTTAGTCTTGTTAAACTCTATTATCTGCTGGATGTTGAATATTTCTTGTTTGGTGAGTCGTGTCAAGAGGGGCTCTGAACCAAATGCCTTTAGTATCTCGGCATGCTCTAACTCTGCAACAGGAAATAGATCAGGGCATTGTGGGTAGTGTATTGCTAGCAACACAGGGCATTGTGGGTAGTGTATTGCTAGCAGCACAGGGCATTGTGGGTAGTGCATTGTTAGCAGCACAGGGCATTGTGGGTAGTGTATTGTTAGCAGTACAGGGCATTGTGGGTAGTGCACTGCCAACTACATAATCCCATGCTCTTTCATAAGTTCTCACCTCTCAGATATTTCTCCTTGTCTGTCTCCATGCTATGTTTCTCTAATGTTGAACTCCCCAAAGCTCCCACTCTACGAATAACTCGTCTCTCACTGGACATGTCTTGACCTTCACCTTTAGGGCGTGAATCCAACTGCGCTTTGGGGTCAAGTAAATCATCATCCATCACTAAAAGGCAAACAGAGGGAGAGGTTAGTACTACGCAGGGGGCAGCATGGGATTTGGAGATCTTTGTAACTTATTTCCAACAAATATTGTAATTTAAAGACTAAAATTGATTTCCTGTTGTATGCATACAAAAGACCCATTACACTCCAGTCAAGTCAAGTCACAAGCAACTTATAAAACTGTGCTCATATAGAAGAGAGTGAAAAAGCCCTTGCAATCTTAATACTCAACTAGAACAGAACTTCAACAGTAAATGCTACGTGTGACATCACGAAAATTGTCTAATCAAACTATTTTGTGTCAACACAAAACTCACCGCGCTTAGTTCTAGTTGTTGAACTGTCAGTTCTGACTACCAACTTGAAATTTTTAAAATCTTCACTTTCACGAAAAGCATCTCTACAATACACCACAAGTAAATTATCATTCTGCAGAACAATAAGATTTCTCACAGTTAGCCAACATTGATATTCTATAGGCAACAAGGTGCACAATGTATATTTATTTCTCTCGTTGATTAACATGACCATAGCGCATGCATCACATGCTGACAAACTCTTTACGTTATTATATAGCTGGAAACGATTTTTAAAGTCATCAATATTCTCGATGTATACAAAATTAATCTCACCATATTGTCATAATCATGCAAAGGAATATAAATAAGACCACTCAAGTTTTAAAATTTATTCGAAAAGAAGAAATTATATTAACAACTATTAAAAAATATTTCTGATCCATCATACAAATAAACTTGAAATTCAAAAAAAAACCATAGAGTCTACAAATAAACCATCAAACTATAATAAATCTTGAGAAATCCTTAGAAGATAGGAGGCATGAGCTAGAGTGCTTCACTATGATCTGTACAGCCAATGCAGTTGGTATCAGGCCTCTCTCTGTTGAAGGCGCATAGAATTATTGCACAACGCATGCGACGACGCTGAACTCGTGGCGCAATCCAAGATGGTTACAAGAAATTATAGCTAAGCAGCATTATGTTTTATGATATTTAAAAGGAAAAAATACTGAAAGCCGACAAAAATGAAATTCAATAAAGTCGAGTAGAGCGCAATTTGAACAGATACAAAGACTGAAGTGGTCCGGATAACAGCTTAGTAAAGCTAACTCAACGCTAAACGCTATGCTTGTACGTAAAAACCTGAGCAGCGAAGGCACAAAAATAAGTTAAATTGAAATGTCAAATGTCAAATTAAAGCCTCCAACAGTGAACTAGAAATGACATGGTAGAAAGTCAGCCAAATTACTTCAGTTTTCATAAAATGTTTCAGGTCAATCACTTTTCCTTTTAAATAAAATTATAAACGCAATATTTTAATAAAACGTATTTACATGTTTGAAATCATTGATTATCAACAAACATATTTATTATAAGCAAACACCCGGAATGATTTTAGCTTAAATATAAATTCTAGTAGAGGTAAAATACAAGAAAACAAAAATATATATAATATACTTTAAATATGGTTATTAAAACTTTTTAGAATACAGCAACAGCAGAGTAAGGTTTAGGATGCTTTGCATAAAAAGTTTGATAAATTTAAATAGTAATTCATTTAATTGTAAAATTTATGATCATAAAAAAACTATGAATGTAATATACCTGGTCAAATTCGGGCTATCTAACCGCTTGTCATGGTATGAGTTTAACCGTTCTCTCTCACTACTGCCTGCAAACAAAGAAAGTAAAACCGCTTGATCAGGCTACAAAATTAACCCAAATAGAACAGTTGGTCACCTCAATAATCGAGCCATTCCACACGCTAAAGATTAAAGTTGATTATAGTTTTGATCAAGTTTTACAATATGGCACAGATTTCCCAACAACTTACACTCTATTAAAGTGAGTACAACAAACACACAATCAGAGAAGATTTTACCTCTAAGAACACCCGAAATCTCGGATGGAGACCGAGACCTTTGTCGAAGCATCCCAGAATTCATTGAATACTTTGGAGAGTTATCTAAACTGGCCGTTCGCTTGGCGGAGGAAGCCTGATGTACGCGCATTAGCTCTTCAAACTGAGCTCGCGTCAGCTTCGCGTCACCAGGAATCCTACTGATCAAATCCTGTAAACTATCCTCCGTTTTACCGACTTTAGCAGGAGGCGATTGATTCTGATAATTTTGCTTGACAAAGCTTTCTGTCGAATGAGACCTGGCATCAAATCTTCTACCCAGTGAATCTACTGGCCCATCTGGTGAATAGCCCCTTGAGTTAGGAAAACACAAAAACATTATTACTAGTGCAACAAACAAACCATTGAGTTAATCAGTGAAAGCATTGAGACTTGATAGGCTACTGAATCACTAGACAAGCAAACCTGGTATTATTCAAGGGAGACTTAGATTTAGGAGATGGTACTCGCTTCCATCTACTACCCAAATTATTATGGTCAACATCTGTTTCTCTTGCCATATGCTGATCTTGCTTTTCAGCATTTTTCATGGGAGAATGAGAGGTGTGCTTTTTTGGAGAAAATCGCCCTCTTTTTTTATCACCAGGGGGTGTTCTAGAGCGCCTTTTGCCTGGAGATCTTGATCGCTTTCTGCGAGGAGACCGGCTTCGGTTTCTAGGAGGCGATCGGCTGCGCTTTCTAGGAGGCGATCTGCTTCGGTTTCTAGGTGGAGATCGGCTTCGCTTTCTTCGAGGGGACCTGCTGCGCTTTCGAGGGGGTGATCTGCTGCGCTTTCGAGGGGGTGATCGGCCACCTTGAGTTGTCCTATGACTTGAGCTATCCTCAATCTGCTGAGCAACTCCTGAATGGCTAAAAGGTTTATTTTCTCTAGGCTGCATACTTTGACCATTTTTACTTTCTTTGTCAATTTCTACAACGTTATAAGCATCATCATTTCGAGAATAAAACTGAAACATAATAAGCATAACGAATTTTAATCGGATTATTTACACACCTAAATACAATAGTATAAATCCTTACCACTGTTTGGTCGCAATTCATTAGGCCGCTTCAATTTTAGTAGGTCATCTAAAACCACGCCACCCCCGGAGGATAAAAAAGATGCAGTTTGGTCAATACCAAATGCCTGGTTATCTCGACTAGCTTGTTTGTTTTTTAAATTACTAGCTTTTGGTTCATCTTGTTGCTGTCTTTCCTGATACACATATTATAGGGATATTATCATGGCATATTCCACGGAAACAAAAGTAAAGGCATGAAAAACAATTATTTTGGAAACAGATATTCTCAGTGACAATACAGCGTGAACCTCAACCTCTGGCAAATTTCCATTTAGGAACTGAATGTATGTTTTGGTATTATCAAGAGATTGTTACTCAATAAGTGGAATCATAAAAATACTTATGGGTCAAGAGAGATCATGTTCTGTCTGCATAAATATTTAAAAACTTATTTCAGAAGAAACTGCTAAAATAATACCTTGATCTTTTGAGCCATATTGATATCATCTAACCCAATACTTTTAAGCAGTGCTGTAAAAGCTGGATTCGATATGATCTTTTGCGCATCAGGTTTCTCATCAAATTTCGGTTTTAAAGCAGGCTGGGCCAATGAGGGCTGTTCTACTTGAGTATTGCTGCTACTCCCATATAGGAAATCATCCTCATCAATAGGGTCTGTGCGTAAACCATCATACAAATCACTGACAACCCAACAATATTCATATAAATGCAGTTCTATAAATAACAACCAAAGGAATGCTCAATTTTAAACAAAATCCGATTCTTCTTTCAACTTTTAAAAAACAGCTTTCAACAGAACGCAAGATGGCACCACCTGGCACAGTGCGAGGCTCCTGTACCGGATCCACTTTCTTTAGAATCGATTTCTTCAAGATGGACTTTGGTGCGACATCACTGCTGACAGCAGCTGCGAAAAGAGGCGGTCTTTCAAGAGAATCTTGAGACCTTCTATACTTGTGGGAGTTGTCCTCACTCAACTCACTCTCTCTAGAGTCTCTGCGACTTCTACCAGTTGAGTCCCGGTCTTCGTACTCATGTTCATTTTGAGAAAACTGATTGTTCAACTGCCGATAACTTGCTGGTAATTTATTATCATGGTGAGACAATGGCCTGACTGAAGAATCATATCTATCAGCTTGTGGTCTAAACTGATTTCTTGAGTCTTCCCGCTGGTCATCACCAGACTTTAGGCCAATGCCTTTAGGCAGGAGAGTACCGAGTTGCCCTCCCAACGTAGTTCTCAATTGGTCTAGATCAACTGGAATCTGAAAACACCCAATAATTATATTCTCACTTTCAAAAAATGAAACTCGGGTCTACTGAAGCATAAAAACAAACGTTAAAATGTATTCTGAGAACCAAGTGTCTAATAACTGACCTGTGAAAGAGAGGCAGTTTCTACATTTGGAACCGAATCATAGGCTTGGTGAGCATGTGGTCTGTAATCTTGACCACGAGCATACAGATCATGGGGGAGTTCATTGCCTTCCCTAAGGTGAGCAGGACCAAATGCTTCTCTATGATGAGGTGGCTCATTTGGCCCTCGAAAGTAAGGTGATTCAACCATGCCTCTAGGGTGAAGGGGAGAAGGCTCTCCTCTCCTCAAGTGAGGGGACTCAGGATCTGGCCGCCTGAGAAGAAAATCACCAGGAAGGTCCCTTCTATCCAAAGGATGATGAGATACTCTATCTCGCATGTAAGGATCAGCTCGTAAGGCTGCAGTAGAACAAATACAGGGTAAATACAATCTACATATTTTCCCAAATTGTTTGAACAAATGAAAGTATTAACAAATACTACTAATCAACTATTGAAAAACAAATTATTCTAGCAAATGGTAATGACTCCAGAAAGAGAAACAACAAAACGGCAGAAGTTGAGAATAACCGGTAATATTGGCATCAGTTATCGACTTACATCTACTAGGAGGTATTTCATCAAAGGGAGGGTGTCGTCTATATTCCAGATGAGGGGGAGGCGGCCTATATCCTGGACCACCTCTCATGTCACGGCCATAGTAGCCATTGCCACTCATGCTGGCCAGAGAAATGTGCAGTATTCAATTTGAAATCCAAGACTAAAAGCATTTTAAAAAAGATATTAAAATAATTTCCTGAGCTTTTAACCTAACCACACAATCCTATGAGCCATCACTAGAGTAATGGCTTATAGAGTCATTGAGCCAAAATTTTAGGAGATCTTCTAACAATAATTTGCTTTGAGAAACAATTTCTAGTTTAAAATTTTATAACTAAAGTCTTGACCTAAAATATTTTCAACAATTTAATATGAATGCTCAGTATAACTTAGCATTGTCTGTTAAAATAGGCGCTCTTAAAAAAGCCAGCTGTACATCAACAAGCACTCTTACTATTATATCTATTAGTTAACCATATTTAAATTCGATTAAATTACAATTCATAACATTATTTTGAACTACTAACTAAAGGAAATAATTATAACTACAATTCCAACTGTCTAAATAGTAGCGGCAACGCTGAAACGCTATTTGAAATACACCCTTTGTCCTTAGACTTGAAAGAAACAAAGACAAATTGAAATTGAAAATTATTAACAACTCAAATTGTTATTGTTTTACTATTTATGATAACTATTAAAGTTTAAATATGTTTAAAATTAATATTTAAAATTTAATAGTCAACTTAGAACAATAAATACTAAATAGCCAATAAACTAATAAACATTGTAATAAGTAATACTAGTAACTAATGAGATCATATTTAATTTTATCAAGTTTAATACTATAACATGAACTATTATTATTATTTTAATTAAGTTCATGTTTTATTGTTTTTTTATCAACTTCAAGCATAACTAATCCTGATAGTAACAACATTAACTGTACTCTATAGTCTATAAGTATAAAAACATGTAATAAGTAACAAACTATTACTATTACTACTGACTAATTAATATTAGTATTGCTATTACATTAACTTCAAGTCTGAGAAATAATCCCAATCATATGTAAGAACTATAAGTATATCATCGTGATCAAACGTGTTGCTGTCGCTTCGTACACAAGTCATTCCGTACACCAGTCGTTTTGTACACAATCGCGGTCCATTTCGTACACAAAATGAATAATAAATTAATCCACTAGATAACCACTTGAATGATACTAGTTTACCTATTTATTACACCTAAACATGTATATTTGACACCTCTCATGTCGCTTAATGATCGATATTTTATATTAATCTAATATCTATAACTATTATAATAAATGAGGTAATATTTATTTTAGATTTATGCTGCCATCTACTGATAAAAATATCTAAACCAAAAGAGTAGTTCCCCCTAACATCTACATACTGTGATAAATTGTGGGTTTGTAAGAATATTAACTAGAGAACATAACTCTGTAAAAAAGAGAAGTCAATTCCAAGTGTAAAATGTCTTCATTGGCATGCTTCCAAGAAAAAGTATAGTAGTCTGTATATACTATATAGGCAGTGTTCCCTTTGAGCTCCAGCAGTAGACTGAATCTATGCCGACGAGCCCGCCCTTTTATACTCTAGAATTCCAACACTGTCCGAATTCTAGAATATTCCCTCCGAATTCGGACGTCCGAAAATGGGATTAGGGCGTCCGATCATTCGAAATGAAAAGTGCAAGTTACTTTTGAGCAGTGCTGTATTATCCATACAACAAATAATAAATAAATATTAGAAAAGATGTATTTAGGTCAATTATATTGGTGTATGAAACAACCTGAAAATGTGGATACGAACTATGAAACGACTTGCATACGAAACGACCTGCACCCGATCAACTGTAATACCAATATTAATTTGAATATGATATTATAAATATATAAGTCTACTATTCTTAATCTTATTACATATTACAATAATAATCATTTATAATTCCATAACTAAATAATCATTACGATAATCATAATTACTATCATAATGATTATGATATTCATATTTATTAAATTTAATTATCCATATGATTATCATTATCAATATTTATTCGTCTATGAGGACTTCTAGTTTTACTTTAACTGTACTTCTAGTAGTAGTGGTAGTAGTAGCACTAGCAGTAGTACTAGTAGTAGTACATTAGACTAGTACTAGTACTAGCAGTAGTAGTAGTAGCTGCAACATGAACATAACTATAAATTATGATTAATGAGTATAAAGTATAAAATTAAATACCAGTACTAGTAGTAGTAGTGGTAGTGGCAGTAGCAGTAGTAGTAAATCTATGACTATGAGTATGAGTATAAGCCATCCTCAGGATCATATTAAATTTGATACTCATATTCATATTGATTATGATATTCACTTAGACTTAATCTTATGTAGTTATTCACTAATACTAATAGTAATAGTAATTCAGCTATTGATATTCATATTCATATTGATCTAGATTTATACTTCTAGTACTAGTACAGTAGACGTAATAGTACTACTATAACTAGTACTAGTACTACTAGTAGTAGTACTAGTAGTACTAGTACTAGTAGTACTAGTACTAGTAGTGCTAGTTCTAGTCAAGTTAAAGTTCTACATAAACAATAGTTAATGTTATACTTAATCTTATAGTAATACTAATAGTGAATAGAATAAATATAATTAATATTATTATTATAACAATATTCTAAAAGCACCAATGGTCATGGAAGTTACGCTTTTGTACTATAAAAAAGAAATTGTCACTATTTGATAAAGCTCTAAACCATGAAACTGAGTTAACAAATTAAGTTAATACAATGAAGCTTTTGAGTGTGCAAAACTAGAAGTTAATCAAAATCAAAATGAGGTTTTCTCATTTTCGCAATGTGCAAGGCATTTGCATGGGGTAACAACTTCAGCTGCAACTTCTCCGAACTATTGGATCTCTTGCTCTTAGCCTAGGGGTTTTATAATGCTTCAGTGTGATCTATCAACCCTTTAGAATCATCCAATACTGTTGTAAAATAACAATAATGTACTTGAAGTTTTAGTTTATTGGTCTTAGGTTTAACCATTGAAACTTTATATAAATGTATTTCATTACAATGTTTATTAGTCATTATTATTTAACATCATAATTATTTTATTATTGGTCATCCTTAGCGTAATAATCGCGCGATGAAAATTTCATATTTTGTATAATTATTGTTATATTAAACTCATTGAATCTTGCGCCGTTTGAACAATATTGCGGATCCTTTTATTGCGGTGGCAATGCAAATTTTCCATATAGACCGAATCCATTTTCATCATTAATGCGTACAAAGGCGTGATCAATGGTACAACTTAATTTTATTACATTATAATTATTCCCCATACAGCCATACTGATACTACTTAATTTAGCTAATCAGCTCGTTGTCAATATTCATAAACAATCACTTCTACTTGTAATAATTTTAAATGATTGATTCTCGCATTGTCAAAATCCAACTGGCACTGCCGCTAAAAGTTTTACAGTTACTGTAAAGTGTAAAAGTAAATCAGTAATCACAATGAAAAGGTATCTAGTATCTACTGGTACTAGTACTACTTGAGTACTACAGTACTAGGTCTAGTTCTAGCTTTGGATTTTTCGTCTTGAGTTTTACCGTTCATTTTGCGTTCACGGTCACTTTCAGTTTCATACACTGACAGTAACACTCACTCACAGTGACACCGACTGTCTCATATTCAATATTGATATTCACTGAATGTGAGTGTGTGAAACAGTAACAGTGATATCAATATCAATGTGGTCTGGATATTGATGTCGCTGTTCAAATTTAGTTTCTAAAATAGAACTACTATTAGTATTAGTATTAGTGGTCCCACTGAACTGACAATAGACATAGTTTAACTTTATACTCATAGTTTAAGTTATAGTGACAGTTTAAGTTATACTTGTAGTAATAGTATAACTATAAGTATTGCTATTAGGATTACTGTTACTATTAGTATTAGATTTACTCTTAGTATTACTATAACTATTACTATTAATGATAATCAGAAATCCTAAGGATTGATATTCTTAAATTGCCATAATCCCCGGCACTTGTAATGATAGACATAGTGATACTGATAGTCATACTCATAAGACTCAGTCATATGCCCATGCCCTAGGCTTATGGTGATGATAATCGTAATCAATATCTCATTATCTGTCTCAATGGCGTGTTTTGTTGTGACTTATTTGTATAGTCATAATTTGTAGGCATTTAAAAGTATGTGGATCCTTTACTGCTTTAGTAGGTTGAATCCTTTATTATATAAAACACAGTATGTATATAGAGATAATAAGTGGGAAAAGCTTACAATATAAGCAACTATCATATTGTGCCAATATCATATTGGTTAGCGCAATAATATTGCCTAAGGCTAAAAGTAACCGTAAGTAATCAGTCATGTAACTACTAATATTAATACCTGTAATAGTAATCCTAATACTAATAGTAATAGTAGGCCTTCAAGTTATGCCTTAGGCTTAGTCTTAACCTTATGCCTATGGTGACAATTATGATAATTATCATTATCATTCTACTAATATAATGATTATAAATCACAATATAAGAGTAAGTCAATAACTGTTATTCGCTATAATTATTAGTATTGGTATTACTCTAGACATAGTAATAGTGATAAAAGTCTATAAGTTAAGGTGAAGGAATCTGGTTTTGCATTAAGTGTAACACATACAATGAATAAAGGTAATCACCATGAGTATGTTATACTTGGTCCTATGATAATCGGTTTAAGATATCTATTATTATCAGTGTCAATATTACTATAAGTATTAATCTTGCGGTTACTACCATTGTAATTCATTGAAATCAACTGTCTATACATTTAACATGACTAGGACTGTGTCTAAAATCATCATGATCATGAGTTGCATTTTATAATATAAAACTGAGTATAAAGTTGATTGTGTCACCACCTATACCAATACTCATACTTCATTTAATCATAATAAAGATAAACTAATAACGCTCAACCTGTATCTGTCATACTCAGGCACAGTGTGTTTTGGTCTATTTCCTTCCAGTATTAGTATGTCATTATAACTATGGTCTATAAGTATATAAGTTTATGTTTATCTTATGTTATTAATATTAAAACATCAATATGCTTTTATAATAATAAATATCACAATTGTTATAATTGTCATTCTTTCTTTACTTCTAGAAGTAAAGAGCATTTAATTTTAGTTATGAGTCATAAGTAATGTTATGTTGCTGTTGATGTTAGTTCTAGTTAGTTCTTTTAGCTTAGGCAAACACCACATAAGTATATTCAGAGCACTTGTATGACTATCTATTTGAAGTTAATTAATTGTTTATTTTATTAGGATTTGATTTCGTTTACTGGCGTGATACCAAAACTGTCTGAGTTATGGGCGTCTCTCACAGATCAGTTGTGTCTCTGGTGTGTTTGTCGTCATCTTGGAATCACAAATATCTCCTTTTACAAGCAGTCATGTCAGGTAAAGAAGTAGCAACTTTCAACTTTGGGACAATATAAATTTATAAACAATAAGCTACAATTTTTTTGTTGAAAAGTAATAAAATTTGTTATTTTGTCGCTGTATCTTATGAAAAGATACTTTGATGGGTTGTTGCTTGCAGGATGCTGTAGCTGAGCTAAGGAGTTCCTATTCTGAACTGAAACATGTTGAATACAAGTCATGTAATAAGGAAGTGTGTGGTGGTTGCTATGGAGTCCTAACAACACATTTTACTGATAACGACTTTCTCACTAAGGTGAAATCAACCTTATAAATTTAATGTAGTATATATTAAGAAGTTATCTATATACTGAGAGTATACAGTATATATATATATATATATATATATATATATATATATATATATATATATATATATATATATATATATAAGAAGCTAGCTATTTATAGAGAGTATACAGTATATATAATAAGAAGCTAGCTATTTATAGAGAGTATACAGTATATAAGAAGCTAGCTATTTATAGAGAGTATACAGTATATATAATAAGAAGCTAGCTATTTATAGAGAGTATATACAGTATTTATAATAAGAAGCTAGCTATTTATAGAAAGTATACAGTATATATAATAAGAAGCTATTTATAAAGAGTATACAGTATATATAATAAGAAGCTATTTATAGAGAGTATACAGTATATATAATAAGAAGCTAGCTATTTATAGAGAGTATACAGTATATATAACAAGAAGCTAGCTATTTATAGAGAGTATACAGTATATATAATAAGCTATTTATAGAGAGTATACAGTATATATAATAAGAAGCTATTTATAGAGAGTATACAGTATATATAATAAGAAGCTAGCTATTTATAGAGAGTATATATAATAAGAAGTTATTTATAGAGAGTATACAGTATATATAATAAGAAGCTAGTTATTTATAGAGAGTACACAGTATATATAATAAGAAGCTAGCTATTTATAGAGAGTACACAGTATATATAATAAGAAGCTAGCTATTTATAGAGAGTATACAGTATATATAATAAGAAGCTATTTATAGAGAGTATACAGTATATATAATAAGAAGCTAGCTATTTATAGAGAGTATACAGTATATATAATAAGCTATTTATAGAGAGTATACAGTATATATAATAAGAAGCTATTTATAGAGAGTATACAGTATATATAATAAGAAGCTAGCTATTTATAGAGAGTACACAGTATATATAATAAGAAGCTAGCTATTTATAGAGAGTATACAGTGTATATAATAAGAAGCTAGCTATTTATAGAGAGTATACAGTATATATAATAAGAAGCTATTTATAGAGAGTATACAGTATATATAATAAGAAGCTAGCTATTTATAGAGGGTATACAGTATATATAATAAGAAGCTAGCTATTTATAGAGGGTATACAGTATATATAATAAGAAGCTAGCTATTTATAGAGAGTATACAGTATATATAACATGCTAGTTTCCCTGTGTCCTTCAGATAGTGGAAGAAGTAGAGAGAAGAAAGATAGAGTATGAACACTTCTGCTGCTCCATCGCTCTGCCCTCCACCTCGGTTGTCCGTGACTACACGTACTTGTTGCTGTGCGCAGACATATGTCCGTAGGTATTGCCTTCTCACTCCCTCACTCATTATTTCTGCTTCAAACATTGCCTAAGTTCCTAAGTTGAATACTTTCTGCTTTTTAAGGGGTGTATACAGCTACCTTCCTCTAGAGAATATACCTACTGTTAAAGATATTTGGAAATGGATGTGTGGAGCTCGGTTAGAGCGTAGATTTGGGAAAAAGTTTGCTTTGGTGGGTATTTCTGTCTGTATGTATCCTACATCATATATTACATAGTGTTAGTATGATATACTGCTATGTTATAGTATAATATATCACTATGTTTTAGTATAATATATTACAATTTTATAGTATAATATATTAAAAGTCATAGTATGATATATTACTATGTTATATTATAATATATTACTATGTTATAGTATAATATATTACTATGTTCTAGTATAATATAATATTACTATGTAATATTATAATATATTACAATTTTATAGTATGATATATTACTGTGTTATACTATAATATATTACAATTTTATACTATAATATATTACAATGTTATACTATATTATAGTAATATATTACATATATCACTCACTCTGTAGACACACATGGACATTCTCCTCAACTTTCAACACGCTGAACTGGACAGAGAAAGTAATAAATTGTGAGTTATACAGCCACACTGAATATAACATCCTTTCCCAAGTATAATATTGCCTGCTCGCACCTCTAATATAAGTATAGTAGTACCTCTGCACATCTCTAAGATAAGTATAGCATTGCCTGATCACATCTCTGTAAGATGAGTATAGTATTGCCTGATCACATCTCTAAGATGAGTATAGCATTGCCTGATCACATCTCTGTAAGATAAGTATAGCATTGCCTGATCACATCTCTCTAAGATGAGTATAGTATTGCCTGATCACATCTCTCTAAGATAAGTATAGTATTGCCTGATCACATCTCTAAGATGAGTATAGTATTGCCTGATCACATCTCTAAGATGAGTATAGTATTACCTAATCACATCTCTAAGATAAGTATAGTATTACCTGATCACATCTCTAAGATAAGTATAGTATTACCTCGTCACATCTGTCAGGGAGGAATCCTTCAGAGATCATTTCAAGAAGCGCAAAGGGCAATTGACTGACAAGTTCACTCATAGCGGCATAGTCCGAGCTCTTACAAGTGTGTCTCGAGAGAAACTACGAACCCTGTTAACCTACCCGCCACACAGATTAAGTGAAATGTGCAGATTACAGTCTATGGTTGTGACTCACAACCCTGTATACATAGCAGGTATGTACTACTATGTGTGACAGGTGCGTAACAGGTGTGTGAAAATTGTATACATGCAGTGTGTGTGGAAGGTGTATACTCTGCATGTGTGGAAGGAGCATACAATGTCTGACAGGTGTGTACTATGTGTGACAGGTGGATGCAGTGTCTTACAGGTGTGTGTTAGGTCATAGTAAATGCCATTGCTATACACTATACTCTATGTTTTGGATATTCCGTGTAGGTCGGTACAATAAATACAGTCGTGAGCTCAGCCAATCACCTTGGTTTATAGACGGCGAAAGGAAGGGGTTAGACACGTCTGTTTCTGAGCTGATCTCACAACTCCTGCTGGAATACACTCAAGCTAAGTGTGAGTCCAGCTGTCTCTAGTTTATTAATTTGTTAGTATCAAATATATTCTATTTGTACAACATTGTGAAACATAGTAATTTATTAGTGTGGTGTTGTATTAGATGGGTACTAAATTTTTGTTCCCATTGACAGAACATTGCTGTGGCATGTAGCTCTCACAATGGATCTTCACGCATACAGCTTCGCACTTGGAAATACATATAATGCCACCCCATGTTTACTCTCTTTTGAATCATTTGCCTACAGATTTTCTTTTGTATTTAATTTTCTACAGATTGCCGCTCGCTTTCCTAGATTACACTTACTTGTTGGCTAAAGGAGCTACTCTCCCGGGAGGAATTATTACTGAATGCGTTTCTTTTATATAGCCCAGAATTTCACCTCCTCTGGTCGGGAGGATATTGATGTGCAGATGTTGGGCAGTGGACGTCCCTTCACAATCCAGCTTCTAGAACCGGAGCGAGTCCTAAGTCCAGACGTGCTCTCGGATATCGAGAGGAAGATTAATCAGATGGATCCTCTGCTCGTACGAGTCTCGGATCTCACACTGATATCTAGGTCAGTCTGCCATTTGTCTCTTTGCCAGCCTGTCCAGTATTACGACTGGCTTATATACCAAACAGCTCCAGAATGTCCAAGCTTACTCAGCGCTTTAGAATTTAGGGGTTTGTATTGTTGAACCAAATTAGAAACTAAGTAAATAATTGCACTGTAATGAATGATGTTGGCTCTTTGTTGAGGGAAACAGGAAACATGATGATCCTGTAGGTTATTTAGTATTGACTGTATGTGCAGGGAAGAGGCGGACAAGCTGAAGGATTTAGAGGCGGAGAAGAGGAAAACTTATACAGCTGTGTGTGTGAGTGATGGAGACTTATCTCAGGGGGAGCTGGACAATCTCTGTGAACGTAGAGTGAGTAGTAGTAGCAGTAGTAGTAGTAGTAGTAGTAGCAGTAGCAGCAGCAGCAGCAGTAGTAGCAGCAGCTGTAGTGGTAGCAGCAGCAGTAGTAGCAGTAGTAGTAGCAGTAGCAGTAGTAGTAGCAGTAGTAGTAGTAGTAGTAGCAGCAGCAGTAGTAGCAGTGGTAGCAGTGATAGCAGTGATAGTAGTGATAGTAGTGGTAGTAATACTAGTAGTGGTAGTAGTAGTAGAGTAGTGGTATAATAAATGTAATACACTTTTAGGACATGGTGATAGACCAGTTGACACCCATCAGAGTGTTACATCGACGTGCTCTCGCCACCCGCCAGCGAACTGTTCATTGGATGAAGGCTCAGCTTCAGGGCAACTCTAGCAGAATATTTGACCTTGAGATAGAAACTCAAGGCGGTAGGTGTATTACGGCATTAGATTACTAAAAATAACTGAGTAGTACTAGTAGTTAGTACTACTCACTTAGTACTATTAACTGATATTGATGTAGCCTACTACTTACTTGTATTAATAATACTACCAGTACTCTTTTAACTCGCATATAGCCTGAATTCTACCAATTGTATAGATCTTACTCACCCTCAGAATCGCGTAGTGCCTTTATTTTAGTTTACTATTACAGGGACGTACATCAAAGAGTTTGTCCACAGTGACTTTGGTAGAACTGTGCCTAGCCTGTGTACTCTCCTTTCTAACCGTCAGATAGACATCATCTCCCTTGACGTGCTGGTTAGTAGAATCTAAAGCTATTTTGAGACTTGTTTGTAATTTTATAATAACTGGATTCGTCACCCCTACTACCCCCCTCTATTGTACTAAACATGTAAGCTGGCTGTGAAGTTTCCATTTCTTTCACTCTTGATTGGTAGTTTGGGAAGACAACTCTACACACTGTGTATCCAAGGTAGAGATTTTATCCCTACCTTGAATACACAGTTATGTCTGCGATATGTAGTCAGGCACGGAGTTAATATTGATTAAAAGTCACTTGCTGTAGCTACTGGGGATATCATGACAGAATCATCTATGAGCAGCTCTGAGTTGGGGGGTGATTGAGTTCAGAAGTTTGGGATTTCCAAGTTTGGAGTTGGGGTCGAAGTTGGAACTTGGAATTCCAAACTCAAGAATCCCAAACTTCTGCCCTCAGTCACCCCCAACTCGGAGTTGCATATAGAACAATTCATCATGACAGTCTGGTTGTTAGCCTGAGGTCTAAGTTATGTGTTTGTGTTGTAGTCGGTGCATGTTGAATGGCCACCCGCCCCAGACAACAGCTGACAGAGAGAAGGGTGCTGGCAGCGTTTATTGAAGTTTTGACAGTACATAGATGTAGTGCACAATTATATTTTATTGTGGATAGCATGAATAAACAGTCATTGTGTTTATGATAATAAACAAATCAATAAACAGTTAAAAAACAATAGTATAATGACGATTAAACATAATATTACACACTCTAATGATGGTATATATATGATAATGGTAATACAGTGCTCCCTCGGCATTTTATTAAGCCACAGGTCTCAAAACCTAGATACCATATTCAACTCTGGATCTGTTAAAATTCTGTCAATTTGTCTCAGTATACACGTACATAAGCCACAAAACAAGGGTCCAAGCCCTTCTCGTGACTTATAAAATTTTGTGAAAACTGGATCCGTGAGATATAGAGGGAGCGCTGTGTATAAATTAGTGTGTGTATGAATGCGACTGTTCTGACTTCTCAAGAAGTTTACGAGTTCCATGCGACTGTAATTGAACCAGGAATGTTCTTGAAAGATTCAACATTGGTACCTGAATCACAGAGCTTTATTTCCAGTTGTCTTTTGTAGCCTGCAGAATATACAAAATACTTGCCTATTTGTGACTTTTCTTATATAAATTTGCAAAAATATTGGGCACGCACGTACCACACAAATAGAATACTCATCACCTTCATATTGTACCACACTATTAGTTTACAGCATTCAATATTAGAGGCTTAGAGCACACATGTACATACCTTCTACACACACATGTGCACACAACACACACAATATAATACTCATCATATTTATATTACGTATCAACAGCATTCAATAGTGTATAACCTCATTCAATAGCTGCCATACAAAATTTTGTGTAACTATGGTATCATTATGAATAGGAGACATGCACAGCTTGCAAAATGCGTACCAACACAAAGGACTTGCTTTGTCCATTCACATGTTCCCAAGTTTACATTGTTAGCCTGAGTGATAAGATCTCTCTTTGCTTCCTGTTCCTTAATCAAATCTTTTACGTGTATGTCTCGAAGGAAGTCCGTGATTCTCCGAGTGACATCGTCTGCTTCGGCTCTCCTCCCAGTCAGTTTAGTAACAAAATCCATCACTTGATCAGACCTCACCTTCTGGTAGTTTTCAATTTCTTGTATTAGGCCATCCGAATAGGCTTGAATATAGTCTATCTGGTAATACATGTTAATGATACAGTAGTACACTTGAGTTTTAGTGTGTCTTCAGTCACTCAAGTTTAGGGCATATTTACGTAGACTTTTAGATTACAAAAAAACTCGCAGCAGTTTATAGTCAAAATTTTTGTGAGAACCCTTACTGGAAAGGATTATTTAAGCAAAATAAAGACTTGTTCACATGTGACACAGGAACAATTATGACCGGATGCTCATCCTAACATCACCAATGGCTTGTACTGAGGATTGAAACTGTGACTTTGTGTTTACTAAGTCAGTGCCTTAACCCCTAAACCCATGACTGCGCCCTATAGGCCCACCATTGATACACATCCTTCAGTACCTCATGAGTCATATTTTTACTACAAACTGCTAGAATCATTCAACATTCTAATGACAGTAGTTTTTAAAGAAATAAACATGGCATAAGCTTTGTGCAACTCGTTTCGATAAAAATGCTATCAAATAGCAGTACTGACTAAAAATACTGTCCGTCCACAGAAACCATATTTCATTAAAAGTTTAAATCAATCAAAGGCGCTATTGCCATTTTTAATGGTTAAAACCCCTGTAGGCTCTGGGAACACAATAAACTTATGCCCATGGCGTAATGGGAGCTAGTCCTCTGTACAGAGTACCAATGTTGAAAACTAGTAAGGACATTTCGGAAATATAGCTACTGAGTTCAACATACACAGAGTTTACCTGTTCTTTTGTTTTCTTTTTCACCTGAGCAACCATATTTTCACAGTCTACAACTAGCGCATCCATTTTCACCCAGGCGTTCTTTTCCTTATCATCAATTTGAGTCTTTTTCTCGGAATTCTGCTTAAGAAGTTGTGCGAATGTAGCTCGGACATCTTTCTCTACTTGATCTAGCGATTGGTAGACATGTTTGTTTGTTGTTCCTGTTAAAAGAGACAGCCAATCAACTAGTGTCATTAGCACCATAACTTGTGCCACCAGCCAGCTTACAGAATCAGAAAAACCGAGAGGAGAGGCATAGTTGTGCTGTTGATGGGGTCTGTGGCAAAATTCTAACACATAACTGCCACCCTAAGGCCTTAAAATCTCTGGCACTATTTATTGCATCTCAATTGGTGTATATTTATAGACAAATCGAGATTGCTATCAGATTCGAAGAAAGTTGCAGCCAATTTTTATTCTGTTTAAGTTTAAAATGTAGAATAACCAAACCTAAACTCTGATGTATGACGTTGATGGTGTTATATACAGTAAGCAAACAACAGGCAGATAGAGTTACAGGGAACATCATATTTCAGCTGAGTCAATAGTTACAGGGTACTGTTGGACTTCAATAGCTGGAGATGATAGGAAGTTTACAACTTGACCTTCACCTTTGCACAGTCCTGTACTTTGGCTGTCACAGGCCAGGCAGTTATACAAGAAACATGAAGCACAAGCCATAGTCACTGTTTTACGATGCTGGTCACAAATCACAGCCTTGTTATACTTGCTAGCATTTCTAGCATACACATTGATGTCTTCAGTTGTATGTTGATCTTCAAAGAATCCATCATGGTGCTAAAACAAACCATGGCGTGGGCAGTGAAATTCAGACATATAGTGGGTCATCTTCTATCTGGTCTGTTCCTTAACAGTAATAATTATTTACATATTATATCATGTACAGTATATTCATAATCAACTCTCAGAAAGGTGAAAGATTGAAGTACTATTTACCAATTTCATTTTATGTATGTTTATCAGTTACAATTAAGTTTTGTAGTTCAAACATTTGCTTGTTAAAACAATATTGGTATAATTGTAAAAGCAAATTCTGTCCTTCTCAACCTCTAACTTGCAGGCCAGTGTTCTAACTAATAATGAGCTATATGAAGTATAGGCACTACTGTGAATTTACAGCACCACAATGTACTTTGTACTTTCACTAGTTTACTAGATATCTCCATGTAATCACATATTGGTTTTACAGTGTTGAATAATGCAATATAGAGCACATCATTGCTTTAAGCTCATTTTTAGGAGGGAAGATACATGGTGTCCAGGTTGCCTTTTATCTGGTAAAATTTCTATATTGATGAAATTGTAAATTCTGGCTTGCAAGCACTTTGAAAAAATGCAACATTATGAGCATGGAGCCACCTATAAAGTAAAGATTTAATTTAAAAGAACTGAGACTAAACTGCAGTAGTGTGCTCATACCTCAACATGGCGGGAACATATTTTGACTCCACAATCTACACAATACGCGACGGCTGGTTGTTTGCCAACTTTATCAGAGCACTTGTCGCACATCAGTGTAGCCCTGAATGAGCTCACTTCCTGTTGGAATTCATATGTTGGAGGGGACAGCGAATCAAAGTCAGCCGGCTCTAACACTTCGCTACCAGTAGATAACATAGTATAGTTGAGAAGCTGTGGTTAGTAGGTACAGAAAAGTAGACCTTAACTTGGCTTTAAACTCTAAAATTTATTCCGGATTTATATATTTTGGCCCTAATTACCATATATTTTGTTTTACAACTATGCACCCACCTTTCTCTGTCAATTTCGGCAATACAAAGATATAAATATTGGACCAATGAACTAAAACTTATAGTTTAATGTGTTGGACATCTACAAACTTGGGATGTGAGCTGTGCTATTGTAGACAACATAACGGCAGAAGTAACTTGAATGTCAACACAACCGTGATTGGTATTAAATTAAATATTGCCCCCCCCCCCCCCCCCCCGCTACCCGAACAGCACAAAGTGGAGATAGGTGGGGAAAAAATTTAATTAAATAAATATTGTATTAAGAATTAAATTCGGTCAGCCAATCAGACAAAGGCAAGCATGACTCACCCACATGTTTTGCACACATGTCTCGTTTGATCGCCGAGTTCTCCTTTAAGACACTCCAGACAAAATACGTGGCCGCAGGGTAACGCTCTTGGATCCATCATATCCTTCAGAGTTTGTAAGCAGTAAAGACAGGCGACTTCAGCCATTGTGCTCGCTCTACCAATCAAATGACCCAATAGTATTAGCTCTACCAATCAAATGAACCAATAGCATTAGTTCCACCAATCAAATGATCAATAGTATTAGTTCTATCAATCACATGACTCAATATTACTACCACTCTGCCAAGTAACACGCTCCATGCATTGTACTTGAGACTAATGTAAATTCATTATTCAATAAAATGTTAGCAAATGCAAACAACATCCATATAACTACTTTCACTAACTATTATATTCACTAATAGACAAACTTATAGGCTTCTATGATTAAACTCTAGAGAATAATAATAAACTTCGTACCTTACCTACTAAACAGTTCACATGTAACAAAGTTGATGCAATATATGATTATTCTTCAACTGTTGCACTAAAGAAAACAGAATTTACCAGACTAGCTGTTGAAAGAGTTTCCAGCTACCCAAAAGTCGATGGTGGGTGGAGATGTACGTAGCAACAGCCTAAAGTTCTGAGTTCTGTAATTTACTAGTTACACATATTATTGTAAGATGAAAGCTGTTCTATCTCGTGTAGAGTGATGACTTCGAGTCTATTATCTCACTGAATAGCTATATGAAGGGGAAATCCCCTTTATTAATACCGCCCTGTATTGTTGTTCGTTAGCATAGCGCAGAAATAGAAAGAAGTCGTTTGATGTAGGAAGTTTGTAGTCACGCCTTAGTGACCCGAGTCTCTACGCTGCATCTAGCGGTGCCCATTATAAACGCTATGCATTTTGATTGCAACTGTGTTGATAAAGCATACATATAAACTGAGCAGCGCAAACCTCAGGAGTGAGTTAGAACGGTAGGTAGCACTAATTTAAACATGATAGTAATTACACTAGCACTGAGCATTATAACAATATTATAAACCTGACTGCTAGGGTAAGTGATATACATGTATTATCTTGCAGATTATTACTATATAGACTCTATATTGGTGAACACACTACACCACATATCTAGTCACAATGAATGATTTATAAAGCAGGCTGGAAGATTTGTTGAATTTGTCATCATTGTTCAAGATAATGCAATCTACAAAAAAATTCCCCCTTACCTGAGCTATTTTGCTCGACTAATTTTTAGCATATAAACTATAATGATCAGTATATGAGGCTGCATTCTATTTCGTTCTATCCTAGTAAAAATGTCAGTTCTTCTGTTACAAAAGAGCATGTTACTTGTAAAAATTGTCATGAAGTTATAACAAGAAAACATTTTCACTTTATATTTGTGCAATACATATATTTGTGTAATATAAAAATCATACACATTGTAATATACTATGATTATGCTATGTAATCACATATGTAATACTGCTAAAAATATAATTCAAAACTAGAAATTTATATAATGTATGCTTTTTGTTTGACTTCCTTATTACTTGTGCAAACAACAACGTAATATGTAATGACTTAGATCTACAAAATATCATTTAGTTACAAGTTAGTTGAGTCTTTTAACCAAGTAATTCATGTGATAGCTGTTGGTGAAACTAGTTGGCCCAGTGTCATTTAGTAATCAGTGAATAAATCAATTTGGGTAAAACATGACTGTAAGTCAGAAACAACTAACACAAAGCAAGTTAATCAAACAAGAAGTAAATCTATCATACTGTGAGTGAGTAAGTGTTAATGAGGCAGTGAGTGTACTAGCTGTTTAAAACAAAGCAAATATGAACTTCGGTAACTTCATAAACAGTGTTCCCTCCTTTTCTCACGGATTTCACAGGTCACAATAAAAGCTTGGTTTGTGTGCTTGTGGCTTATGTATGTGTATAGGGACAAAATGGCTGAATTAACAGGTCCTTGAGTTAACTCTGGCACGAATTGAGGTTTTGAGACCGGTAAATTAGTGAGATATGGAGGGAGCACTGTAGCTTAGTGAGATACGGAGGGAGCACTGTAGCTTAGTGAGATATGGAGGGAGCACTGTAGGTAAATGCATTAGTCAGTCCTCAGCAAATCAGTGGCTCAATCAGTGATTCAGTTGGCGTTGACGACCAATCACTGAGCTCTAGCGGCAACATGCAGTTTGACAATGACCTCCACCACAGAAGGGTCTGCCAATGTAGAAACATCTCCAAGTGCACTGAGCTCTCCGCCTGCTATTTTGCGCAAAATCCGTCTCATAATTTTGCCCGAGCGAGTTTTTGGCAATCCCGGCACAATCTGAAATTTGAATAATATTTGAAAAATACAGTAACAATCTGCAGTAATAATCTGCAGTGTTAATCTACAGCTATAATCTACAGTAACAATCTACAGTAATAATCTACAGTAACAATCTACAGTTATACTCTACAGTTATAATCTACAAAAAAACTCTACAGTAACAATATACAATGTTAATCTACAGTAATAATTTGCAGTAACAATCTACAGTAATAATATACGATAATAATCAACAGTTAGGCCTATAGTCTACAGTTATAGTAAGCTCACCAATATGTGATCAGGTACTGCAAACTTGGCGATGTTAACAGCAACCATCTCTTTCAGCTCCATCTTTATTTTGTCTTCATCTTCTGTAGACTCATCTTTAAGTACGATGAATGCATAGATGCCTACAGGAAATAGAAGTGTTGAATATACTAACTATCATACTAACAAGGGGAGAGCTGGTGTTACAGTCATAGGATATTATACCAACAGTAAATGTTCAGCGTAGGCTTGTGAGTTTAATATAAATAGGTAAGACAACTCTAACATACAATACCCTACGAAACCCATAATACAACACCATGCATATAATCATGTAAGTGGTGAACATTACATAATCATATTATACCTCTAGAGATGTCATGCACTTTATAACAGAATGTGATAAGATAGACAATCAATAGATTTACTGACCTTCACCTTTGACCTCGTGTGGAGTTCCTATGACAGCCGTCTCAGCAACCAATTCGTGTTCATCCTGTCAGCATAAAGTATTAATGTACTATACACATTCATCATGTATTATACTCACCTCTCTCTCTGGTATTAAATATCTCTCCCATGTATATTACACATCTCTTTCTTGTATTACCCACATCTTGATCATTTATTCCACATCTCTATCATGTATATTACACATCTCTCTTGTATTACACATATTTATTGTATTATACATCTCTATCATATATGTATTACAATCGTCTCTATCAGACATGTATATTACACATAACTCACATGTATTAAGCACACGTATCTTGTACATTACATATTTAATATACCTCATGATACAAAACACAATGACTAACAGTTGAAGCGAGTGTTCCAATATTCAACATGCTCTGAAATGTACACAAACTATTTACACCATAAACCAATGACATACAACTGCAGAATAACAAGTTTTTACCATAAACCTTGACTTTAATAAAGAACTCCCAACAGCTTAGAGAGGAAATGTATACACATTATATTTAATAGCAATTTTTAATAACTGAGGCTGTGTGATTGCCTTAACTAAAACGCAACAAGTGCAACAGAAGCTTTGGGTCCTGATTGGACCACCCTTACCATAGCATCTTCAACTTCAGCAGTGCCCAGTCTATGACCACTAACATTGATGACATCATCAGTTCTGCCGGTGATCTGATAGTAACCATTACTGTGTCTGTGTGCTCCGTCACCGGAGAAATAGTAACCTGCAGAGCAAGACAAAAAGCTGGAAACGTTGGGAAGTGCTGTCATCGTCCCCCAACCAAACTAATAATATAACACAGAACTGAGTCTATGAGTAGCTTATAAGAACTGTGGTATAACTTTGTTTTATTTGAGAATATGAAAACAACTTAGACAAAAAAACATTTTGCAATTACTAAAATTGATAATTAAACGGCCGAAGATTTGCATCCAAGAAAGCAAATAACAGAATAATATAAGCTCACTCATTGATGATAATAAAGAGCATCCAATCACAACTGATATTACATCTAGCATACCAATTATGATGGCTTTAATCCAAAAGTTCACTTAGCAGACAAGAGACAGATATGTGTAAGAGAGATGGAGAAGAGAGAGAAGGGGGAGGGAGGGAGAAATATGGAAGGGAGGAGAAAAGAGATAGAGAGAGGAGAGAGAAATAGAGGGAAAGAGAGAGAGAGAGATGTGGAAGGGAAGAGAAGAGAGATGTAGAAGAGAGGAGAAAAGAGATAGAGAGATAGAAAAGAGAGATGGAGAAGAAAGATGGAGAAGAGAGATGAAGAAGAGAGATGGAGAAGAAAGATGGAGAAGAGAGATAGAAGAAGAAAGACCGAAAAGAAAGATGGAGAAGAGAAGAACTGAAACCCTCACCTGGGAAAGGTCTCAAGTATGTATCTAAGAACCTCTCATGATCCCCGTAAATGCTACGAGCCATTCCGGGCCATGGTTTCTTGATACACAGAGAGCCTGTGACATCATTTCCTGTGAACTCTCTCTACCAAACCAGCGCAATAATACAAACAAGCTAATAGAAACCAAGTGGTAGAGCAAAGAGCAGATAATTCCTAAACTAGACTACCTGATGAGAGTCTAGTAGAGCTGGCTCAATGCCAAAGAACGGTCTCATGGGCATCCCAGGAAGAATCTCGGCTCCACTTTCTGAAGGTCTGGGAGTTATGCATATGCCACCCGTCTCTATAAACACAGAGAGCGAGAACTCATGCTACATCATAGAGAAAACTGGCGTTACTGATTAGGCGACATTAAGAAAAAATAAGATAAGACTGCAGGCACATCAGATAAGAATACAGGGTAAGTACATGATAAGTAATCGACACTATGAAGTACAGCAAGGTAGTAATTGTAATCAATGTTACATTACAGAGATTAGTTCTATGGATACGCTTAGTGTAAAACTTTACATCTATGAACTGGATGTTTACAGAGAATAGTCAATCTTTCACATGACAAATTATGGTGTGATGTGATACAGTATGATACCATGTGATGTGATACAGTATGATACCATGTGGTGTGATACAGTATGACACCATGTGATATAGTATGGTACCATGTAATCGGACACCATATGCTGGGACATTACCTGTCTGCCACCAGGTGTCCACAATGTCACACCGAGACTGGCCTACAAACTTGTTGTACCACTCCCAGGCCTCATGGTTGAGGGGCTCCCCCACACACCCTAAAGTCTTCAGTGAAGACAGGTTATACTTCTGAGGCCACGAATCCCCTGCAGCAAAAGCTAGAACTTAGTTTCAGTAGTAGTGGTACGTGGTCATGTGACTAGTAGTACCGCCTACTATCACAGTCATGTGATTAGTACCGCCTACTATCACAGTCATATGACTAGTACCGCCTACTATCACAGTCATGGAAAACCAACTCTTACTTATGTAGGAGTTGTCCACTCACCTGCCTTGATGAGTAGTCTGATTGCCGTGGGCGCCGTGTAAAACTGATTGACCTTTAACCTTTCCACCATCTCCCAGTATCTGCCTACAGGCAAACACAGCAACCATTGCATACATATTATCATAGCAACCAGTACGTACATATCACCATAGCAACCAATGTGTACACATCACCATAGCAACTATTGTGTACATATTACCATAACAACCATTGCATACATATCACCATAGCAACTATTGCATACATATCACCATAGAAACTATTGTGTACATATCACCAGAGCAACTATTGCGTACATATCACCATAGCAACTATTGTGTACATATCACCAGAGCAACTATTGCATACATATCACCAGAGCAACTATTGCGTACATATCACCATAGCAACCATTGCATACATATCACCATAGCAACTATTGTGTACATATCACCAGAGCAACTATTGCGTACATATCACCATAGCGTACATATCACCATAGCAACTATTGTGTACATATCACCATAGAAACTAGTGCTTGGACTAACCAGGGTCTGGGTAAGTAGGAATACTTTCGAATAGCACACTGGTGACACCATTAGACAGAGGTCCATACACTACATACGAGTGCCCAGTAATCCACCCGATATCAGCTACACAAGCATAGACATCTCCAGGGCTACAGTTGAACACCGCCTGCAAATATAAACCAGAGTTGTCTTCCTTGACCAACCAAAAGTCAAGGTTGGAAACTCTGCGAATGATTATAGCAGAATAGACATCCTTAGCAGAAGGCTGTATAGTTCACAGAGTAAGAAGGAAGGGTTGTCAGCTCTGTTCAACAAAGTCAAACTGTGTTTTTATGCTGCGTGTGTATGAATATCTAAATGAATAAATACACTAAATCTAAACTCTACACGCATACTATAGTAAATGGTGTATTATGCAGACTACATATTACATTCCGACTACAGATTACACCCTGTGCAGATTACACCCTGACTGCAGATTATATTGACTACAGAGTATACTCTGACTGCAGATTATACCTGGTGAGTTAAGGCGACATAGAGAAGATATCCAGCAGTAGAATGAAGTAAACCCTTTGGTTTTCCAGTGCTGCCAGATGTATACAACATGAAGGATGGATCCTCACTCTCCATTTGCTCTGCCGGACAAGATGTGTCTGCCTGTTCCATTAGCTGAACACACATCATATTATATTATATTATATTATATTATAATATATGCTACTATATTATATTATATTATATACAATCATACTATATGCTACTATATTATATTATATTATATACAATCATACTATATGCTACTATATTATATTATATTATATTATATACAATCATACTATATACTACTATATTATATTATATACAATCATACTATATACTACTATACTATATTATATTATATTATATACAATCATACTATATACTACTATATTATATTATATTATATTATATGCAATCATACTATATGCTACTATATTATATTATATTATATACAATCATACTATATGCTACTATACTATATTATATTATATTATATGCAATCATACTATATGCTACTATACTATATTATATTATATTATATGCAATCATACTATATGCTACTATATTATATAGAACCATATTATATGCTACTATTATCCATCATCTTCATCATATCATGTATTTGTAATGGCATTACAGCATATTCTATTATATCATATTAGATTATAGTAGACTAGATGGTCATCATATTATGTCGTAGTATATCTTCTTATATCATACTTACTACGTTATATTATTCTATTGTCATATTATATTGTCTATCGTATTGTATGGTATTATATTATATCATATTGTAATAATATTCATATTATATCATATATTACATTGCAAAATATTATTTTATAAAGGACTAGATTATATTACATTATAATGTAATAGACTCTTTTTCAACATCCCTGGTACCCGGTTTACAATTAGGAGTTGCTTTCTCCTGGTAGGGATTTAATTAAATTACAATATAAAGAGCAAACTCATTACAAATTTAAAGTTTGGCTGCTACTTAAAATCCCAACTATGCTATAGAATTGTTCCTTTAGGAGATAGATATATTTTGATAGAGACACACATATTAGCAGTTCAAAAACTTTTTAAAAATAGTTCTTCATGATAAATTTTGAAACAAATAAACTTGATAACATTTTTGTGGTTTTGGTTATTGAGCTATGCTGAAGCAGCAGCTGTGATATATACCTCTTCAATTACTTGTTGCGCTGGCTGCCATTATTCTGTTTAGAGCTGTTAACCTTTCAACTTTATGGATAATAAAATGGTTATTGTATACAATAGCCAGTTCAAATACAATGTATACATTACCTTATCAAGAGAAACATCTTTGCTCTGATAGGGCACATCTGCACCTGTTCTCCTGGCGACAAACACATTCCTGACAGAAGGACATTGTTCTACAGCTGAGTCAACTGTTTTCTTCAGCTCAATGGTTTTCCCACCTCTGACAGCCTGGTCTGTTGTGATCACAGCCACGCAAGAAGCTACACATAGACCAGAGAGAGATAGAGAAAGATAGCTGTTGTGATCACAGTCACACAAGAAGCTACACACAGACCAGAGAGAGATAGAGAAAGATAGCTGTTGTGATCACAGTCACGCAAGAAGCTACACATAGACCAGAGAGAGATAGAGAAAGATAGCTGTTGTGATCACAGTCACACAAGAAGCCACACACAGACCAGAGAGAGATAGAGAAAGATAGCTGTTGTGATCACAGTCACACAAGAAGCCACACACAGACCAGAGAGAGATAGAGAAAGATAGCTGTTGTGGTAACAGCCACGTAAGAAGCTACACACAGACCAGAGAGAGATAGAGAAAGATAGCTGTTGTGGTAACAGCCACGCAAGAAGCTACACATAAACCAGAGAGAGATAGAGAAAGATAGAGAGAGAGAGAGAGAAATGTCCAGTCACAAAAAGAATATATTAGTAGAATCATCCTAATGCAATTCTCTGATAAGACAAATTCATCTTAGGCTACCAGATATTTTCATCTTAAAAATCTCCAAAATATTACAAAAAAAATATTAAAAAAGCGACAATATTGAGCACATACAATGTCATAGTATATTTTTAGAAGTAGGTAAATTTGTAATAGAAAAAAAAGAAGTTACTGACATAAAAAATATTATCTTTCTGGCACTAAATTATACTACAGAAGAAGTGTTTTTGTAGCTGGACACCAACCTATACTGACTTTATTTTATAAACTTTATACACAAAAGATGGCTAGTCAGATATCCTGGTGCTTATATGACTCTTACAACAAGAGTTCATCAAACAGGAATAACTTACTTTCACTTAACTGCTAAAACATTACAGTAAGCGATTGAGAAGAAACTAGCCCCGACATACTACATTTGTCAAACCTTTCAAGAGCAAACAATACCGAATACCATTTTTTTAAAAATACAAAATTGGAACTAAAAAAATTACAATCATTCTAGCATCTAGCTTACCTTGGTGAGAGTTTTCACTTTTGATCTACAACAGCAGCTGATGATCATTAGCAGCGTTAATATTTCTCAGTATATTTCATGACGAGATACCAAAACAGAGCTAGCTGCCAGTTTTCAACAGTAAGTAAAAAGCAGTTGCATAACTGCAAGTAGCTTTTAACTTTATAACAATAACCTACCATCTTGTATCCTAGGGGAGAGGTAACTCTATGACAATAACCTACCACCTTGTATCCTAGGGTGGAGGTAACTCTATGACAATAACCTACCACCTTGTATCCTAGGGGAGAGGTAACTCTATGACAATAACCTACCACCTTGTATCCTAGGGTGGAGGTAACTCTATGACAATAACCTACCATCTTGTATCCTAGGGGAGAGGTAACTTTATGACAATAACCTACCATCTTGTATCCTAAGGGAGAGGTAACTCTATGACAATAACCTACCATCTTGTATCCTAGGGGAGAGGTAACTCTATGACAATAACCTACCATCTTGTATCCTAGGGGAGAGGTAACTCTATGACAATAACCTACCATCTTGTATCCGAGTAGCTAAAGCCTCTGCACTGAATCCAGCAAACACAACGCTGTGTACAGCCCCTATTCTCATACACGCCAACATAGAGGCTACAGCTAGTGGTGAGTTGGGCATATAGATAGCCACCCGATCTCCTTTACTAATGCCATGACCTTTCAGAACATTGGCTACTCTGCATGTCATATCCAAGAGCTCTCTAACAAACAAAGAGAAGGTCTATCAGACAAAGAGTAGGACATTTTGCATGTACAAAGTTAAATTAAAAAGTGACGTGACTACAAAAACAACTGGAAAAACTAAAATATTGAGTTCCAGTATGCCAATTGCATGCCCTGTTACAGTCTAAGACTCTAAGTTCTTTCTACTTCACACCTTTATCCTTTAAACTACACTCTCACTTACACTTTTACCAGCTCCAGTTTTACTCACTTGTAGCTTACTCTCTCCTCAGTTCCAGGCTCATCTTTTTCCCAGATAAGAGCAGTTTGATTAGGATTTGACTCCACATGTCTGTCTATGCAGTTATCTGAAAGTATAGTTATGAAATGTCGAAAACATTGATGTTTAACAATCGGAATTCAATTAATGTTTAATAAGATCACTTTGAAGTCTACCTTAATTAGGCACATCATACTTAGTGTTGAAAAAATATAAAGAAATTAAAAAATGATTTTTTAAATTCATGCAGTAGGTATGTTTGTACTTACCGGAAATGTTAAGACTTCCATTTAAGAACCAGGAAAACTGCCCTTTCTCCATATCGCATTGATGCACTTTATCGAATAATTGCTGCCATCTTAACTTACTCTTAGCCAATGTTCCCCAAAAACTTTCTGGATTATCTAAACTAAACTGATACAATTCAGCATGAGTTTCATACTGGCTAAATTCAGGCCAAGGTGATGAGGAATAACTACTTAATTGGACAGAGAAGGGTAAGAATTTATTACGTCGACTGGGTTTTAATCGTGCAAAATCAAGTAATGACTTAGGTGTAGTAGTTGTGCTACTGTAAGAGCCGTTTGACTTTGTGCTAAATCTTAATCTAGGATTTTGCGAAGATAGATTTGGGTTTCGTAGTTTTAGTTTAGTAATCAAACTCAGTCTCATATTAATGTTATTGTTTATTAACATACATTAATAATTTTAAAAATTTGAGGAATAAAAACTGAAAGTAATCAACGTCGGACTGCTGATTCTTTAAAGTTTTGTAATTTGCAGACAAAGTGCAACTGCAAAGTGCAAAGCCAAAAGCCAAAGGATCTCGCTTTGCAGACGTTGTAGACGTTGTAGACGTAATTGTGATATGGGTTTCCTTTTGCAAGTGATATTTCCGGCGTGGTTTCGTTTCGCTAGCGAGTCAACTATTATCGTACTTTGTCTAGCAGATTAATTTCAATTTGAGCTAACGAGTAACATCAACATGAAAACCAAAAGTCGTTCAAGTTAATTTCACACGCTACTTGTTTTAATAACCTCGCATTTGTTATGTCAATGTGTGAAAGAAAGCATTTGAGACATCGAAAAAGTTGGTTCATGCGCATGATTTCTGATCAATGAGTAAGTATTCGTAACTGTAAGTCTAAGTCAGTAACTGTAAGCACCATCGGCATCAGTATGACTATTGACTATCACTATGAGTATGATACTCACTATGAGTATAAGTATGGCCATGGGTAACACTAACAGTAACTCACAACTGTAAGTGTCACTGGGAGTCAAACCCAAAGTGAAAGTGTTAGCTTAACCAGTGACAGTAAGACTAAGTGTAACAATAACCGGCATAGAAATACTAATAGCATTTAATTTTAGTTTTATCAAGTTCAACAGTAAATGGGTAGCTGTCCAATATAGATTCTGAGTAATAATTATTCTATTATATTTATACTATGTCTAGAGTAAATGTAATACTAATAGTATTACTAATAGTATTAGTATTACTAATAACAGTTTCACTTTTAGTTTACCAATTGAATTAAATTAATTAATTATGAATATACTTAATCTTATACTATAACTTATAGTATAAGTATAACTATATTATATCTTAAATAATAATTCAATAATAATTATGATACACCATTAATTATTACTATACTTATTGTAAATCAAAATGCAATACTAATAGTAAATGTGATTATAGGATTTTTTGAAGATCAAGATGAAGGTTTGATTTGATGCTAGTTGAGCTGTCTGTTTAGTCAATGAGTATTTTTCTAATGTACTTCAAGTGATGCCATCTAATCTACAGTTTTGTATGTAGACCATGTAGACCAACTATAGGATCATATCTCTTTGTATATTCTCCTTGTGTTAAATTTTCACATTTGCTGAGTATCTGCATTACAGTTACATCTCTTGCATTACACATCCATCACTTTCCTCTGCTTTTTCTTTCATTATGGCCACCTTGTAATTTCGATTGAAAAGTTCCAGGTTCCGATCTGCTAACAACAGGCTCTCTGCTTACCTTTTTATTCATAAGTCTCAACTAGTTTTATGAGTATGTTTTTATTTCTTCTATTTCTAATGTAGTGCCTTATTTTCAGGCATAAATGTTTGCATTCAACTTGTCATTCCTTAGTGCTACTATGGTGATAACAATTTTAAAATCCAATCGTCAATTTTCTATGGGATGAATTGTGATGAATAAAGCCTACTCAAGCTAACTCTCACATCTACAGTTACTGTTACTGTTAAAATAAGTCATACTCATTGATTAATTGACTGATTGATTGATTGATTGCATATCACAAACATGACAACACATTGCTAAATTCAGTGTAAATACTGATTATAATATAAGTAGGCATGAACAAAAATGGAAGAAGAAAAAAGTCAAAAGTCAAAATTCTGTTGGATTATTTAAGATAGAAGCTCATTTAATGTATTTACAAGATTTCACAAGAAGCTATTTCTGCCCCATGCTCTTCTATATTTGATATGGTTGGATATCTGTGAATTACTAATCATTTAATGTGTGTCTGAAGTAACAGTGAGCATAGTCCACAATATGCACTGGCTGTACTGTGTTGTATATTCTAAATATTTTATTTCAAGATTCCTTCTAAGGCTAAGGTTAGAGTGACCCATTAACTGACATTATAGCTGTATGTTATATCCTACTCTGTAGTACATTCATCATTTATAACTATCCAACTGTTTCATTTTGCATTAGAGTAAAATATTTGCTATCTATGTAAAAAGGAATATCAAAATGAATAGTGAAACTAAGATGAAAATTTCAAGCTTGGATGCCAATATAAATATTTAATATATCACTGCATCAAGTAAAAGCCTGTGTTTAATTACTGATCTAAAATATATTAGTTATATGGTATTTTTAAAATGTTGACTTTAATCTGGACCTATCACTTACTTCACACTGAATATTCTCACTCTGACTGACCCCACAGTAGTATTTGACATTGACAGTAGCAACATGTGGATAGTTTTGACATGTGACAGACAGTAGTGACTTGTGACACTGACAGTAATGGCAGGTGAGAATGAGTGATTACAAGTCTGCCAGACATGGTGAAGTAAATTAAAGAAGCTGGATACTTAGTGATATTATCACACTTTCCTTTTGTTTTGTAGGTATAGCTATATGGTACATTATTGTGGTTTTTCTATTTCATAGTAATTTATGCTGGTAGCAGTACTTCTAGTGCAATTAGCCATGCTAGTAGTATACTGAATGGAAGGTCTACGTGATATAACAAATGGTGTTAGTGGTTGAAAATGTTCAATAGAAGACACAATTATAGATTAGATTTAAAACTTCATTTCATTAAATTAAGATATTGAGTTCAATATTTTATTCTTTCTGGAGAAAAGTCATTACTGATGAAAGCATGAAATATTGGTTTTTTTTTCAACTGTAGCTAACTAGTTTTATGGACTATTATATACTAGAGACTTATGCATGCTGATATATAATATATCTATTCTTGTATGTTATTCTTGTTTATTTAGCTACACATATGGCTGATGAAGACCGAGGTCTGCTACTAACAAGACAGCGGGGGTATGGGGCTGCAGTGACCACCACCCCTTATTATTTAAACTCTTACCAAACACCTAAATCCATCACCTCACACAAAGTACAGCCTGGAGACACATTGAATTCTTTGGCTATCAGATATGACACTTCTGTAGCGGATATAAAGCGATACAACAGACTGTGGAACAATGAAAGTCTGGCGTTCAAAGACACTATAAGTATTCCAATCTACTCAGAGCAGAGGAGCTGTGACCTTTCTACTAACAATCCCAGAATCCCCTTAAGTCAGCGTCTTCCAGGAGAAACCAGTCTTCCTGACTCGTCTACCGGCAGCATACCAACTTCAGACTCTAGGAGTATTTCAACCTTGACCTCCAGTACTTCTCGGTCAAACGGAACTCACGCTGACGGCAGCCAAGATTTCTTTGCCAAGTTTGACAAGTCATTGAGTCTCCTAAAAAAGAAGGTTGAGGATCAGACTTCCGTCTGCCATGAGTGAGTCATCTCTTTGACCTTTACCTCTTTGACCTTGACCTTTATTTGTATGTCCTTCCTCTACCAGCTCCACAATCACTTCTGCTCATATGTTATCATATATGTTACTCCATTAGAGTTTACGATGTTCAGAAACTTTGCGCAACTGACGTCATAGATTACCATGTCTCATTTTTCTGAAATAGGCTTAGATCCATCATTTCTCAAATGGAGATAATGGTAATACATGAGAAGTTTCTTAATATTAGAATGGCAATTCAGGCTACATAAGTTCTCTAGATTCTAGAGTTTATACACCTTCTGATGGGGTGGCGTTGATAGCTATCTTACCACAGCTAGCCGTACCTGTGCACTGTATACCTGTGCACTGTAAATCTGTACACTGTATACAGGTACACTGTATACAGGTACACTGTATTATACTGGTAGACATACACATGTAACCATAGGCCCCATAGCGTGTCCATAGTATGTCCATATCTCATGTATTATATAATGTTCTTTCTACTAGCACTCTATGGTGTTGTAGCTCACATTATTTGTCTTGTAGTTCACTCTGTGCCCTAGATATTACATTATGTATCAGTATTCCACACTCTCTGCTCCGTACAATCACATCAATCCCTCACCATCTCTTATTGTCACGAGTATGTCACGTGTCTGGGTCCTCCCTTCTACACAGCCAATGAGAAAGCATTAACCTCAGTGTCTGTCATCTTTAAATCATTGGCTATTAAATTTAGATTTATTACTTTTGTTATAATCTATATATTTGACAGGCCAGGGTAGTATCTTTATGCACTTGGTAGACTATAGTATCGGTCTATTATGGTGAATTCGATGGTTGAGAGCACACTCTCTGTCAAACCAAAGATTTTTTAACCATTTTGTCCTCATCCTACAGAGTGTTGTTGGTATCACCTGCTATTCACTACCTACTATCATCTACTATTCACTACCTACTGTCACCTACTATTCACTACCTGCTGTCACCTGCTATTCACTACCTGATGTTCACTAGTTGGCCATGTTGAGTCACTCGCTGAATTACTATAAGTACTATACACAGTCATTGTAAATATGGTGTATGTTCAATTTGAGTTTTCTTTCTCTTTTGTCAGGTAACAGGTAATGATCTCACTGCTGCTAGTAACTAGTAACTGATACTACTAACTAGTAACTAGTAACTGATGCCTAACTATTTACTATAAATAGTAACGAGTAACCATACCTTTACTATACTAACATTCTATTAACTATAGATATGCTGCTAAATCATTTCTTTTCTGAAATATGACAAAGATAGCCTGTGCTCCTACACAGGTAGCTGATGCTCCTACATACCTAGTACGCTCATTTCTATTCACTTCTCACAAAACCAGCACATTAATGTTAAAATATTTATTAGTCCCCGTTTTCACAACCTAACAGCTTTTTTCTGTAACTCTGTTCTAATTTATTGGGAATTCATTTCAGTTCCCCTAAATTTTTTTCCATATCTCCTTTATCCACTTTTTGGTAATAATTTTTTCTAATTTCTTCAATGTTTTTACGTCAAATAATCCATTATCATCAGTTGTCTTCCCTTAGTTTGATAAAAACCAAGGACAGACAATTTCTAAAATGTTGCTTTAAAATACATTCAACTAAACTATGTAAGATTTCTTTGGCTCTAGATTTAACTCTGTGTAAGTTTATTTATTTATTTCATTTCGATATGCATTGTATCTCTGTTTATTATAATATTGTTATTGTCCACTTCTTCTAGCTTGTTCAGAGGATTTGTAAAATTTAGTTAGATATATAATATAATATATATATATATAATAATTATAATATATATATATATATAATATATATATATATTATTATAGAGTATATATATATATAATATATATATATTATTATAGAATATATATATATATATATATATATATATATATATATATATATATATATATATATATATATATATATATATATCTCAATCTGTGGACAGCAGCTGTTTCGGGATTTGTCCCCTCATCAGCACAGAACAGAGTACCATGGCCCACACCTTCGCAATAGTAAAACTTATAGTTTTACTATATATATATATTGCAGGCTGCTAACAAATGGTGACTCAGATGGTCTTCTGTTTGATCGTTTTATTCACCAACCTAATTCTCTGGAGAACGGCTGCGGGAATTACGCTGTGGATAGTCACCCCAAACTGTCTCCGGTGTCTCTCGATGACCTCACTGTGACCCCGCAACCTGTGGTAAGGTCAAAGATAAAGAAGAAGCTGATGAGTCATGAGCAGAGACAGGAAGAAGAGTTATTCACTCTTTAACTCAATGGCTCAACTCATCTTAACGTGTGCTTATCTATTTTTCTACTTTTTATTCAAAGGGCCAAGTACTATCCAAATTGTCACAACATACACTAGTTACTTGTTACAGTAATTCAAGATCTGTGCAAAGTTTTTAAACTCTAGAAATATTTTCTATGCATTTTATTTATTAATTTGTAGATATAATCTGCCATAATAAACTATACAATATATAAAACTGGATAACATACTGCATATATATAAAATTGTCTTCTGTTTGTATAACTCCTTAGTAACAGAAATATTCCTATAATAGACTATGGAGCAAAGCCTGTTTAGAGAAGACAATTACCAATTCTCACTACAATGGTTCACTTCTGATTATCATTTCATGAATTGTCAACTATTTTATTGGAAATAGTGCAACTATAGTGGCGAATTCCAATACATTATAAACCATATGGTACACAATAAAAATCACGTGACATACTTAGTTCATGCAAATCTAATTCTATTATCACCTATCTCCTGTTGAGTAGCTGGAATTCATGCAAATCTAATCTGTCCTACTTTATTCAATGCCGAACAATTTATTAATTTGCTATTTCTGTCCATCTGACTCATGTTTGTTTATACACAAGATGCCATAACAAGCAAGTGTATTGTGCAGTATAACTAGATATTTTCCCTAATGACAACTTATGTGGGAATTATATTTGGTATATTACCATGTTAAGCATGAGTGAGATAGTGTCAAGTTATTGAGACATAAAACACATGCCCCTTGGATGAATTATGTTCAGCATCACCTCTATTATAATGCAAACTTTAGTTGTCTGTGAGAATGTGCTGTTCTGTAGTATCTATACATCAAGAAATGTAGCAACGCCAGTAACTAAACACATGGCAGCTGCTAGACACTTCACAGCAGGTGCACCAAGTTGCACGTGCTGGTGCACACCATCTCACTAAACTTGGATCTTTATTTTCTGGAAAAAGTCAGTTTAGACATAAATGATGGGTGCTAAGTCTGCACACCAGGGAAAAAAGTTGAAGCTACAATCATTTCTTGCACTTTCTCGAATATATTTAGCATACAGAATTCGTAACTTAGAAATATGGAGTGTTTTAGTCAATGTAGCTTCTATGTTTCTGTGATATATGAATTATGAATATTTCTGGAGAATTGCATCTATAGCAGCAGAACTAAAGCTAGATAATTTTCCGGTTTTAGGTAAAATAGCACAGGTAATAATGGCACAAATGGAACAGTAGGTAACAATGGCACAACTGCTGTTAAATTTCCCAAACTCGAAACCCCAATAATGAAGATGTGTCATTATTACCTACTTTTCCATTGTCATTATTACATTGCCATTTTTACCTGTGTCATTTTTAGAACAGCTAGTAGAAATGCGACTATACTCTATAGTGATGCAGATATAAAGTCTCAAGTAAACAAGCCACTGGTACTTGGCCATACTAACAGGATTATTATTTATCACTTAGCAAACACAAACATAGTACTGTGTTTAATAACAAGATAAGTTCAATGTCCACTGAATATTGTCTACGAGGTTGCATAATGTGGAGTCTCAACAGACAGGCAGCTAACAAGGAGATGAATATAATTACTAATCCTGACAAATGGCAGGTGTCAGTTCCCACCTAAACTGATTCTCCAGTTCCAGGTATAACACAGAATAAACATGGACTCTCTGATTTGTCAGAATAGCACCTTTAAAATTTCGCCCCTTGCGACTAGCTAGGAATGGAAGGGGTTTTCAAAGCAGATAATTGCAGTTACACTTCTTAGCTGTGGACTATGAAATGAAGTTAGTTATTCCAAACACCAAAATCATAAGTTCCTAAGTTGAAATTTCACTCAATACATAACAGGAATTGTCTGCTCTCCACTGACAGTAAATACTAACATAACTATGTGGTTCTCATTCAGCACCATTTTATTGGCTTCACTTGAAATAAAACCTCAAGACTGTCCAACAGTGACTACAATAAATAATGCTAGTCTGCATAAAACATCTGCATTAAAGAGTCAATCTACAGTAAGTTAAGAATATAAAAGTGTAATCTACTGATGAATCACTCAGTAGCAGAACAAGTCTAACTAGAGACTAAGTAGTTATAGACTGTGAGTCTGTTTCATCCTTTACTTCATAGTCTGTTCCATAGGTGGTGTTTGTTTCAGGGTATCTTGGCTATATTTGGCTAAAATATCAAAGAGTTGTCTTCTCTACAGCCACTGATGTTCATATCAATAACATTACTTTACATTAAACAAGTCATACTATACAGATTTAAAAATAAACACTTGTTTGGGATAAAACCTCAATTATAAAATTAGAAACTAAAAGGACCTTTGTACAGAAATATTAAACATATTTCCTAAGCTTTTGGTTTAACCACACAGCTTGGCCATTTTCAAACTCAACTTACTAAACTTACTGAACACAGTAAGTATTTTTACAAGACTCTTGAAAATGGTATCCATTTTGTTATAAGAAATTTCTTCTAAAACTTAATATTATGTTCTATATTTCTGTAACATTGGCAAAATTATTCATAATGAAAATCTCACTGTTACGGTTTGCTGTGTTTCAAAATTTTGAAATCAATATTTATTAATTTTGAAACAACATTCCTGAGTACAAAAATAAACAAACTTGAAATTTAAAACCAAACTTGCCATTTATTGAATAGATTATAAAAATTATTCAAATTTAACCATGGATCATCCGCACAACTATTCTAAAATTATTATAGAATCAACTAGCAATCATAAAATTAATACTTACTAAATAGTAAGTACTTTCACTTTGAGATCTATGATGACTTGGAGTCTGTTTTTGGAGGTTCCTTCTGATTCTGTGCATTATTTTGAAGCTTAGTCACAGTTTTTCTTGTATGACCTATAAAAACAATATTTTACAATCCCTGGGTCAACCAACTAGTAAGGCATCGGTAAAAAGGTATAACTATAAATATAATTTATAATTGAACGAAGTGATTTGAAGTTCACCTGCGACACTGACATACTCATTGATGGTGATACTGATAGTTATATGCCAATTCTTATGCAAGTAGCTACTTAGTACTTATACTTATAGTTATATTTACATGTATAACTTAAAGTTATAGCCTATAGTAATAGGCTATAGAGTATAGCCTATAGCCATAGCCCTAGGCTACTTTACGATCTACTTATAGTTAATGTTATAGCTTATAAGCTTTATGAATAACAGAATAAGGAAAAGCTATAGTGAACGTATTATTAGATATGAATATCCAAAGAGAAATTTGAGATAAAAGACTGAGACGCAAACCGTTGCTGAAACTAGCAGCACCAACAGGACACAATGTGAATATGACAACGTCAACAAGTACTACAACTACAAGTACCTCCAACATCATGCTGGTTTGTATGCTGTTCAGCCTCCTTTTTAGATCTTTGTTTTCCACTATGACCAGAATTCATTTGCTTTTGAACTTCGTTATCGTAATTGTAATGTTCATACTCGTCCTTATCAGCCATAATAGCAAAAAGTATCAATGTTTTCTTTTAGAGAAAATGCAAGTTGGGAGCGAATTGAAATTGTAGTCAGTGTGCAGCTTCCAGTATTACGAATTAGTCTGTAGCCCAGGCAACCACTCAGCCTGTTCGTTATAGGGCACCGTACATGCATTTTTGTTCATTATTTTGAACTCTCAGTCTATATAGCCAATCGGATATGCTTTGTGGCACACGTACTCATAATCATAAACGACGCATAACATTAAAATACACAAGCATCGATAATAAAACTATTACTTGTACTTGCAGAGACCTAGTTCGGCTCACAAGACAACTCCGCAAAGACAAATGCAATTGCAGTAATTGTAAAAATCAAGGTTCACACACTTGCGCAGTACACTCTTAAGTATCAATTAGTGATCTGAAGCCTGAAACTCCATTTTAATTAGCACAGTATGCAGTGTAAATATATGCTTGAAAATTTTAACAAAACAAATGAGTTCTTTTTATAAATTTATTAATCATCTTCAATTCCTTGGCTAATACAAATAATATTTTTAACTAGAAAAATATAACAAAATTAATAATTTAAAACTTAACTGCAGAACAATGAACTAACGAGTGGAAGGCTAATCATGATAGAATGCATTAATCATAGAGGAGATTCACAGGTACTGCATAATTTAGGATATAAGTTCCTATGATTGAAAAGTTGCTAGTAGAGTTGAGCACGCCTGGCAGGTGCTGGCAGGTGTGTCAGAAGGTAGCTAGGGCAAGAGAATCAAGAGTGTCTATGTAGCAGAGTACATAGAAAGGCTGCTGCTAGTGTTGAAGGTGAAGAATTGAACCGGGTAAGTTGAGAGAATAGGTTGAGCATTGCGTAATGTAGCAGAGGATTGTGGGAAGTGTTGACATCATCTATCTGTTTGCTGACTGAACTACAAGCAAAAGAAAACATGCAGTGAGAGAAAATGCTTTAGAGCAGAATGAAGAACTTGTCAGTGTCATTAATATATACATTGTGTGGTGTCAGTAGTCTATATATAATACATACAGTGTGTATATATTGTATACAATAAAATGTGTATAATTACAATGTATATATATGCTATTATAACATTGTGTATATACACTATACACATGCTACGCATACACTGCGTAATATAAAAAACGTAATATAAAAAACGCACGGAAATTTATAATCACTATCGCTGTGAGAACCACAGATGGAAATTGCTTTGTTAAAGCGGGCTAAGGACTTGTTCAGGTGAAGCACAGGAGCAATTATGACTGGATGCTCTTCCTAACATCACTAATGGCCTTTACTGGGATTCGAACCGATGACTCTCATTTCATTTACTGCTTAATTTAATTTGAATCTATTAGAATAATTTAAGCAACAGGGAAATGTGTGATTAGAAATATCGCAACCAAATTTACTGAAAAAACAATAACTTCTTCCTAAAACAAGATCTGTTACACAGAACTCGTTGCTTAGCCTAAGAGTCTAGCAGAAAAGATAGGATAGTTACGGGTGGCGGTTGAACCAGAGTGATCATTATTGGAATGTACTTTTCTCCGCCGAGTTCGTGTGTGAGGTGAGACAGCTGGACTTTGACTTCCCACCTGCAGCTTGTCCAGTTTTCTCCATAACTCCTCCCTCTCCTTCTCCTTTCTCCTCTCCCTGGGCAAACATGTTAGTATTTAATCCCAGCTCACAACATCTTACAGAGAACTTTTTAACTTTTGAAACACACTATATACACCATTAATCGTGCTAACACTGCTACTGTTACTGCACAAGCTGGAGCTACTACTCTGAATGTACATGCTAGGAATGGCACTGTTACTTCACATGCTAATAATGGTATTGTTACTGTACACATCACACTAGGAATGATATTGTTACTGCACACTCACTTCTGTCTCTCTGACTTGTAGTTGGCCGTCAACTCATCAAACAGCTTGCTGTTCATCTCCATGAAAGTCTTCAGCACGTTGTACACCAGAGCTGTAACAAGCCAACACTATGTAGACCAGCTGCATGGGAGCAGATAACTCCTTGACATATAGAAACACAACCTGAGCAGGTAACAGTAAATATACTAATGGCTGTTGCACTTATGATCTATTTAAAGGAATGTAAAGAGGTCAAAGTATCAGACAACACATTTGTATTGAAATATCCTAACTATTAAGAAAACAACTTATAATATCTTCTCAAACTTGAAGCTCAAAAATACAAAAGCTGATGATTTCAAGTATTCAAGTACCCAAGTATCCAAGCAGTGAAGTATTCAAGTACCCAAGTATCCAAGCAGTCAAGTATTTAAGTACTTAAGTATTCAAGCAGTCAATTCTCTGTTGACCCAATAATTGAACAGTTACAGCTGAGGGGGGGACCAACAAGTGCAGAGAAAAGACAAATCTGGACTCACCGATGATGGTCTGATTCCAATGCTCCTTACTGATTCGGTAGAGAGCAGGAAACATGATGGGCAATATGACATTTGAGTTCTGTTCAATGAATGACATGAGGTATTCATTGTTCCAGTAATAGAGAGCCCTTTCAGCTACCTACAAAGCGGCATTATTGGCGTAATGTAATATTTCTACATCATCTTGATGAACATAACTTATATAACATGTATGAACACTCCTAATAAAGAGTGCAGACGTGTGAACACCCCCTAACAAAGAGTGTACAAATGTGAACACCCCTAACAAAGAGTGTACAAATGTGAACACCCCTAACAAAGAGTGTACAAATGTGAACACCCCTAACAAAGAGTGTACAAATGTGAACAGCCCCTAACAAAAAGTGTAGACATGTGAACACCCTTAGCAGAGAGTGTAGATGTGAACACCCCCTAGCAATGAGTGTAGACATGTGAACACCCCTAACAGAGAGTGTAGGCTCATCAAATACCCTTTAGAAAAGGATGCAGCCAGCTTTTACCTGAAAATGGGGGCTGCTAACACACTGGGCAATTTGTTTAAACAGTGGTTCCTGCACTTTGCGGAACTGAGCGACTTCGATAACGTCAAGTATCTCCTCCAACTCTCCGAGAAACATGACTTCCTTTGGACTACAAGTTTTGGGCCAGAACTTGAGCAATCCATTGATGACGGGTTCAGTCAAGCCGGGATCTTTCTCTAAGAACTGTACAACGCAGTACGCCAGCTGCAAGAATGTCACAACGCAATACTTAATGCCGCCGAGTAGATACACAAATTATGTCATCAGAAGAGAGAGATATATGGTGTGGGATTCAAACCTGCGCGTGATATGCGACTAGAGACTTGGGTTTGTGTAGTGGAAGTAGAACCTTCATCAGGAATGTTTTGTGTTCCGGTTTCAAAGGCAAGGCAAAGCCATTGATAATACTACAGAATAAGGAGAGGCATTGATGATACAATAAAAGACTGATAAAGATTTCATTAGTAGACAAATATATTGTTCCCAATACTGTTACATAGTCAACATTGAAAGCAAACAGTTTACTGGTAGCAATAAGAGATCAGCTGATATGGAAGCAGTATTCCCACTGGTTTTAAAGCATAAAGAGACACAACTCCCAGTTTGTCAACACCACACTATAGCTCAAAATATACGGCATCCAGTCAATGCCAACCGCACCATCAAGTTTCAGACACACAGAGTAGGCAACTCCAAGCTCTTGCAGAAATAGGTTAGAATTAGCGTGATTGATAATACTTAAGTATTTATTGCAGAATTGTCTTTCCAATAGGACATGTGGAGACAGTAGAACTCACCTTCCTAATATTTCCAACAGCTCTGCCACACCATTAAATCTTTCCGTTTCATACACAAACCTGAATATAACATGATATTTGATATATAATGTATCAACGCAATATATAATACTTACCATAATATATAATATCATATAACAATACATAATATGTGTCATAATATGCAATATGTGACATAATATATATGAAACACAATAAATAATATATGAACACAATATATAATACTTCGTGCAAGATATATGTAACATAATACATAACAGAATATATAATTCGTAGCATAGTATACAATATATGGCATAATATGTAACACACTGGATAATAAGTTACATAATAATTATATAAGATGATCCACATTGTATATTATGCAACAGAACACATAAAGACATGGCACAATCCATCAGCATATATATAATCAGAATCACAAAATCACAATCACAAAATCACAGTTTTACCACAAAAATTGCCTCACAAAATAAAATAAACAAAGTGGATGATACAGAAAACATTTGTTATATTCAACAGCATATGTCTCCTAATCACCAGACAAACCTGATAATAAAACTCACGCTAGGAAAATGTTGTTGATTTGCTTCCTTATAAATGCTCGTAGTCCGAGAAACTTGCCATAGATTCTGTGTAGGCAGGTTTTCAAGAAGTCCCTCTCTCTGGGATCTTCACTATCAAATAGGTCCAGCAGCTAAAATGTAAAGACAAACAATATAACAGACTATACAACCAACATCAATACAACATGTTATATAGTCTATTCTGATGGGAAAGGATGAAGAGCACAGACACGCAGGCGAGAGGAAGAGGTCATGTGACCACTGACCTCTAGCACGAACTTCCTGTTCATGTGTCCTTTGGCGCTGCTAGGATGGAAATCTGGAGACTCGAGGAATCGGAGGAAAAACTCGTAGACGAGTTGGAGGTGTGGCCATGCAGCCTCGAGAGTCGGGTCATCTTCTTCCCCTTCCGAGATGGCGTTCTCATTGGGAGGGAGAGTTCTGAAGAGGTTGCACGCCACCTGTGGGAGAGTGATATGATATCTAGTTTATACTCGATACGATATAATGCTAGTAGCAAGAAAGTACAGTATAAAGTGGAGAGCATAGAGTAGAGAGAGTATAAAATAAAGAGATTCTAAAGCAGAGAGAGAGAGAGAGAGTATAGAGTAGAGAGAGTGTGGTCTATAGAGTAGAGAGAGTTTAGAGAGAGTATAGTCTATAGAGTAGAGAGAGTATAGATATAGTATAGTCTATAGAGTAGAGAGAGTATAGATATAGTATAAAGAGAGTATAGTCTATAGTGGGGATGGGCAAATATTTTTGAAATGGGGCCAGATTTCAAGATTTTAGGCGTAAGAAGGGCCAGGTTTGTTTGTTGTAAATTCATGGTACAATGCTGCATTACCAAATGCAAATATAAATTGCATGTTTTCATTTCCAAGGCTGAAAGTATAAATTGTGGAATGTAGAGGCAGAATACAAAACATATGACAGTTTATTAATTTAACAACAAATTGTATATTGTTCACTAAGCAAGAAAACAGCAAAATAATTATTGGGTATTTGGGTACACTTACAGTATGCCTACTATAATTAGAGAGAAGTATGAAAAAGACTTTCAGTAGCCATAATAGCACTAATGTCACTGCTAGTAACGGGTTCATATGTGGCTACTCGAAGCAATTCTTGCAGATGCTCATTGGTGAGCTAGCTGTGTTCTATTATTATTTTAATGCTAGAAAACATGCATTCACATTTATAAGTATAACCAGATATGCTCAGTACTCTTTGTCCCAGTTTAGCTAGTGTAGGGTACTTCTTACTGGTTACTAGTGAAGTGTAGACTCTAACTGCTGTTGCAGCAATGGGTAAATTGATCTGCTACAGCAACAACATCACATAACTCAAGTTGTAATGCTATACTTATGCTCACTGAATTGTGATCATTAGTTTCAGCAACTATACATTGGTCAGAATCTTCTCATGAGTCATGTTCATGATTGGCCAGTGTTGCTTAGTACGCACTTTCTGTAAGTGATTTAGAAACCAATGAAATTAGGAGAATTCCTAGTGATTGGCTGAGGGCGTGACTAAAACAGTAGGAGGGCCTGATGTGGCTCGCGGGCCACCATTTGCCCATCCCTGGTATAGAGTAGAGAGGGTATAGAGAGAGTATAATGAAGAGAGAGTATAGAGTAGAGAGAGTATAGTCTATAGAGTAGATAGAGTATAGTCTATAGAGTAGAGAGAGTATGGAGAGAGTATAGTCTATAGAGTAGAGAGAGCATAAAGTAGAAAGTATAGAGTAGAAAGAGTTGGTCACGCTACCATTTTAGCAACCTCCGGGTAGATTGACTCAGAGAGAACCCCTCTATTGGATGTGATGTACTCCACAATTTCCCCTAGACAAGCTCGTTTTACTTCTTTGCCTTTCAAATCTGCCACCGGGTCTATGAAGTTGAATACGGTACAGCACTGCTGCAATTTCTTAATAAAAAGGTCAGTTTGGTCTGCAGCTGGTGTGTCTAAAATAACAAAATGAAGTAAAAAACCATTCAGATATACTTGTTATCCAAACAGAGTACATGCAAACTATCTTACCTTTAAGTAGAGGTAACGGCGAGATTTCCACTCCGGTTGCAACACGATACCTCGAAGATCCTTGACCTTTCTTAGCTCGTGGCAACTTCAAACCAATTTTAAGGTTACTGATAGAAGATTCATTGTCCACCACACCTAACCGTGTAGCAATCTTCAGCTTGTCCATCTTTGGTGTACCGAGCGCCATTTTTAAGGTTTAAAAGTGTTTTTTTTTAAATCAACTGCTAGAATGTTCAAAGCTGAGTCATATTTGGATGTCAGTAGCAGTATTCTAGTTAGTTGCTGGAGCTAGCACCTGGCCTCTAAAAATACAGTTCCTGTTATTTACTTTCACTAACTTGATCAATTAATGTACACCTTTTTATTATACGGTATCTATTGTTAAAATGTAAATAACCAAATGACAAAATTAAGCAATAGACTAGAGTGATTTGTAGTATATGACTAAGCCAATTCCAGAAAGATCGATAAGTCACACAATCTTGCCTAATGTTACTTAGACACAGAAAAGGTAATTTTCATTAAAATTAAAGTTTGTGTTTTGCTATTGTTTTCTGTAAGATATAATAAATATAAACTAAATATAAAATAATCAACAGTTTAATTATTAATTAAAGTTTGGGAACATCAAACACAATGTTACGAGTACATGCTCTCATAGTGACAGTGATACTGAAATTGTTACTGCAACTATCTCAACGCATTACTATCAAAAAATATTAAAGATCAATAGATTGATACTAGCTGATACTTCAGGCATACTACTATAGCCTAGAAATGAAAGTGTAATAATCAAACTATAACAGAGCTTTAATAATAATTATTAAAATAACTGTAGACCAAGTCAAAGTCTAAAAGTGGGCCAGAATTTATTTAAACAGCCAGCAGAGCATCATTTTAAAATTATTCCGATAATTTAAAAATTATGAGTTTCAGTTACTACTTTTTCGCTTAAATTAAAATTAAAAACACCGACTGCCACAGCGTAGCCATATTTACATATAACTATTGGTTTAAATATTCTTATATTATTATACCAATAGTTTACACTTGACCGATCGCCATTGTAGTTTAACTACAAGTTTCAGTTTACCTTTTAACTCATTAACTCACTGTAGTGTTGTGTTTACTGAGTAGTCCCCATGGTGTAATAGGTAGTGCGCCTGCTTGCAAGCCGGAGGTCTCGAGTTCGAATCACAGTGGATGCAAAATTACTCTATAAGCTATTTCAACCTTTAGTGAAGTGTAGTAGTAGTACTCAGAAGGAGTTGAGAGGCCAGGGGAGCCTAAAGACTGAAGGAGTAGCAGAGAGGCCAGTGAAGTTCTTGTGAACTGGGTGGGATGTAGTGTTGTGTTTACCCAGTAGTCCCCATGGTGTAAATGTTAGCACGACTGCTTGCAAGCAGGAGGTCTCAGGTTCGAATCCCAGTGGGAGAAAAATTATTTTCTACTCACCATCAAATATAGGATATTGAATGTGACTATCAAACCCTACGCTTAGTAGCTGCTTAATTGTTGCACTTCCAGCCAAACAGAAACTTAAAGTTAATAGTACAAGTGCCAGACCTAATACTAATAGTTAATAGTAATACTGACTTTAGGTTTATTAGGTATGCCTGTAACATTAGTTTCATGTTATATTATTGAATGTAAAAATAAATCCATTCTAACATTACAATAAATTAGTAATTAGTAGTTACAATTATTATAACGTACTAAAAGTAAATCAAAATGAGTAAATCTAATACTTGCACAAGAAAGTTAAACTTAAGCTATTACTATTAGTATTATTATTAATAATACTGTATAGTCATAGTGTATCAATATTAGTATTAGTATTATTATTATTGGTTGTATCACAGCTTTTAGCTGGTGTAACCTTCTACCATCGGCCTAGTTTCACTAGGCTGGGATGGATAGAACTCTCCTCAAGATGTGAGCTGATCCTAGTAAGGCTGTCTGCTGAATCAGTGGGTATTTGTTTTCAGCTACTCCAAGTAGTGCCATCCAGTCTACAGTTTTGTGTGAAGCTCCAAGGGCTCCAGTTACAATGGGGATGACTTTTGTTGATGTTTTCCAAAGGCGGGTCAACTCTAGTGCTAAATCCTGATATTTCCCTATCTTCTCTGATTTTTTTTCTTTTACTCTGTAGTCACCAGGAACTGCGATATCGATGATTGTTGTTTCAGCATTACGCTTGTCAACTACTACTATATCAGGCCTCCTTGCTTCGATGACTCTGTCGGTGTGTATGTTGAAGTCCCACAAGATTTTTACATTGTCATTCTTCAGTACTGATTCTGCTCGGTGGTCGTACCAATTTTTGCTTCTCTGAAATCCATGAAGCTCACACAACTCCCAGTAAATTATCGATGCCACATGGCCGTGTCTTTTCTTATATTCTCCTTGTGCTAACTTCTCACATTCACTCATTATTATTATTATTATACTAATAGTAATAGTAATACTAATAGTATGAGTAATAGTAATACAAACTTTAAGTTACTAACTATTTTAGCTAGTAACTACAGCTAAGTAGATTAAAAACTAAAAGTGGAAAAAGAAAACTATAACTATAAGCATCAGAAAAACTAAAATACTGTCAAAACAAGATAGTGAACAGGCAGAGCCGTAGAGGCAAGAACTGTACTTCTAGTTCGACAACTACTAGTAGTACTATTATTAGTAGTAGTAGTACTCATACTGATACTGTCAGTGTGAGTGTCACTGTGCTAGGACGGAGTCACTGTCAGAACCGAGAAAAGTTTGAGTTGACGAGGTTTAATTACAACTTAAAATTGTTTATTACAAAAACAAATACTCTAACTCGGTTATTAGTTGATTTTAAAGCTTTACATTTTTACATATTCTACAGAATCTTAGAAATCTGTTTGAAGCGAGGAATTCTACAATATTTATAAAACAATACTTTCCTAATTTCTGTTAGGATGTACAGTTTTCAACTTTGACTTAGTGATGGGACTTTAGAACTTGTTCTAGATATTACTTTTTGAAACTAAATAAAGTTCGTGTAGTTACGTTGAACCTACATGTCTGGCGGAAATCCTTTTGAATCCAAGTCTATTACTTTGCGATAAAACGCCGATCAAGGTTTACGTTGATTGATTGAAAACTCCGAAATATTTATTGTGTTAGACAAGCAGACATCAACCATCTCAAAATGTATTGGAAGGACAACTTTTCTTCTAGTTCCTGCACAGTCTGTAATTTCTTAATTTTTCTTTATTATACATAAAACACATATTGGGTACACTGTACAAGGTTTTAGTTTGAGACCAGTGCAAGCAATGTGATTGCATGTCTATTACAATAATAGTCGATCTCCAGCGCCTTATTCCCCAATACAACTTGATCTGATTGAACGATCATAAAACATGCATGCAGAAACAATAACTAGCAAAACCATTTATGTTTGCAATTTGACAAAAAATGGTATAATTGTGATACTGATATACATGACAGTATATAACAGCATAGTGACACTTGGTACATGGATGCCAGGATAAAATTAATGCGCCATGTTTTATCAAGCTGGCATACAGTATACTGAGGCTTACTAATTAAAATACAATTTTAGCTTCTTTTGCTACATTTCTAATCTAAAACACTTGACTAATTCCTTTATTACTGTACCTACCCTTAAAGCAGGCACTCAATGTAAAAAGCTACTGGTATAATATTAGCTACAAGTGCGCTGACCATCTATTTATTGAAATATACTAGTCATTGAATTCATAGTTACATAATGTTGACTGTTAATTCTGCTTGGAGTTCAACCAACAAATTGCTTTAGAATATTATACTAAGCCAAAGTAAATTTATAGTTTATTTAACGTTTTGCCATATAAATTTTCATCAAAATAATATTGAAAGTATAAGTATATGCAATCGATGTGCAGTTGAGTGTTTCCAAGTTCCAATCTATCTTTATGATGCAGTTTATGAATCTCAAATTAATAGCTAATAAAGGGAAATTTGCTTTCTTGCGTTTTTGCTAGTTTTATTGGGCCAAGGCCTAACCTTCAAGCCAAAGGTACTGTGCTCTCTTCATATATCCTATGGTTTCATTTCTCAGGAAATTCCATTCCTGAGAAATGGTTTGGACCCCGTTTTGGGATTTATGTATGTGTGTATAGGAAAAAAATAGATTCAGTATAATTGAGTCTGATATTTTACTATAATATACTATATGTATTATTTAATATGCATTATATTATATTATATTATATTATACTATATTATATTATGTAGTATGTAGTATATAGTACATAATATTATGTACTATATACTACTATGTCACTGACATTGGTTGTGAGGGCTACATGTGTCATGGTTATGTAATGTTTACCTATGAGGAGTACTATATGTACAGGAGACATTGTTATAGTATCAGAATGTATGACTACTAATCTCTAGTCTAATATTTCAAGCATTAATGGAGAAAAGGCTTTGTTCTAGAAATTAGGAATGTAGCAAAAGAAGTCACATCTTCCTGAGAATTTCAACATGGTCCCAAACCAAAATTTATCAAGAAAACTAGAGAACTTGGGCTATCAATATTTTCCACTACTACAAAAATGGTGTTTAGAGGTGAGGTAGGTGCAGTAATGGAGATATTGGAAGCCACATATTTATAGGATTTACTAAACAAAATTTTCGATTTCTCCACATTATTTTATATATCAACACTTGGAAGTTTGTTGAAAGTGTTAGACAGCTCATCTAGCTAAGAGCTTTCAACAAAATAATATTTAGGGAAAATTTTTTCTTCAAAATCTCCATTTCTGCAATGTTTAGAGATCGAGATACGTAATGCCACGAAACTTAGAGCACTTACAAACAATCTGACCAAAACTGAGTTATACCGTCAAATATATATGTTAGGTTTTACATATCTTAAGAAAATCTGCAACAATATTATGTAAAACTAAGATGCAAGTTTATTCTTCAGACACTGAGAACTGCAACAATTTAAATTGATAACACATATTCAGTGCAACTAGTTTCAGGAATTGAAAGCTATTGATGGATTTCAGTTATATGTCAGCTGTGCATTACACTGTTACTTTACCATTTGCACATGTAACAGTTAATAATAGCAATTTATTGACAGTTTTGACTGGATATAGCTGTAGCTTAGAACCATACAATAAGTTTACTATAATACACTGAAGTTGTCAGCTCATCCAAAGTTTAAGGTGCAAGTGCAAAATCGTTGAAAATGCTTGAAGCAGCGCCAAAATGGTGGTCACTAAGTGCAGCGGTTCCTGGAGAGATCTCAAGTTTGGAGTTCAGACATAAAGATGTATACAGAAATACTGTACTCAGTCTCCCTCAACTTGATGCTGCTTTTAGACGTGATATTTAAACTTGTTGAACTTGTACAACTTTTTGTTAATTAAAACCTGTATCTAGAATTAGAGCATCGTCAGGTGAAAACAAACTAGACAGGTAGGAAAGGCAATGTGCTTCAAAGCATAAGATACATTCATCTTCCATAAGCAGTAGGTACAGCTGTGGACAGACATGTAATAAAAATTATCTTCACAGCAAGATCAATTATGAATGTTATGTAATTATGTTTGTTATACTGCATTGGTTGATTGCTTATGTACTGCATATTGCATACTCCAGCCCCATTGGCTAATGTAGACACATGCTCTCTGGTAAAAAGGCATGAATATACCAGCAGTGAGCTAGTGCCATGTAAAAAGGGAGTTCTGTAATTCTGAAACATGGAACAGTATTATTCAATATCAGACTGTACTATTCAAATCTATACATATACAGCACTCCAATCTCATGATAACATAGAGAAGTCTTAAATCAGCATGCTTATAAAACCAATATCCAAAAAAGGTATCTAAGAAAGCAGATGCGAGACACAACATAAAGAGAATACAACTCCGTTGACCGTTAAAATCTGTTTTATTGTAGAACGACTTGATGACATAACATTAATATTATAAAATGAGAAACATGCTTTATTCAATATGTACAAAATATTTACATATAAGTTGATTTATATATACAACCCTGGACTGAGAAACCGAGTGTATGTCACTGTAGAGTAAGTACAAACTACACCTACACAACACCGCTATTTATAGACAGTCAGAATTTGATTTCAATTACAGAAAGACATGATAATGGTCTAAATGTACATTGTACAGCGCACTCTGGAGTGAGAGTTAGCCTGACCCAGCACACTCTGAAGTGAGAGTTAATTTGACCCAGCACACTCTGGAGTGAGTTAGCTGGACCCAGCACACTCTGGACAAGCCCAAATGCTCTCCTCTGGGATAGCTTTGAGGCCAACACAGAAAGTGTGGTAACCTCTGTCACATTTATCGCATACTATCATCTTGTCCTGCAAAATACATGTGTTACCACAGTAAATATACCAACTGTAGTATAAACAGTATCAGTATACACTATATTAGTATACATAGTATCAGTACATACAGTATCAGTATACACTGTATTAGTATATACAGTATCAGTATACACTGTATTAGTATACACTATGCATGGTATTAGTATACACTGTAATAGTATACATAATAGTAGTGTATATAGTATCAGTACATACCTCATTGCCAGGATCAGAGCACCTGACACACACCTTACACTCCATGCATGTCCAGCTGTAGGTGACAACTCTAGTCAGCATCTCAGGAGTCAACTCTGAGCAACTTGGGTGGGCTACATCATACAATATGTATATTATAGAGTATATAATACACCTTGGGTGGGCTACATCATACAATAAATATATTATAGAGTATATAATACAACTTGGGTGAGCTACATCATACAATATGAATATTATAGAGTATATAATACAACTTGGGTGAGCTACATCATCCAATAAGAATATTATAGAGTATATAATACACCTTGGGTGAGCTACATCATACAATAAGTATATTATAGAGTATATAATACACCTTGGGTGGGCTACATCATACAATATGAATATTATAGAGTATATAATACAACTTGGGTGAGCTACATCATACAATAAGAATATTATAGACTTATAGAGTATATGATACACCTTGGGTGGGCTACATCATACAATATGAATATTATAGAGTATATAATACACCTTGGGTGAGCTACATCATACAATAAGAATGTTATAGAGTATATAATACAACTTGGGTGAGCTACATCATACAATAAGAATATTATAGACTTATAGAGTATATGATACACCTTGGGTGGGCTACATCATACAATAAGAATACTATAGAGTATATAATACACCTTGGGTGGGCTACATCATACAATAAGAATATTATAGAGTATATAATACACCTTGGGTGAGCTACATCATACAATAAGAATGTTATAGAGTATATAATACAACTTGGGTGGGCTACATCATACAATAAGAATATTATAGAGTATATAATACACCTTGGGTGGGCTACATCACACAATAAGAATACTATAGAGTACAACTAGAATACAGTCTAGTTTAGTAAAAGAGAAATAACTTTTTGTAGATCTTGAATTTATTTCTTCAACGCAAGTTAAGAGATAAAGAGTAGAAGGTAAAATACTTTCACTTATAGAGTAAGTATTACAGAGGTATAGAGTGAGTATTACAGAGGTATAGAGTAAGTATTACAGAGTAATAGAGTAAGTATTACAGGGTATAGAGTAAGTATTACAGGGTAATAGAGTAAGTATTACAGAGGTATAGAGTGAGTATTACAGAGGTATAGAGTGAGTATTACAGAGGTATAGAGTGAGTATTACAGGGTATAGAGTGAGTATTACAGAGGTATAGAGTGAGTATTACAGAGGTATAGAGTGAGTATTACAGAGGTATAGAGTGAGTATTACAGAGGTATAGAGTGAGTATTACAGAGGTATAGAGTAAGTATTACAGGGTATAGAGTAAGTATTACAGAGGTATAGAGTAAGTATTACAGGGTATAGAGTGAGTATTACAGGGTATAGAGTGAGTATTAGAGAGGTATAGAGTAAGTATTACAGAGGTATAGAGTGAGTATTACAGGGTATAGAGTGAGTATTACAGGGTATAGAGTGAGTATTAGAGAGGTATAGAGTAAGTATTACAGAGGTATAGAGTGAGTATTACAGAGGTATAGAGTAAGTATTACAGAGGTATAGAGTAAGTATTACAGAGGTATAGAGTGAGTATTACAGAGGTATAGAGTAAGTATTACAGGGTATAGAGTGAGTATTACAGGGTATAGAGTGAGTATTACAGAGGAATAGAGTAAGTATTACAGAGGAATAGAGTAAGTATTACAGAGGTATAGAGTGAGTATTACAGGGTATAGAGTGAGTATTACAGAGGAATAGAGTAAGTATTACAGAGGTATAGAGTGAGTATTACAGAGGTATAGAGTGAGTATTACAGAGGTATAGAGTGAGTATTACAGAGGTATAGAGTAAGTATTACAGAGGTATAGAGTAAGTATTACAGACTAATAGAGTAACGTACTTTCACGCCGACACTGGTTACATTTGATACATTTCTCAGCAGCACCCGATCTGTTCTCTTCCCGCCCACACAGAATGCAAATGGCGTCGACTAATCTTGTCATGTGTTTCTTTGGTGGCAGAGGGTCAGCTGTCAGGAGCTCAACAGTGGTCGGCAGCAGGGAGTTGTCCACCTAATAGAAGTTTAATATTGTAATGATAGACAGGAAAGTTGTGTGGGTAAAGCATTATTCATTAATTCCAAAAACCTATTGCTGAATACAGACCAGCTAGAATAGGGGTATGTAAGTGGGAGCCCCAGGGCCACCTGTGACCCTTTGCCCATTTTTTAGTGACCCTTTTAATGCTTAAAATAAGTAAAAAATTGTTATATGCACCCTGATTAGCACAGCATAGGTTTGGTGACAAACTACTTTGTTATGATAAAGTTTTTTATGTGTTCAATCATATGACGCTTCGTCTTGGCCGACTTCTGAACTTGGCCTTCATGCAAAAGAAGTTGCCCACCCTTGAGCTAGAATATAGCGAGTCATTTTCAGATTGGAAAATTTTATGATCAGAAAAAGGCTGGTAAGTAAAAAGGAAGGTCACAGTTTTGAGCACAGCTCTGTATATGTGACTCGGACTGGGAACTAGGGCCATGATTGGGTGGAGGTGTGTAAGCTACCCCCACAGGAAGTCTACAGAGGGAAGGGGTCCAACAACTATAAGCTATGTAAATACCTGAGGCAGTGGAGTGGGCGTGGCCTCTTCCTCTGGTGGGAGGGGCATGTAAAGGTTGTGTATTCTGATTGGAGGGTCATACAGCACTGTCTTCACAGGTAGATAGTTCAGCTCATCAGGAGTGTACCTATACACGGAGGGAGGCAATGAAAGAGATCTATAATGAAAGAGATGTTTAGGACACACCAATAAAATCAACTTGAGTAACAGTGCAGCAACTCATACCTTTTGTAGTATTGAGCAAACTGTCCCCTCAATACAGCTACAGGGTAGGGTGAGGGACGGGTGAGTTCTGGAGGGAGAACGCCCGACACTGACTTAGGAGACTGAATTATCTGTAATATTTTCATCAATGTTAAGCAAATTGGTCAGTAAATACGTCTCTTTTAGGCAAACCAGGCATCACAGGGCGTGCTTAATACCTCTTGTACACACCCACATATTTGAGAAACACCCATATATATATGAGACACACCCACATACACAAGACACACCCATATATATGAAACACACCCACATATGACACACCTACCCCTGTCTGTATATCAAAGTAATGTCTTCTCTCCTCCCTCTTCTCCTTCATCAGAAAAGCATTGTAAGTAGCAGCTGCCTTCACCGCTTTCTCCGTCAGCTTCTTCATGTCAACTTTGCTGACGGCTGGCTGAGAGGGGACGGAGTTCTGCAAATCCTGCAGGTCCTGGTGCTTCTTGGCCAGCCTCTCTTCCTCCCTTTTTCTTAGAACTTTAGCGTACTCCTAAATAAATAGCCAGTAGCAGTAGTAGCATTACTATTAGTAGTAGTAGTGGTAGCAGTAGCAGCAGTAGTAGTAGTAGTAGTAGTAGTAGTAATAGTAGTAGCAGTAGTAGTAGTAGTAGTAGTAGTAGTAGTAGTAGTAGTAGTAGTAGTAGTAGTAGTAGTAGTAGCAGTAGTACTAGTAGTAGTAGTAGTAGTAGTAGTGGTAGTAGTAGTAGTAGTAGTAGTAGTAGTAGTAGAAGTAGTACTAGTAGTAGTAATATTAGTAGTAGTAGTAGTAGTAGTAGAAGTAGTACTAGTAGTAGTAGTAGAACTACTAGTCATACTCACATCATATTTATCAGAATATTCCTGTATCATAAGGTCTGATATATCTTCACTCCTTAACGCTGTCAATCCTGTACCATGATACAATATAATATGTGTGGCATCGTATTTTATGCATAACACATCACAATATTGTGCTGAATGGTGAAACTGATTAATAAAATACTAATGAAAATATAATAACAATGACAATATAAAATGGTTCAGGAATAATGTTATTTAAAATTAACTGAATCTAATGGAACTACACCGGAGATTGACACACTATCAAAGACTTTCAAAACTGTGGAGTGATGCCAACAAAGATACAAGACCTCCGACATGGTAGTTTGTGTAACTCACCAAGATCACACTGCATTTCAGTGACAACTCCTACACTCAGCAGATAATTCCTCTCTTCCATCTCAATCTGTCTTCTTTCCAGATCTAACAGCCAGTAATTTAACATATAGAGGAAGTGGTGGGTGAGAATATAACTGAGTTAGTGATAGTATAACTGAGTTAGTGAGAGTATAACTGAGTTAGTGAGAGTATAACTGAGTTAGTGAGAGTATAACTGAGTTAGTGATAGTATAACTGAGTTGGTGACAGTATAACTGAGTTAGTGAGAGTATAACTGAGTAAGTGAGAGTATAACTGAGTTAGTGAGAGTATAACTGAGTTGGTGAGAGTATAACTGAGTTAGTGAGAGTATAACTGAGTTAGTGAGAGTATAACTGAGTTAGTGAGAGTATAATTGAGTTAGTGAGAGTATAACTGAGTAAGTGACAGTATAACTGAGTTAGTGAGAGTATAACTGAGTAAGTGAGAGTATAACTGAGTTAGTGAGAGTATAACTGAGTTAGTGAGAGTATAACTGAGTAAGTGACAGTATAACTGAGTTAGTGAGAGTATAACTGAGTAAGTGAGAGTATAACTGAGTTAGTGAGAGTATAACTGAGTTAGTGAGAGTATAACTGAGTTAGTGAGAGTATAACTGAGTTGGTGACAGTATAACTGAGTTAGTGAGTAAGTATAGTGAGTAAGTAGCTAAATAGCTGAGTGTATTGCCAACAGGAAGTAAAACTCACCTGGATGCTTTCGACGAAATGACTTGACATTTAGAAATGTTGACACTTGTTCCTGCAGCATCCAGTAATCTGAGTGTTCATCATCGAGTGGCCATCTGTATTCGAAGAGGGTGTCAGCACCCACACCCTGTGGCAGACCACTCACTATTAGTCTGCTATTAGTCACTCGAGTCTTTTTCTGAGGGGAGGCTGACTCCGACCACGTCCCCGACTGACAGCTGTCTTCACCAGCGGCAGTCAGATCTACTGAGGTATCCATCGACTCTGGTGGCACTTGGGAATCATTGCTCACCATGGCTGATTCAGCATCTACTGGGACTGAGCTTTTGACCTCCGTAGGGGAGGCAACTTCAGCTGCATTCTCTTGTAACCCTTCATATGCTTCGTCTTTATTTATTTCAGCGATCGAATCGTCAGCTTTCTGAATTGATTCATGCAAAGTATTTGGAGTTGTTGGCTCAATGTGAGAAGCCTCGGTGGAAGGGTTTGCACATGGAACCGAGGCTGGAGGTGTAGAGGTGGAAGCCATGACTGGTTCTGCTGGTGCTGCCTCCAAACCGCTGCCGTACGTGTCAGGTTCAGCGCTCTGTGGGTCATTTTGTGGAAGGTTTGCTTCAGTTACATCAGGGTTTTCAATTATTGAGCATTTGTTAGCAACTAAAGAATACAAGATGTAGAATCATCAGTTTTAGGCATACTTGAATATAAAACAACTTCAAAAGTGGGAAGCTGCGAAATGTTTTTAAAAATGGTGTCCGGTAAAAAAAGTGGCACAGTTAAAATAGCCCAGGTAAGAATGGCACATTTTCAATATTAGGGTTTAGGTTTGGGATTTGAGTTTCGGGTTTGGGAAAATTTAACCCCAGTGCACCATTTTCACCTACTTTTCCATTTATGCCATTATTACCTGTGCCACTTTTACTGGTACCATTTTTACCTAAAATCTTTAAAAATAGATTGACCACACCCTTGTGGACAAGAATAGAAGCTGAGACCCACCTGTAGAGGGAGATGAGAGCTGCTCATCTCTGCGTGGTTCAGAATCACACATGATACTAGAACATAAAATTGTAAGGTGTGTAGAGATACAAGGCTGAGCATCATAAAATCAGTTGATATTTATATTCACTTCTCAATTATGTTTAGTTCTTATAAGTCAACAATACTTGCTTTGGGGGCTGTCTTTCAAAGTTTCGTCTATAAGTTGAAACTACATAGCCTCAACATAAAATGGATTTAATTGGGATTTAGTTTGAAGTATCTAGTATTAAAAAATTGAATATAAAATCAATATTCACAGTTACATATTTTTATGGATTGTAATCCTAACAAAATGTGTAACTCATCTGCCAGATAACTTCAAACAAAAGTTTTTTAAAAATACCTAATTAAGGTGGTTGTAAAAAAATAGTGTTTTATGAATTTAGTTATTTTGCTGTTGTGGCAACAATGAACAATTTCTTACTAACATGCAGCTTGATGACAGTTATACTGATATAATAAACTTTCATGACACTCAGATGTATCCCATTTGATTGCAAAATTGTGTAAAGAAGTCAATGAATTATACTATCAATATTGATAACACCAATTAGAGTGTAAAACAAAGAACAAATGAAAGAGTTACAGACACCAAATTATCAAAAAGAACAATTTCAAATTTTCAAAACATTATTTACAGTTAACATAGGTATACCTATAATATTTAATTACAGGTGAAAGGTATCATTATAACTATAATTATCAGTTTGCAGATGAACTTAGCTTTTCTATTACCCAAGTATAATTAATAGCATTATATTTATTACATAACAATAGTAGGATTAGGTACTATTTAGTAAAGCTATTCATATTGGTATAAAACTGAGTTAGTAAGTACTAGCAATAAGTATTCAATAGCGGTCATATAGGTATTACTATTACTATTAGTAATAGTAACAGTTATAATTATACAGTTCTAGTATTACTATTGAAGAGTCACTTATCCTTAATTATATTTCAACTTAGTAATACTTATTTATCTGCTGCAATTAACTTGTTGAGTTTGTAATTACTAGAAAAAAGTAATTATTAGAATATATTTTATTTAAACACACACAAGAAACTATCACTCAGGAATCAAATAAATCACAAAAACTAACTGACTTTTAGCAAAACTCTTCGTAAAAACAAGAACTTTCAAAGATGGGAACTCCGGTAGTTAATCTTAGACAATCGCACAACAAATTGAAAGATTAGTGTGACACAACAACCACAAAAAAACTAAATTTATTAAAACTTTCTATCTAAAAAAAAACATGTCATAAATATTATTGTAATTAAATAAACTTGTTTTATTTTTCTTAGCTAAAACAACCAGCAATGTTTTTCGTTGTTTTCTTTTGGAGTTGTCTATGTTCACTTCATTATACTAATAGTATACTAATAACTATAGTTATAGTATTATAATTGAACTCAAAGTTAAAGTAGTAGTAATACTAATAGTAAATGTAACACTTATACTGCTGTTAGGAATCCCGAAACCGCTGTGGTGTAATTGGTTAGCAGGGCAAAAGTTTTACAAGCTATTTCGGCCTTGTGTTGCAGAAGTATTGTTAGGGAGTTGAGTGGCGAGTGGAGCCCATAAACTGACAGAGTATGTGGGGGCCAGTGCAGTTCTGGGGAGAACTGGGTGGAATGTTGTTAGGCATCCTGAAGCCCTTGTGGTGTAATTAGTTAGCGCACCTGCTTGCAAGCCTGAGGTCTGTGGTTCCAATCCCAGTGGGGGCAAAAGTTGTACATATACCAAGAGTAATAGCATTACTATCAGTAATTTAGTGTTAGTCTTACACTTACAGTATAAGTAATCAAAGTCTGAGTATTACTATCAGTATGAATACGAGTATCAGTATGACATCCAGTTTCTCACTGACACTGACATTGCCACATTCACTTATTGGGCTTGGCTGTACCAGTATGAATATGAGTATCACAATCACTATCAGTATGGTACAAGTAGTAGCACAACTACACTTACAGTTAGTGTTACAGGGTCAGGTATTGGTTAATGTTATTACTATAGTATTATTCAGTAATAGTAATTAATCGAATAAGAATATCTGATGACTAGACTTAGAAAAAGAATAACATTATGAATATCAATATGAGTATGACCAGCAGTAACGGCATCCCATTATCATAATCAGATTATCATTATCAAATGAGTATGATATTGACTATGCGTATGAGTTAATGTACAATCATTATCAATAAAACAAAATTGTTGCAACTTATTCTTAAAAATAAATAAAATTTGAAATAAAGATGCAATACTAGTACTAGTACTAGTAGTAGTAGTACTAGTAGTAGTAGTACTAATACTAATACTATAGTAATACCAAGAGTAATAGTAATACTAAGACTAAGAGTAAGTGGAAGTCTAATGGAGCAAATGTATTACTAATAGTAATACTAATAGTTATACTCATACTCATCGTCATACTGATAGTGACTCATAGTGATTGATTAAGCTCACTCACACTCACAGTTTTTAATTCATTGATCGTATATGATTTGGCATTGCTGTTGTCCTTTGATTGAATATGTTTTTTTTTCGTTTGAATGAAATAGGAAAGCGGGTTCATCAGGCTACCTACCCTTTATAATATTATTATTATGTAAAAAGAGTCTTGAAGAGAGGACAACTTCTTTAGTATTAACGCAAATGCGCTGTGCAGCAGATTAGCAGACAACTTCCTAATGAAGCACCGTTATCCTTTCATATAAAGGGCTTTTGTTCTAAAGCAGTTGTGATTGGATAACGTTATTCTTGACTCCCTGATTATAATGTATGCTTTGTGCCTCGAGAAGAAACTCATTACTGGCAGTGCATTCCATCTGGAAAAATCTGTAGCTCCAGGTGATCAATGAGCAAGAATCACATTTGTTGGTAGAGCATCCAGAAACATATTAATACTAATTTATAACTGCTGCCATATTTGTTTCAAAGTTAGTTTGAAATATGGCTGGTGTTATAAAATCATGGATAGCCATGTTGGCTTGTGCATTCTTGACTTGGAGTAATCTACACGCAGCCAGCGTTGACCAGTTCTACCCATATGGTATCACCATAGATGAAAGCTTAGACATCGGTGATGACGTGACGTCAGATAAATACAATTTAGACATACCCATTGTCTTTTACTCTCAGCGGAAAAGCGAAGTGTGGGTAAGTTTTTGCTGAACATCAACATACTTCACTCCCACATAGTGACAAGGTTGTTTATAGTCTACCAACTTAGTTCTGGTCGAAAGAGTTGATTATGGTATAGCTATTCCCGCCATGTTTCTTTCTAGTGTATTTTTTACTATTCTAGCTATGCTAATCATCTTTTCCCATGCTGCATAACATAGAAAATATAATTAGCATAGCTAGAATAGTAGAAACCTGAAGTATTTAGTGTAGTAGTACAGATTAAATTGAGAAAAGTCCATGTTCTAGGTTATAAGTGTAGCAAAAGAAGTTATGTTGTCGAGAGAACTTAAACCAAAATTTTTCTAAAAAAATTAAAGAACTTGGGCAATTAAAATTTTTTTTCATTTTAGGTGCAGTAGTGGAGAAATTTCAATAGCCTGATTTCTTTAATTCTCTTAAATTTTGGTTTGGGACATGAGTTAAAGTTTTTTGTGGGAGCATAACTTCTGTTGCTACTTTTCCAGCTTAAATCACAGGCTTTTCTCAATTAATTCTCCACTAATGCTGCTACAATGTTGCAGTGCCGGGAATGTATTTAATTAGTATTACATGATGATCACTGCAGATTCCAGTTACTTTTAAATTATTATAGCTAGTCTTTTGAGCACAAGCTAGTTTAAGCTCCATTACTAAGTGTGAAGGGTTGAGTTAGGGCTAGAACTATCTAAAACTACTAGCTAGTCACTCACATCTTGAGCTTGCAGTTAGGAGCTGAACACATTGTGGTAGCTATACAAGTAGGGAGGGTTTATTATGTTACTACAGCTATACTAATGGTCAGTGAATAATGTAGTTCCACGCTTTATCTGAAGATTTTGTTGTGGCGTTTATGACTGAATGTATCAACATAGAAAGATAAACATGATTGCTATGAAGTTAATTACCAATAGCAGATGCTTCATACTGATAACAATGTCATTAGTTGCTGCCAGTAGTGGCTAAGGCAGCTCTTCTAGCCAACAGTCATTTCTTTGTTACATTGCACCTACTTGCATTTCCTAATCTGCAAGTGCTGTAAGGCTGAGAGCTGTAGCTGTGGTTGCCCTTACTGTGCACTTCCTATTATACATAGGTGAATAAGGGACCCTTTGTGCTGCCCTCATACCTTATTAAACTCCACTTCTAATCTAGACATTTCTAGTCCAGACATTTCTTATCTCAGACATTTCTAGTCCCAGTAAACCGTAATCCCTAATTCTCAACCTCCTATAGTAGATGAATATCGAGGGCTGTATCTCAGAGACTGAAATGTACGCCTATTTAGCTCCAGTTTCTAATTTCACATAAAAGTTGGAACATGTTGATCATGCTCAACAGTTGTATCCATAGCTTTTTACACTTCCAAATATGTTGGTAGGGCCCATCTAACACAAGCCCAAAACTTTCAACAGTATGCTATTCAGGGGGGAATTTTTGGTCAAAATCTCCATTTCTGCACCTAACTGCTCAAAAGTTACTCTTTGCATATTATTTCCATGAAGTTCCTTTTTCTCAGCCACCAGACATGTGATATGGGTTTATGTAGCCTCCATAGATCATAATTGTGATGTTTTCAGATAAATTTCAAAATTAATTTTATAGCAAACATGCTTCCTAAAGCTTGAGTCTCATGGGTTCTGTTAATTGTTTGTCTCCATTTTTCTCGTAGAAACATTTCCTCTACAATAACTTGTAGGGTCTGGTTCTTTACTACATCTCCTGTCTGCATGTCTTCATTTGTTACAAATTATAAAGACATGTCACTCAAATGATCAGAAAGGCTGAAAAGTTTTATGAGCCGTTTTATTAGTCATTTTGTTGTTGGCTGCAGTGTTTGTTGCCCTTGATTATGATCTGCTAGAATTTCTCTGTGTCTAGTAAAACGACACCCTAAACTCATTAGCTTGAACAGGAGTGTAAAGCTCAGCTCAGTTTAATGTTTCTGACGAAATAAACAATTCCAGCTGACAACTGGCAGCAGTGAAGTGTAGATAGACAGCCATGAGTCATAGGACATGTGTGTCAGTAAGCTGTTTACTAAAGGGGGGGGCGCAGTGTGCCCCTGATGCCCCTGATTCGGTCACTAAAGTGGGTGTGAGACACCCCTAAATCAGTTGCTAAAGGGGGTTACGCTACATCTCTAAATTGTAATTCAATGTCTGAATTTAATAAATGCTGTCTAAGTTGATGCCACGTGTGATTAACTAATATCAGAAGGATCAGTAATTTAAATCAGTCAGGATAAGTTGAAGTCCTGTGTTCTGCAATAGAAGTAGTTATGCAAGACATGTGTAGCATACCTCACGCTGTTGACACCATATAATAACGTGCACTGTGAGCTGCACCAGATAGAGCTGAGCTGATAGCAACATAGTTACTTAAAGCTGAACTGGTAGTAAAACCCTCACTTGAAGTGTAGACTAGTTAAAAACTTTTAGGGAATCTAACCTACTATTTAGCTAGTAAGGTACAAAAATTTAGATTTTCACTTAGCCAGAAAATATCACTTTTGGTTGAGTTGGGTGGTCGTTTGTCGTTTGTCCTGATGATTTAGATTTGCTAATTGATGTTTTAGATTAGTACAAATGGACTGATCTCGTTTGACGGACCTTTGAAAGAATATGCAGGAGAGTTGTTTCCACTTGGCAGAGAAGTTGTTGCCCCTTTTTATGCTGACATCGACACCACATCTTCAGGTGACGTCTTTTACAGGTGAGTGAGTGAGGTTAGTTAAAATATGCTGTAGTGAGCACATTTGATAACAGAGAATGTTATCTATTATAATTGTACACCTATAATATAACCATATAATAACAATATCATATAACAACATAGTATATAGGCTGTGAGCCCAAAATATGGGATGAAAAACAAGAATATTATAATCATTGGGCATAAGCTAAGTATAGGTAGCAAATAATTACCCTTATAACATATGAAGTGTACTCTGCCTATATTAATTACTCCATACACATTACTATATAGGGTAGAGACTAGGTTACATAACTGTAGTAGTTCCACTAATGTTATTTTGAGGATCCATTCATTGGATTATATTACAAAGTCAATTTTGCAGTTTACAACTAGCTTTCTGGTTCATAAGAGACATGCTTCAACCCTACAGCTTTGCTCTTTCTAACAGTATTATTCTACAGAAATATCTGCATACCAATGCCTTTATTTACATGACCTCCTATAGTTGATGTAAAGTAAATAAGCTAAAAGCAGTGTTTATTTTACTGATAAAGTTATGAATTGAACTGTTTTCAAACTCATCTGTGAGTGAAATACTCCTGAATCATAATATATACACTGCTCTACATAAATCCCTTGCCAACAGAGTTTCCTACTTTACAAGTTTTCAAGATGGCTTCTGGTTATAGTCTGTAACTTTCAGTCAGACATCTTAAAACCAAATAATATCATTTGATGGTCATAGCTTCAGTTCTATAACTTCTGGTTGATTCATGACAACTGCAATATGTTTGCTAGAATATTCCAATATGTTTCTTAGAATATTCCAGAATGTCACAAATATACTTCCAGAGAAACCAAAGAGGAGGCTGAACTCAACCAAGCTGCCTCTGATATCAGCAAAGTGTTCAGACCTGATGAGGCTTTTCAGCCGGCATCTCTTCTCATTGTTACCTGGGTGAACGTAGGTGCGTTCTACCAACGGTTTACTAAGGTGAGTTTACCTGCTTATTGTTACCTGGGTGAACGTAGGTGCGTTCTACCAACGGTTTACTAAGGTAAGTTTATCTGTTCACTGTTACCTGGGTGAACGTAGGTGCGTTCTACCAACGGTTTACTAAGGTAAGTTTATCTGTTCACTGTTACCTGGGTGAACGTAGGTGCGTTCTACCAACGGTTTACTAAGGTGAGTATATCCTGTAACCGTTCACTTGGAGCTGTGAAAAACTGGCAAGTAAAAAGTGCTTAAGATTTTTATGAAAAAATCAAGCTGAACACTAATTAGATTAGATATCACTGACTATACAAACTTCTTTTTTATAAAGCTTATAGTCACCTTATATATCATAGTATATAATTATATATAAACTCTATAGTATATAACTAGATAATATAAGACTATATATAACTGTGTTACAGCTCAACACCTTCCAGTTGGTGATTGCCACAGATGCATTTAGGAGTTATGCTTTCTTCATCTACATGGATAACAGCATCAACTGGATACAGGCAGACCTGAAGCCAGAAATAGCAGAGGTTTCAGCGCAAGCTGGCTTTGATAGCGGGGCGCAGCAATACGGCCCTATTGTTGTGCCTGGAAGTGGATTCGAAGAAGCTTTTAACTGGGATAAGTGTGTATTAGCCAAACTACACTCTTCTATTTGTTTTTATAGCTGCATGTATGGTTTGAGTAATAGATGTATTTAGTTTGGCAAATGGGTAATAGAGTGTTAATACTACAGGTCTCCTTAGTTCTAAGATATCTATATGTATATGAATAACACTCAAGCAATTATTTAGTAACATTATGTAACATCTGCTCAAGTAAGGCTCAAGTAATACTCTAATGTACTTACCTGTGCTCTAGTCATGTTGTATCACTTAAGTAATTCTTCAACTGCACTCTGTAACTTGTGCTCAAGTAGCATTCTGTTATGTATTCTTCAGTAATACTCTAACAGCGCTTGTTACTTGTAATCAAGTGGTGTTGTAACATGTACATGTATACTTAAGTAATGCTCAAGTAGCACTCTGCTACATATACTCAAATAATACTCAAGTAGCTCTCTGTCACTGTAGAGAGAGCAACACTGGCATACCTGGAGTATGGATGTATAAGATAGGATACTTGACGGTCATAGAACAGCCTGAAATTAACATGATGACCACCACTCCAAGTCCAGGTGGGCCAATACCTCCTCTTAATGTGTCACTAATAACAATTGCAGTCTCAGTTAATCAGACTGAGAAATAGTCAAACTGAATTATTCTTGTTATTTTTCACTTATATTTCACAAAACAGTCCTACATAAACCTTAACTACTACGTCACTTCACTAAAAAGTGTAGCAGTTAACACCAAACAATTCGGCAATTTATGTTTCAGCCCATTTAGCTGACAGTTTTTAAGCTACAACCTGTTGTAGCTGATAGTTCTACGGCTATTATTCTACTTACAGCTCTACCTGGACCGGATACTAACGAGTGCCCTCAGGGGTGCAGTGCCAATGCAGTTTGCATAGAGGGATGTTGTGTCTGTAAGCTTGGTTACTATGGAAATGGAATCTCATGCTTGGGAGGTGAAATTCTCTTGAACTATGTCCCAGTTATATACGTCCTGTAGATATTGTTTGTAATTACCACTGGCTAACTACAATGACTGTATTTTGCTATTAATATCTACTGACTGTATGTCACTGTTGAAACTGTTAACTGGATTCTGTTAACACCTAATGGCTGTATTCTACTGTAGATGATGCCCTTTGGGTCAATGGTAAGGTATATGGAACAGTGAATGAAGAGGACATTAGTAATGCTGGGATGTACGTCTATGTTGCTGTCGACGAGGCAAGAACGTACACAGCGATTAGCAAGTTGCCTCCTCTCACCGGCTACCCCCTGCAGATCCTCGTCATTCTTGGAGAACTTATGGGGTGGCTGTTTGCTACAGCCTCAACCGGAACCAGTGAAAACGGATTCTCCATCACAGGTCTGGTTCCTTCCTCTTATGATAACTCCATTTAAGTGCAGTGGTGGATAAATTGAGATAGCTTAAGTTCTTTAATTTTATTATTAAATTTTGGTTTGTGATGCGGGTTGAACTTTTTGCCATAACATAACTTCGTTTGCTACATTTTTAATCTAGAGCACAGGCTTTTCTCAATTTCTCTATTACTGCACCTACCTAGATAACTAAAAGTAGAGTTAGTAAATAAACACACTTCCTGCAGCCTTCATTTCTGCTGTAGCTATTTATAGATATGTTGGGTGACATTCGATAAATCATCATCCACACATAAAACAGCAACGAGTTTAATAATGTAATGTATCTGATATCCATGTTATATAGATCGTATATTATCATATCCCATAGTATATGATATATAATAGATTATATATCATATATGTATTCAAAGTATTATATATGTTATATCATAATATAATAATATGTAGTGTATATTACTAAAGGCACCCTACATATTAACTTGTAGAATGCAACAGGATAGAATAAATGTTAGTCGAAAAGTTGGTATTTCAGCCAAAAACTGAATGAGAAGCCAAATTAAGTTTTAAAACCACATAGGAATGAGTGATTAATGAAAGCAATCTGATTTTTGTGAATAAAATAACTACGGGTTTGAAGGTTACACTTGGTTAACATAGAAGATGATTGTCAGTGTTTTGGTGTCAGCTGAGGAAATGTTTGAACACTTATCAGCTATAAATATTTGTATCTATATAACGCCAAGGATGCTTCCTACATATAAACATACACGCTGCCTATATGTCATACAACATGCCAATGTAGTGATGTTTTCCTATATGCTATGCAGCATACAGATGTGGTGATATCACCACTTTGTCCTTCACCTCATTAGTTTTAGGCCAGCTTTGTCTGATTAGTATGGTAGACTGAGTAATCAGTTATGTCACAGTACTGCTGATTGAAACTGCTTAACTTCAGTTCCTTTGCACCAGTGTATACTGGTGCAAAGCAACTATGAAACTACCATTTTGTAACCATAATGTCAGTATATTTTGCTATTTAGTTTTGGAGCTTTTGTTTTCACATATTGCATGATATAAAAGAATGTAAACCGCCCTGCATAAGGATAGCAATAGACACCTTGAGGCTAGTTGCAGCTGGATGAGTCATCCATAGACTGAGCTCTGTGTAACATGTATGTTATTACAGGGGGAATAATGAACTACTCAGCAACTATGGACTTTGGCAGTGAGAGAGTAAGGCTAGACGTAGAAATGAGTGGAGTGACTTCCGATGGAACTCCACAAGACATGCAGACACCTCCTAAAGACATGGTAGTACGGATCACTGGCACCCTCCCCGTCAACACTGTTGGTTCTCAGGCTACGTATAAAGACTATGTGGCTGACTACACCAAGACACAACCGGGTAGGTCAAGGTCATGCTAGAAACATTTGCTTTCTGGATAAACTACATCTTTAATATAGTCTGCAGAGACAAGAGTTGTGAGAGTGCCATGTATGCTGCTTACATAATGCTTGCTTGCAAACAAATTCTTCAATATCTGTTTGATCTCCATTTTGACTGCAAGAATACTCTCTGCTGAGGTTTGTCTGCACTGAAACACTGGCGTCTTAACAAACTTAACACAAAGTGCATTTTCAACATTCAAAACCATAAAAAAAGAGTCTTTTTAACACTAGTAGTCTCTGATTAGCTGAACTGATTAGAAACTGTGTATTCACCCACAGAGGAGACTTTTTCTTTAAAAGACAATGTCAAGCAAGCATTAGACTTTTATTCCTCTTAAATTTGGGAGAAGAAAATAATATCTAAATTTTAAAAGAATTTGCCCTCTCAATGTATCTGTTTTTGTGATGATTGACTTTAACAGTCATACTTTTCATGAAAACATGCCAGTGTGGGCAGAGCTTGAAAGTCTTAGACTTTGTAGACTGATAAATGTTAGCCAATGCAGACCTAAACATGAAGGGGGTAGTTGCGAATGTTTGTTTAATAATTTGGATTTATCTTTCTTTTGTTACAGGAGAATACAGGTCGGAAGCTTCTAGATCTTATTTTGTCGACAACAAAGAGTACCAGTTTGATGTGACGGAGGTGATAACATTTAGAGAGTGCACCCCCGCCCCGGACTTCTACCGTGTGAGACACCAAGGCTACTATGTGATTTACAATGAGAATGAGTTGACCACAAGATTTGCTCTCATCTCCGAGGCTCAACCTACAACCGGTGAGATAATAAGTGACTACAGTAACCACTACAGCAACTGCTACAGTAATTACCACACTTACTACAGTAACTTCCATACTTACTACAATAGCTTCTACAGTATCTTTAGTAATTACTCCCACAATTGCTACAGTAGCTTTCAGTCACTACAGTTGCTACTACATTGACTACAGTAAATACCACAGTAACTACAGTAACTGCTTTCTTTACTACAGTAACTACTACACTAACTACCACAGTAACTACCATAGTTGCTACAGTAACTGTTACAATCAGCAAAATGCTAACAACAATTACTACTTTTGGGAGACAATATTTTCAATCAATAATCAATACTTTTTACTGTCAATGTTGCACTTGATATCACTTGATATTAAATTTACTATAGTCTTTTGCAACATTTTTTAAGGAGGAAAGGAGGAAATGCAATATTTGTAGCATGGCAAGTTGTCTGTTCAGTAAATTGAAGCAGACCCATAGCAGAAATTAGAAACCCAAGCTAAATAACAATTATAGAAATTTCTACCAAATAAAGTAGTTTTTCTTCCACTCTTTTCCAAGGGTTATTTTTATGCAATAGTTTGTATATAATGTACATGCAAATTATATTATGAGAAGATAGAAGATAATAATGCATTATTATTTTTTTATCATTTAGCATCGATTTTTTTATCTGCTGGTAAGGAAGCAAGTACAGTACAATGGAGAATATCGAAGACTTATGATATTATAATAAAAAATAATATGCTATTTGATAAATGCGAATATTTATTAAATTGTATTAAGAGTAGTCTTCTCACATTGAAGAAACATACTAGTAATACAGGTTGTCTTCTCTTTGATATTTAAGTCCTAACGACGTTGTATACCTATTTACGATTTACTGTAACTCGAATATTGAATTTACAATTGCTTAGCTATGGCTGAAAGCAAAGTATCTTCGCATAAGTATGGAGATCCACTCAAAGCTAGATTAAACTTTTCCAAGAGAGTTTCACAAACTTGTTTTCAACTTTTACCGGAACTTTCTAGGCACTTTAATCTTCAGCACATTAAAATGACAGCCAAATACGTAGGATCTAACACACCCAAGTTTGACTGTGACGAGATTGACGGAGTTAGGCAGCAGAATTATTGTACTAATAGCAATTCAAAAGAACTGAACTTGAATTGTAATTTTTGTGGATCGACTAATCAAAGACGGTTTAAACTGAAGCCAAAAGCTAAAACTAGCAATGCTATCATGCGTCTGATGAAGAAGTATAGAACTCAAACTCGTACTAACAATCAGAGCGATGGACTCTTCGAAGTTAAGGGGACGAAGTCTAAATTCAAAGATAGAATGTTAATGAACTACTTTAAATCCCCAAACCAGCTATTTTATCAGTGTTCGTTTTGTAAACAAGTGATGAAAAAGCGTGGTGAAAAGCGGGCTGCCCCCTCCTTCATTGAGCGACACTCTTCTAATACTAACTCTAAGCGACGGAAATTGCTTCACAAACAATCAGATATGAAAAATGAATCTCGCTCAGTCAGCAGAGAGAAAAACCATCACGCATTTGTTGACAAGCCTACATCATCTTCATTTATAATTAATAATGATTCTCCCATGCAAGCATTTAAGGCTAACAGTGAGCTCTCTAATAAAAGTGTAAAGAGAATTGTCCAGCCCAGAGTAGCTAGTACCAAGAGCAAAGCTATTCTGAAGAAATTTCAGCAAGATAAAGTTGGCAACATGTTCAAATCTCAACTTAAAAATAAATCAAACAAAAAGACATCAGACTTAGAACTGTTTTTAAGCTCTATAAATTAACAATTGATGAAAGATAAGAAAATTGAAAAATTACTATATATCTGTATATAATGTTAATATTTTGAATATAATTACAATGATATTTATATATATTTAATATTTGTAACTTTCTAACAAAAAAAGCAATAAATTATCTTTAGCATAATATCAACATCTGACTTTGCTCCATCATTATTACACTACCTATAATATAATCAGTAATTACAATATTAGTCTGTTGACTTGTAGCTTAAATCTTAATATACTGTTAGTTTTGTTCAATATAATTGACAAAGTTGTGCAAATGATTTATAGTCTATTTGGCTAAAAAATCATTATAGTTCACAAAAGCATATTTTGTTCTGCTGCAATCTAATGTCATCTTCCTTCTATATCCTTCACAAAACTGTACATGAGTTGGTGACTTGCTTATACCATAGGGGATGTGTGTGCCAGCCATGACTGTCACTACAATGCAGATTGTATACCAAAAGGAGATGGGTTCACATGTACCTGTAAACAAGGCTATGAAGGAAGTGGTTTGAACTGCATTGGTAAGTCCTGCGATTAAATATGGAGTCTTATGATATTTTGAACTTGCTTAGTTAGGAATGCTGCTACACTTCCTCAACTGTTACACTCGATGTGTAGATCTGGACGAATGCAGCACTGGATTGAATACTTGCTCTGAAAATGCCACTTGCACCAACACAGATGGTGGCTATAGATGCACCTGTAAGATGGGCTTCAGTGGAGACGGGTATCTCTGCGGTAAGTAGCCAGTGTACCACCATATCTACATCTAGCTTGTGTACCACCATATCTACATCTAGCTTGTGTACCACCATATCTACATCTAGCATGTGTACCACCATATCTACATCTAGCTTGTGTACCACCATATCTACATCTAGCTTGTGTACCACCCAGGGTCTCTACATACTCTATGTACCAAGATATCTATGTAGGCTGTATATTTAGATATATCTTTAGCCTGTGTACTTGCCTATCTACTTTGAATTTGTTCCACAGAGATGGAAGAGGGCAGGAAATCTTGCAGAGACCTAAGCTGCCACAAATATGCCGAGTGTGTGTATCAGGGGGATTATGTCTCCTGTATCTGTAAACCTGGCTATAGAGGAGATGGCAGCTATTGTGACCCTGTGGGTATGTGCTTGTGAATATACTGTATGTTGATACAATCTACATTGCAGTTGTTATCTTTTATACTATAGTTTACGTTGTATACACCGCAGTTGCTACTGTATATACTGTAGTTGCTACTGTATAGACTGGAGTTGCTACTGTATAGACTGTAGTTGCTACTGTATAGAATATAGACTGTAGTTGCTACTGTATATACTGTAGTTGCTACTATATATACTGTAGTTGTTGCTGTATATACTGTAGTTGCTACTGTATAGGCTGTAGTTGCTACTGTATAAACTGTAGTTGTTGCTGTATATACTGTCGTTGCCACTGTATAGGCTGTAGTTGCTACTGTATATACTGTAGTTGTTGCTGTATATACTGTGGTTGCCCCTGTATAGGCTGTAGTTGCTACTGTATATACTGTAGTGGTGACATGTGATGAGGCAGATATATGTGACAGCAATGCTGAATGCCTCTACAATGATGAGACTAGGAAATACGAGTGCCAGTGTATAGATGGATTCTCTGGAGATGGCGAGTCATGCAGTAGTCCTCCAGATGCCAGCTGTGCCTACTGCTCTTTCCACGCCGAGTGTCTGTACAATTTAGATAGACTCTACTACTACTGTGCGTGTCTTCCGGGATACACTGGCGATGGCAGATCTTGTCAGCTTATAGAATCCACCTCTATACTTCCTCCCACTACCACCACCACCACTACACCCACAGGTATGTATGTCCCTCCCACCACCACACCCACAGGTATGTAGGTTCCTCCCCCTACCACACCCACAGGTATGTAGGTTACTACCACACCCACAGGTATGTGTGTCCCTCCCACTAACACACCCACAGGTATGTATGTTCCTCCCCCTACCACACCCACAGGTATGTATGTCCCTCCCACTAACACACCCACAGGTATGTATGTTCCTCCCACTAACACACCCACAGGTATGTATGTTCCTCCCACTAACACACCCACAGGTATGTATGTCCCTCCCACTAACACACCCACAGGTATGTATGTCCCTCCCACTAACACACCCACAGGTATGTAGGTTCCTCCCCCTACCACACCCACAGGTAGCATAAAGGAACTCACCATTTGCATATATGACGATCTCGCTATAGTAATATAATAGTATGAAGCTATATAGTTACATAATACAGTAACCCTTGCTAACTGTTGGTTTCACATACAGAGAAAGAGGCGGTACCCAAGAGCTGTCTGGACACGCCCACTCTGTGCAATGTCAACAGTTACTGTGTAGCTCAAGGAGACGGGAGTTATGGCTGCCTCTGTTACCCCGGATTCCTTCGTAAGTACTTTTGTCTTTAAGCATGCTCACATCACTTGTGCCGGCTGTAAATAAATACATACATCATACCCGACAGCTGATTGGTTGATTCAGTCTTCATTGACTAATGACTGTTGTGTTGACAGGCTCTGGATCTGAGTGTGTAGAGGCTGACTGTGAAAGTCATCAGGAGTGCGGGGCCAACGCCCACTGTCAGCTCTCCTCGGAACAGAATAAGTATCAGTGTACCTGTGACGACGGTTACCAGGGAGATGGACAACTCTGCACCACTACAGGTAAGTCATTCTTTGCAGCAGACACTCTAGAGCTCATTGTAGCATATTGTATTCCTAGAGCTCATTGTAGCATATTGTATTCCTAGAGCTCATTGTAGCATAATGTATTCGTAGAGCTCATTGTAACATATTGTATTTTAGAGATCATTGTAATCCTAGAACTCATTGTATCATGTTGTATTCCTAAAGCTCATTGTATAATAATATTGTATTTTAGAGCTCATTGTATCATGTCATACACTAAGAGTTCATTTCCTGTTTTGTAGCCGTGACGATGTGTAATCAAGTTAATGTCTGCCATCTCGATGCCGATTGCTACGACACTGCACTGGGACCCAAATGTGTCTGTAGAAATGGCTTTATTGGAGATGGTGTTTCCTGCACTGCTATACAGGGTAAGGATGAGGACATGTTAAAGTTCTTTTGGCACAATACACTCTGTCATTGTTTGTCAAACGTAACTAATTTATGATATTACATGATATTACAGTTCTCCCTCCATATCTCCTGATCCAGTTCTCACATAAATCCACGAAAAGGGCTTGGACCCCTGTTTTGTGGCTTATGTATGTATGTTTAGGGACAAATGGCCAAATCAACCACGTCCTAAAGTGTAATGTAGTATTCTACTTTGTCACGAATTGAGGTTTCGGGACCAGCAGCTTAGTAAGATACGGAGGGCGCACTGTATTCGGTGGCTGATTATTTAACCTTGACCTGAATATTCCACATTCACTGTATTTCAATGACATGCGCATTATGCAAATGGATGCCTGTAACATTAATTTGTGCTTGCAGTTTGCATTAACTTATGGTTGTGGTTTTGCTTCGATGCGACTATTTCCATTAGGCAAATAAAAAATCCATTCGCATAATGTGAAGTATGGAAACCTAGTGATTGGCCTCACTTTGATAGTATTGTGTGGCTGTTTCATTACATGGTGTAATTTTTACAGACAACTGCTTGACCAGACCGGCCCTCTGTGACAGGAATGCCGTCTGCTCCAGAACTTCTGCTGGTGACTTTGTCTGTATCTGCAATCCTGGTTACCGTGGCGATGGCTCTACATGCTCTCGTAAGTCTATTTGAAGAATCCTACGACCACAGTATGCACAAAGAAAGCTTTGATCTTTACACGACTTTCAAAACCTGGCTTGTAATTTTCTGTAAGCTGTACAAATTCGGTATCTTTAAAACTCTGTCTGTATTCTTTAGATTGAGTCTGGTATATGTTAGTAAAGGCAGTGCCTTTCCACTGATAAAGAAGACCAATCTAAGCTGACAGTCTATATATTCTTGTAACATATCTTGTCATTAATTAGTGAGTGTTAGACTTTGCTCCCTGTTTACAGCACTGAACGAGAAGGGCAACTATCTACTCTTCTCTCAAGGCATGTCCATCTTCAGGGTCCCATTCTACCAGGCTGGCAGTGATCGAGGGCGGAGAATTCTCTTCAAATCTGGTGAGTTACCGTGCGATTGCCTATAGGGTTGTTATGGGGTTGTCTATAAATTATACTTAGAATATAATATAATTCATGTAATAAAATATGTTTTTGCTAATGTTGCTTGGATTTGTCATTTAATGCGGAAACTTATGTTTATCTATGTATCATCGTTAGAAAAGGTAACTGAGTTTTGATTGGATCTAACATAATGTTTTCTTTCAGCTGCAGCTACATTTATTTTTTCTCACAAAATGTGTCAAAAGAATTGAATTTAATGAAAGTTGTGTGTAAGGTGATGCATCTCACTACACTACTACTAGCTCTCACTATACTACTACTAGCTCTCACTACACTACTACTAACTCTCACTATACTACTACTAACTCACTATACTACTACTAGCTCTCACTATACTACTACTAGCTCTCACTATACTACTACTAGCTCTCACTATACTACTACTAGCTCTCACTATACTACTACTAGCTCTCACTATACTACTACTAGCTCTCACTATACTACTACTAGCTCTCACTACACTACTACTAACTCTCACTATACTACTACTAACTCTCACAATACTACTACTAACTCTCACTATACTACTACTAGCTCTCACTATACTACTACTAGCTCTCACTATACTACTACTAGCTCTCACTATACTACTACTAGCTCTCACTATACTACTACTACTAACTCTCACTATACTACTACTAGCTCTCACTACACTACTACTAACTCTCACTATACTGCTACTAGCTCTCACTATACTACTACTAGCTCTCACTATACTACTACTACTAACTCTCACTATACTACTACTAGCTCTCACTACACTACTGCTAGCTCTCACTATACTACTACTAGCTCTCACTATACTACTACTAGCTCTCACTATACTACTACTAGCTCTCACTATACTACTACTACTAACTCTCACTATACTACTACTAGCTCTCACTACACTACTACTAACTCTCACTATACTGCTACTAGCTCTCACTATACTACTACTAGCTCTCACTATACTACTACTACTAACTCTCACTATACTACTACTACTAACTCTCACTATACTACTACTAGCTCTCACTACACTACTACTAACTCTCACTATACTGCTACTAGCTCTCACTATACTACTACTAGCTCTCACTATACTACTACTACTAACTCTCACTATACTACTACTAGCTCTCACTACACTACTGCTAGCTCTCACTATACTACTACTAGCTCTCACTATACTACTACTAGCTCTCACTATACTACTACTAGCTCTCACTATACTACTACTAACTCTCACTATACTACTACTAGCTCTCACTATACTACTACTAGCTCTCACTACACTACTGCTAGCTCTCACTATACTACTACTAGCTCTCACTATACTACTACTAGCTCTCACTATACTACTACTTGCTCTCACTATACTACTACTTGCTCTCACTATACTACTACCAGCTCTCACTATACTACTACTAGCTCTCACTATACTACTACTAACTCTCATTATACTACTACTAGTTCTCACTACCCTACTACTAGCTCTCACTATACTGCTACTAGTTCTCACTACACTACTACTAGCTCTCACTATACTACTACCAGCTCTCACTATACTGCTACTAGTTCTCACTACACTACTACTAGCTCTCACTATACTACTACTAGCTCTCACTATACTACTACTAGCTCTCACTATACTACTACTAGCTCTCACTATACTACTACTAGCTCTCACTATACTACAACTAACTCTCACTTTCCCCAATCTTAATTTCTGTTTGTGTAGGCGGGACACTTGTGGGATTGGCAGCTGATTGCAAGGACAGACAATTCTACTACAGCGACATCAGCACCGGCACCATTAGCAGGGCTTCTCTGGACAACAGCACAGACAGTCACGTCATTATAGCAGGTTATATATCCATGCAATAGTCTTTATCTAGTAGTTAGTAGTAACTCTTTATATAGTAGTTAGTAGTAACTTTTTATCTAGTAGTTAGTAGCAACTCGTTATCTAATAATTTATAGTAAATGACTACCTAGTAGCTAGTAGCTATCTAATAGTTAATAGTCTTCAGTCACAGAGTTCGTCACAAGTTGAACTCTATTTACTAGCTCAAAGAGACTTCTCTATCCACTCACTAATGTTGAGGGGGGTTCTGTATCCACTCACTAATGTTGAGGGGTTTCTGTATCCACTCACTAATGTTGAGGGGTGTCTCTATCCACTCACTAATGTTGAGGGGTTTCTTTATCCACTTACTAATGTTGAGGGGTGTCTCTATCCACTCACTAATGTTGAGGGGTTTCTGTATCCACTCACTAATGTTGAGGGGTTTCTGTATCCACTCACTAATGTTGAGGGGTTTCTTTATCCACTCACTAATTGCAGATCTCGGCTCTCCCGAAGGCCTGGCAGTTGATTGGATAAGTAGAACTCTTTTCTTCACTGACTCCGCCCTTGATCGAATTGAGGTCTCCGACTTGGAAGGGAAATACCGTAAAGTGTTGATAGACAGTGACCTTGTCAATCCTAGGGCTATAACTGTGGATCCTATTGAAGGGTAAGTATGTTCTCTTCACTTACAATACTTACTGTTACTATTATTACTACAATATACTGTACCATAGTATGTTACTTTCTACTATACTAGACTATATACTATACTACATTCTATACTATACTATATACTGTACGATACTAAGCTACTATATACTATACTATGCTATGTGCTATACGATACATTAAATACTATACTATATACTACACTATACTTTACTATATACTATATTTTATACCGATATATTAACCAGTCAGAGTTTCATCATGTCTTGTTCCAGTAAAATCTACTGGACCGACTGGAATAGGGACGGCCCGAAGATAGAGGCTGCCAACACTGACGGAACAGACCGACAAGTGATAGTCGACACTGGCCTTGGACTACCAAATGGTTTGACCTTTGACCTGTACCGACAGCAGGTCTGCTGGTCTGATGCCGGTACGCAGAAACTGGAGTGTGTGCGGCCAGATGGCAGCGGTAGAAGCATCATCTACGACCTCGCCAACTACCCGTTTGGACTTGCCACCTTCCGGGACAACTTCTACTGGACGGACTGGCACAAAAATGCGATTCAGTCAATTCCTCGCGGAGGGGAAGTGCTTGGAGCTAGCATGCTGTTTCCTGTTGGCGGAAATGGGAAAGCTTACAGCATCGAGCCTGTAGCTAGTCAGTGTTTACCAGGTATAGTATATATTATATATTATTACTATATTACTAGGTGTAGTATATATTATATATTATTACTATATTACTAGGTGTAGTATATATTATATATTATTACTATATTACCAGGTATAGTATATACTATATATTATTACTATATTACTAGGTATAGTATATATTATATATTATTACTATATTACCAGGTATAGTATATATTATATATTATTACTGTATTACCAGGTATAGTATATATTATATATTATTACTATATTACTAGGTGTAGTATATATTATATATTATTACTATATTACCAGGTATAGTATATATTATATATTATTACTATATTACTAGGTATAGTATATATTATATATTATTACTATATTACCAGGTATAGTATATATTATATATTATTACTATACTACTAGGTGTAGTATATATTATAATATATTGCTAAGTATAGTATATATTATATACTATAACTAACATACGAGATGCAATATTTATTGTATATTATTAACATATTACTGGGTATATTATTATTATATTACTAGCTATAGTATATAAAATTATATTGTATTACATATTATCAGGTATATTACTATGTTATCAGGTATATTACTATGTTATCAGGTACATTACATATGATTAGGTATATTACTATGTTGTCAGATATATTATATATTATATTATATTACATATTATCAGGTATATTACTATGTTGTCAGGTATATTACATACTATATTATATTACTATGTTATTGGGTATATTACGTATTATACTATATTACTGTGTTGTCAGATATATTACATACTATATTATATTACTATGTTGTCAGGTATATTGCTATGTTGTCAGGTATATTACATATTATATTATATTACTATGTTATTGGGTATATTACGTATTATACTATATTACTATGTTATCAAGTATATTACGCATTATATTATATTACTATGTTATCAAGTATATTACATATTATATTATATTACTATGTTATTGGATATATTACGTATTATACTATATTACTATGTTATCAAGTATATTACACATTACAGGTACGAATGAATGCACTTACAACAATGGTGGCTGTCAGTTCCTTTGTCTCCCCACCTCCAACTACGACTCCACATGCGCCTGTCCCGACAATATTGATCAGGACGAGTGTAACCAGATATTCAAATCTTAGACTTAGCTCCACGCCAACTATTGATACGTTCTTTATGACCACCCACACTTTTATGGGCATAGCCATGGTGTATTCAATTCATAGACTAAGCTACACACCAACTGTCGGGACATGCTCCATAAACTACCACCCAGCTTTTAATACAATAGTAACAGGATATTAGAATCATAGACTTTGCTCTACATCAACTATTGGGACATAGTTATAGCCACCCGCCGATACTGTACATACGCTGTGCTACCACTCTTCTGCGTTCACACTTGATAATGATAGTATTATTGTATATAAAATGGTGTGAGAATATATTTCTGTGTACGTAAAGTTTTTAAAATATTATACTTACAAGTTGGAGAAAACATGTTATATTGCATAATAATAGTTGTGGTAAATTTGACTATGTATATTATATTATATACACACATACATACATACAATATAGTAACTGTATTCCATTTATTAATACAAGTTTATCTGGTTTACTTCAATCAACTTTAATTAACTATGAATTCTCATTATATGAATACAATTTTCTTGATCTTGGAGGTTTAAACCGTTTCAGTTTGAATTAGTTTAGGCAGTTGCTTCATGAAGAGAATTTCAATAGAATTGCAAAATTTTGTCTCGTTAGCAGCTATGAAGCTGCAGCTAGCAAGGCTAGTACTAGTACAAACTAAATTTTGCGATTTTCAAATTGTTACTAGACTTTATTATCAGTTGTAAGAAATATGCAAAAAATATTGCAATATATAGTTTTTTGTAAACATGGTGACGATATAAAATACCATACAACAAACATATTCAGAAGTTTTATTAAGTTATTTATTCAACATATAGTATTGCAGCCTCCAGATCAGTCTGGGGTTGCATGGTGTGTTGGTGCGGGTTGCTTGGTGTGTTGGTGCGGGTTGCTTGGCTTGGCTGCACAGTAACTCCAGCTCCCATCAATTTGCAGGGAGAGCTAGATATTGACAATCTCACAGCATACACAAGTTCTGTATAATTATTATCCTAAACTTTATATACATAAACTTCTATATCTATATTTCTCCACATTCTATTGTCTCTCAATCTATCTCATCCTGCTCTCTTTCTTAGGATAAAAGGGTACCTACATATAACACTCTACTCTCTCTTATACTAGCCATCATGTAGGCCACACCCAGGGATGTAGTGGCAAAAATATTCTAGGCCATACTCTCAGGCCGGGGTCCAGGGGGCTGCCCAAGCCCCCGGTGGGGTCCGGGGCAGCGCCCCGGCGCCGAAGCCCTCAGAGCGCTTCTGATGCAAATTTATGCAATTTAAAGCCATTGTGAATTATAATTCTTCTGAAAAAAATCTGTGTTGAAATGTGCACCTCGCTATTATTTTCATACCATACCAGCTACATGACGACTGGGCATTGCTGCAAACTATATAAATATTCAGTATTGTCCCATACCTGTTGACTGTAATTTTAAATGTAGTCTTACTCAACTGCAGTTAGGTTTGTTCTGACACTACTAAGTCCAACCTGTACAGAAAAATTGCTGAAAATCTCAAACAGATAGAAGGATAGAGTCAGGTAACAAGTGCTCTCCAAATGCAACCACATTACTTTAAATAACTAATACACTGCCGTGCACAGAAAAAGAATAATAGATCAGAACAGAGGAAGGTTGCAAATCAGAAATTGTGTGTTGGTTATTTATAAAGAGCAATTTGAATTGATAACTCATTGGCAAGCAGATATTGGTTGAAAACCTATTTGGAGTTTATTGGAGTACTAGTCTAATTCATAAGGAGATACCACCACACCTCCTTTCATACAATAAAGCATACCCAAGAAGAGTATGTTAACTTGGTTTCAAAATAAAACTCCTGAGTTTCCACTAGACACATCAAGGAAATATACCCCAAAAGAACAAATTTGACAGGTTTAATATGTGTTAACCTAGAAAATGATTAAATGTAAAGCCAGACGTTAGTACAATCGAACATAACAGGTTACTTATGATGGTGTACAGTTTGCAAAACCTCATTGCATTGATCATTAACATGCAATAACGCTGCTAGGTTTTTGACCAAAATGTGGATATAGTACCTGTAGACCTCAGTGATCAATTTTCATTAACCTCTCCTACACACCTGGTACTGTTTCCTGAAGACATTTTGGTTTTATTTCTGGATTTCATGTTGGTTTTTTTTCAAATTCCATTGCTTAATGACAAAATGCAAGTCCACACAAGATAGATAAGGGCAACCTTCTAGCTGTCACTGCCTTGCTGAGGCCACATTATTGGTATATTATAAGAATTCAGTCCTGCCAAATAAAACCTCACTTAATTGTGCTAGAATTAAAATTTAAAAACCATGTTTTAGATCTTCCTGTTCCTTAGAGCACATAATTTTCCGAGTTTCCAATAATTTTTTTTCAAAGTTATAGACAAAAATCTACCCATTTTTGGCCAATTTTACCTGAAAAGTTTATTTTTCAATCCCTGCCAAATATCTCAGCAGGAAAGCATGGTATTCAAATGAAACAAACACTGTTGGAAACCTGAGAAATTTATGCATAGCAAATTTTTTTGATCTTTTCAATAGCATTCATAGATTTTCTACAAATTAGTGATTTATACACTGAAAATGAAATATTTTTTTCTTAGTAATAACCAATGCACAGCACTTCGCGCTTCAGTGAACACGGAGAGATGAGAAGATAGGATGTTGATTGCTGCTTACATCGAACTCAATAATATTATTCCAGCTCAGTGGCTGCTTATTATTCATAGAGTAATCTCAGGCTAAACAATCACAAGTAGGCAACACGCATGCCATCCACATAGCATTAACATAACAAGAACTTAAACTAGATTGTGAGCGAAATTTATGATATTCTCAGTGAGGATGCCCTAACTATCCTGTGCACTAATCATCTTTCAAAAAACATATGCCCATACGGGCGTATGGCCTAGAACAGTGTAATTTCTTCTAGGCCATACGGCGTATGGGACCGTATGGGTACCACTACATCCCTGGCCACACCTATGCTATAATATCGACACTTTTGTTGATATATCTACATAAATGGAGTTGTGCTCTCTATGCAAAAAAAAAATAACTAGCTAAATAAAAATTGTGATGAGAAAAATTGAGAAAAGCCTGTGTTCTAGATTAGAAATGTAACATAAAAAGTTGTTCTTTCGAAAATTATAAAATTCTACCCCAAACCAGAACTTAATAATAAATTGAAGAACTTAGCCCATCTCAATTTCTCCACCACTGCTTCTAAATGTTGAGTTTTAGTACTAGTTGTTGGAAAAATTGTTTTTCTCGCATGATTTAAATTACTTAAATAGTATTTTAAAATAATTATTGGCATACTTATACGTATATCTAGTGATGATTATACTGAGTGAAATACTTATAGTTATAGTATGAATAATATACCAATCAAAATGATCAAAATCAGAATGAGAATCTCAATATCAATATGAATATGAATATGAATATGAATATCATTTACAATAATAATTATAATGTTAATATCAATATGAATATAAGTCTCATTAAATATAGTGTAGTCAATATCACTTTATCATTATGGTTATTATTATACTTCTGAATTCTAAATTAAAGTTAAAGGTTAGGACAGCATCCTTAACCAAACCAAAACCATATTGGCAGTTTGAAAAGGCAGACATAACGAACATCACCGTGGACTGTTACTCCCTACATTGTAAAACACCTCAGATATCTCTAAGAAATGTAGCGCTGAACAGTTATGGCATAATCTCAAATCTGGAATACTTCAGGTAGCACATTCCAATATCCCATACAAATTTAGAAAGAAAAAATCAGAACTCTGGATATCCCAAGAAACTAAAAGTGAGATCAGAAAAAGAAAACACCTCCACCTAGCTTGCCTTAACGATCGCACCCCGCACAACATTTTAAAACATGCCACCCAGTCCCGGTACTGCAAGAAATTGTGTAACAGGGACTATAATAATTATATAAACAAACACATATGCAATACATTAGAGCAGGGTGATTCAAAACCTCTTTATCGGTTCATAGCAAGTAAAAAGGGCAGCTCAAATACTGTACGCCAACTAGACAACATTCCCCCTAACAACAATACTGCTATAGCTGAATCTTTTGCGGACTCCTTTGCTTCTGTGTTTTCTATTGATGATGGTAATATCTCTCCCTGCATTCCACCTCAAACTATATCATCTCCTATACGATTTGATCCCCGGGGAGTCCTAACACAGCTCACCAAACTCGATCCACGAAAAGGTGCTGGCCCAGATGAGCTTTCTCCTGCACTTCTAAAATATCTTGCACATTATATATATGAGCCCCTGACAAAGGTTTTTCAGTACTTTTACGATACATCTCAGACACCACAAGACTGAAAAACAGCAAACATTGTACCGATCTTCAAGAAAGGAAGTCGTACAGACCCGCTGAATTACAGGCCAATATCACTCACTTCTATCATATCCAAAATCTTCGAGCATATCGTATCACATAATATCAACTGTTTCCTCGAATCAAATGACCTGTTTTACCCACACCAACATGGTTTCAGGACAAATCATGGCTGCGATACTCAGTTGTTGAATACCGTGAGTGAATTTATAGATTTTTTCGATGAAATGATACCGGTTGACCTCGCTGTCTTGGATTTTTCAAAGGCCTTTGACGTTGTGTCGCACCATAAACTACAGGTTAAACTGCTAAATATCGGAATAGCTGATAAAACTGTCAAATGGATTTTTTCATGGCTTCAGAACCGTCTTCTTTCAGTCTGTGTCAACAACGTCAAATCGGCCACTAGACATGTGACCTCAGGAGTGCCCCAAGGCAGTGTATTAGGACCATTGTTATTTAATGTGTACATAAATGACATGCACTCTGCGGTAGCCAACAGCAAGCTTAAACTATATGCAGACGATTCCTTGTTGTACAAACCAATCACAACACCTGCTGATTCTAGTTTATTTCAGAATGACTTAGACCATCTTATAACTTGGGCAGACAGTTCTCAGATGAAGTTCAATATAAATAAATGTGAGCATATGACAATTCAACACTCCACTGTAAATCCTCTAGTGTCTCAATACAGCATGAATAATGACCCCTTACAATGTGTTGACAAAGTATTATACCTTGGTGTCACGATTGATAATAAACTGTCATTCGATCAACATATAATAAACATTTGCTCAAAAGCTAATAAATTATTACACATGCTGATGCGCTGTCTAAAAAAGGCTAAAAGTAAAACCAGAGCCATAGCTTATAAAACAGCCTGTCGCCCTATACTAGAATTTGCGACCCACACCTGGTCTCCATTTAAATTGAAAAACATCAACATCATAGAAGGTATAAATAGAAAAGCCTTCAGGTGGACATTCTGTAAGAGAAAACGAGATCATATAACTGAGCTCATGACAAATTCTAATTGGGATAGCCTTGCACAAAGACGTGACAATGCAGACCAAAAAATGTACTTTCGTATGCTTTCTGGTAGTGCCGCTATAGACCAAGACCGGTTCTCCCTTCATTTTGCAGAGTCTCACAATACCAGACATGGTGCTATTAAGGGCAATATCAATACCAAAACTGCCAAACATTCATATAAACATCGCATCCATAAACTTTTCTAATGATTCTAGCTGCTTTGCCTAACTGATTATAAGCACTTAACACCGACTCTACTTTATATCATCTGAAGCTGTGCGGTGTATATTTATTTATTTATTTACTTTTTTACTTTTTTTACTTTTTCTTTTTTTTCTTTTTTCTCTCCTGGCAGTAGCTAGCTATTGAGCTTTGAATCAAAGCATAATTAACTATATTCTTATCTCGTAGACAAAATGGTTTTCTTACTTACTACTGATAATCTAAACAATTGTTCATACACCACTGCATCTCGATAAAGGAGCCAAAGCGCTCCGAGTGAGATTAATTAGATGAGATGAGATGAGAAAACTAAAGGCTAATCACTAATGCTTATTGTTGTAGTAATACTAAAAGTAAAAGTAAATTTAGTTGTAATCAACTGCTTTGTCTTTACTTTTACCTTTGCCAAAAGTTTTGGACTTAGTTTTTCTGTTAATGCTCAAAGTCAATATGAATATGAATAAAGATACTGGAAATGGATTAAAGTACTAATAACTATAAGATTAACTGTAAGAATATCAATAAGTAATACTATAACTATAAGTATCACTGTATTAGTAAAACTAAGTGAGTATGACTACCAGTATCGGTGTCACTATAAATTAAAATACTTACAGTTACAATAACTATAAGTTACTGTGTGTAAGTATAAGTTCACGGGTCCCGGAGTCTGTAATTGTAAACGCAGATCTAGCAGCTGACGTTTACTCAGTTAACTACCAATACATGCTGTTATTATAGTTCTCATCTTATACTTTCTAGTTGTTCAATAACAATACTCAACAGTTTGTTATTTTTATTTTGATGAAGCTAGTTCTAAATATTGCAGATGATCACTGTGATGATGTCTAAGCTACACCAACTGCAATTTTATCATTATGATGCATCACTCAGTGTGACTGTTTTGCAGATTGACTACTGTCCAGTATGGTATAGATGTTATTTAAGAAAGGAAAGCTATTAGCCAGTTTGCTTGTTCTACCAACTGTATTTGAGAGTTATAGTGTGATGGCTTGGAGGTCGGGCGGTACCAACAATCGCGAACTTATCTCAAATCTCCAAAGTAAGCTTTCTAATCATATGGGTTTAGTGCTAAAATAGTGTCCTGGGTCTAAGGTTGGCTTTGCTGTTTGTCGTTTTCGAGTACTAGTCATTAGAAAATTTTCTCAACAGATCTAAATAACACCAGATGTTCTTGGGTTCATTTATTACTATTCTTCGTAAACATCTCTTACTCCATACTGAACTGGGACAAAAGGTATGATTTTCTATTTTTGCCAATAATGTTATTTTATCAAACTGTCGGATACAGGCTACATGGGCAAACTTGACAACTGAAGTTTATTATCAGTACTTAACATCTACAGTGCTGTGAAAAAGTTTAAGGACGCTTCATTGTTTTCCATAATAGCAATGTTCCAAGCTAATTTTAAGACATAACAAAAGCATTTCCATAGGCATGATGCCTATCAAAATGTTCCTCAAGATCTCCTTATTTCATTTATACAAATTATTAGTGTCTCTTTTCACTTCCTTCCAAAATTTGGGTGAAACAATGAGATACTATGCATATATGAGAATTATTTGATGTTCTCACAATTTGTGTGTACTGTAGGACATCAGAATATTTTACTTGAAACATAGAAAAATATTATATGTGAATTGTTATACACATTATAGCAGCATTGCTTTAAATTTTAGTATCAATTTTTTGTTGGCCAGCCTTTATTCTCAATCACAAGTCGGCAGCGACGAGGCATCGAATCGTACAGCTTCTCCAACTCGTTTTCAGTCACAACATGATGCCATGCATGAATTACAGGCTCTATGAGTGTCAGCTTAGTTGTTGGCTTCTTTGAGGAGACTATTTTAGCCATTTTTCACCATGAATTTCTTATTGGGTTCAAGTCCCGGCTTTGTGCTGGCCAGTTAGGTGTTGAGATCCTCTGCTTTTTCATCTACTCTGTAACAGTTTTTGCCCATTGGCATGGTGCATTGTCATCTTCAAATATGTTAATTTCATTTAAAAAGAAGTTTTTTATGATTGGAAGAAGTTTAGCATTGAGATTCTCTATATATTATTTTTGGGCATTAACATCATTCCAGAGCAATTACTGAGTCGACCTACACCTTTTGATGTTATACAACCCCAGAACATAACACCGATAGGGTGCTTAATTGTTCGAAGAATACATTAGGGGTTATATTCCTCATACTGGTATTTTCTAACAAAACAGTTTCCAGCATGATGTGAATTCATCTGAAATAATTACTTTTTTCTAATCATTCACTGTCTAACTACCATGCTCCTTGGCCCAACGTAGCCGGTTTTTTTGCTACTTTTCGGTTAGTAGAGGCTTCCGTCTTGCTTTGCAGCCATGTAGACCATGGCTCGGCAATCTTCGCCTTATCTGGGATGTCGAAGCTGCTGTTCCTGTTGATTCTGAGCATTCTTTGCCAACTCAGAACTTGTTTTATGATGATCCTTCTTGCTGATTCTAATGAGAACCTTGTCATCTCTGGGTGTGCTTATTCTTGGTCGTCCACTTCCAGGTTGATCTGCTACACTGCCAGTCTCCATAAACTTCTTGATAATTTGATGTACAGTTGTCTTTGCTTTGCCAACCTTTACAGATAATTTTCTAATTGAATAACTTTCGTTATGCAAGAAAATTATTACAAACCTTGCTTTTAAAGTAAGATTTACAGCTCTCATTTTGTCTATGCGCAGCACCTAAGTGGACACCATGTAAAAGCTTACAACCAAATGACAGATTTCAAATTATGAAAGAAAGTCATACTTTATGATATCATGATGCCACGCACAAAGTCAAATTTCAGCGTTCAGCCTTTTGTGGTTATCAGAAGCGATAAACTTTGGAAACATAAAAACACAGGAGTTGCGCTTTCTCAGCTGCTTGTGTAGTTAGCCCAAAAATAGGTAGAAAACATTACAGCAGTAAAAATCTATAAGGTGGAAATTGTAGTGCACATTCTAAGGGTCATTTTGATATATAGAACTTGCAGGAAAATACTAAGAACTTCCAAGAAATGCCTATTAAACAAGATACATAGAAATTTCTGCAAGCGTCCTTAAACTTTTTCACAGCACTGTACATGCCTGATTAGTATGCATTATATCTGTGCCGTACTATTTATCTGGGTGTGCAGTTTCAAACTTTTTTCTATAAACACTGAGACTTTTTTTTAAATAAAAGAATAGAGTTTTAGAAAGTTAATTTTTTATGCTTCTATTTTTGATTTCCCAATTCTTTTTTCTCTAAATACGTGCACCTTCATTTTTGTCTGAAATTGATATACCCAAGAGAAAAGCTCTAAGAATTAAATGTTGCAGTTCTTAGCCATTCCTAAAGAACTGGAACTTTCAATAGCTCTCCCCTTTACTATTAGCATTTTTCTTTCACAGATATATGTCGGTAAGCCTGTTTGATTTAAAAGTTTGATGAACTATGTACACATCTAAAGCCTTCATTTTTTTCTTTAGTAAGCTAATGGTGTGAGTTGCCCTCTTTTTTCAAACTTGATGGTTACGGAAGGTTTACTTACAGGAAATGGAATTTTGAAAACTGAGAGTGTCATACAAGCAATGTTGAAGGTGGATAGAGGACACTTTACTAACCGAGACAAATATGCAGATTCTCCTCAGTCTATCGGTTACAAGGCTACAATCAGCGCTCCACACATGGTGAGCTGTTAACACTCTCACCTTCTATACTCTCACCTTCTATACTCTCTCCTTCTACACTCTCACCTTCTATACTCCCATATTCTATACTCCCACCTTCTACACTCTCACCTTCTATACTCTCTCCTTCTACACTCTCACCTTCTATACTCCCACCTTCTATACTCCCACCTTCTTTACTCTCACCTTCTAGTGTTTGAATAACGTTTTTCAATATTCAGTACTACTTATGATGCTTATAAACAAATTTCCTGCATATTATCTCTAACCAATAAAGAAACATGTCATGCAATATTTTGTTGTGCCATATTCATGCAATGCTAGTAAAATTTATCTTCTGAAGTGTTTTTCAAATGTATTCTCATTCAGTTAAGAAAAGTTGTAGTAATAATATTTTAAGGCAATAGTTGTAGACATCCTTTTTATGTGTTGTAAATTAACTCAAAATATTCACAATTGATACGGGTGTAATTTGTAGCCTTTCACAGGCTTGCCCTGCTGTAAGTGGATTTGTTAAATACTGATAAATTTATAGCATGCCTATGCGTTGGAGGCCTTATCAAATCATTTGGTGGAAGGCAAGAAGGCCTTAGATGTGGGATCAGGGACAGGGTACCTCACGGCTTGTATGGCTTTCATGGTATGTAATGCTTATTATCTCTACATATACTGATGACATCACAAATACTGATGACATCACATATATCGTAGTAACATCACATATAGTTGTGACATAACATTTAGTAATGACATCACATATAAGAGTAGTGATGGTTATTATTTCTCTTTAATTATAGAATCTGTCTTATAACATACCCAAACAGCTAGCTGCTCACATTGCATCACCCACCACAAGTAGACAATTACAACTTGGTGTTTGCTAGTTGATTTTCTCAACTGTTTTCATGTCACCCTCACAATGTGTAATGCACTGAATTGTTTCTGAAATGTGATAATTTTGTGTAGCCCTAGGACCAATACTGTGTTACTGAATGTAGGTTGGGGAGACTGGAAGGGTTGTCGGTATCGATCATATCAAAGGTATAGTAGATGACTCGCTAGCAAATATAAGAAAGGATACAAGTCTTCAGGTAACCGAGTAGCTGTGATGGTAACAAACCGATATTTTTTCTGTTTTCTTTCCCAAAATGTAGATTCACAGAACATTGATTTTCACTTAGTGAAGTTTTTATTGCAAACTAAATTCTCAAGCGACAAATTATTAGATTCAATCTTTCACATCATTTGTGCATTTCCTACATTTACTATAGCTGTGTTGGCTAAGCATTAAATGAACTTTAAACAGCTGGCTGCTGCCGTATTTCAGGCGTTATTAGACTCTGGCAGGATGAAGCTGTTGCTAGGAGACGGTAGACTGGGCTATGTGTCAGACGGACCTTATGATGCAATACATGTGGGGGCTGCTGCACCCACCATCCCTCAGTCAGTACGTGAGAAACCAAGTCTATAAAAACCACATTTGCTCCAACATGAGCAGATGTGAACATCAGCTTCATGACTTGTCCTTAGTTATGAAGCTGATATATTACAGACCTTACATTAAATTGTTTCTAAACATATTATCATTGATTATGCAATTATTTTGTATAAACCACCACAGCTGAGTGGTTGTTTAGTGGACTATGTTTACTTTAGCTTGTAGACCAGCTGGCTCCAGGCGGTAGAATGATTATACCATACGGGCCAGAAGGAGGGTCCCAGGACCTCGTGCAGATAGACCGAGCTCCAGATGGCTCTCTCACAAAGAAATCTTTGATGGGCGTTATATATGTGCCCCTTACCGACAGTGAGAAACAGTGGTCCTCTGCTAGGTATCTTTTCTTATGCTAATTTTGTAACTCATTTTACCGTATTCATTCTATTGTATTCACTCTACTGTATTCACTCTACTGTATTCACTCTACTGTAGTAACGCTTCTGTATTCACTCTACTGTAGTCACTCACTCTACTGTAGTCAGTCACTCTACTGTAGTCAGTCACTCTACTGTAGTCACTCACTCTACTGTACTCACTCACTCTATTCATTCGACTGTATTCACTCAATGTTTTATTTTGTAGGAGTGATTTATAGTGCCTGCAGTTGACTCTGATACCAAGTAAACAGTGTAACTGTGTTTCTACTTGCATTTATACTGTCTGAATAATGTCTGTCTAAAATATTCTATATTTCACTATAGCTTCTGTTACATGTACATTACAATAATATATTACTTAATTTCATTTATATAGCAAATTATTAATTGCTGACACAATAAACCATATTTGTCTAATTTTATCTGATAAAATTTGTGCTGATAAATATTATATTTTTTTAAAGCAGGGCTGACCCTGCTATGCATTATTTTGGTATTTCAATTATGTGTGCCTGTGAAATCTGGTTCTATAATAAATATGTGGACACCAGCCTTCAATCAATTTGGACAAACAGACTTAGACTTTGCAAGAGAAAAGATTAATTTATAGAAATTATTGTTGAGAAGATGAATATAACCAGCTGATGTATGATGGAACTAAGTACTCATTAGACCTACTCTAGTACATAAAATCACCTGCAATGGGTGTCAGTTGAATAAGTATCAAATCATTAGGCAGTGTTTGATTATTTAGAAGAAATACAAATTTATATTTTAAGGTTCAGAAATAGGAAACGACTTAGCTGCAACAGCTTGAATTATAATGTTGAAATGCAGTTTTTTAATACTTTATTGAGAAGTAGAAAGTAGGCAATTCCTGCTGCTTTATAATCCTGATACAAACACAGTAATTTCTTTGCGAGTTTACTTCATTCAACTGGCCATATAATCAACTTTTACCAGATTGTTTCTCGATTTTTAATACTGTCAAGCAAAATAAAAATATTTTGTATATTCTGAGTAAAAAAATGAGTAAAAATTAATTTCATTACTAAACACTACTTGGGTACCTAACTGAATAATAAAACAAATACATGAGATTTTCAAAATAAACAGTTTTCTTATTTGATAAAAAACATGACGGTGCTGAAGAAGCATGGCAATCTAAATTATGGACTACACTCAAGTTTAATTGGTAAGTAAAAATATATCGAACAGGCTGTACTAGTCTTTTAAAAATTCCTTGGTATAGTTTATCTAACTTTGTTATTAGACATCACACAGAACATATACATATACGTTGCTAAACCTCTGCACCTACAAAGGAAGCCCATCTTTGACACGCATCAAAAATAAACTAATTGTAAAAATAGTAGCGGAGCACCATCGATATCGGAGAAATTCTAGGTCCAGACACCTCGTGATGTCATAGCTTGAGGAGCAATATTTTAGTAACCAGTTACGCAACCACCAACACTTGAAAATGACATTTACAAACTATTAAACTTTGAACAAGTTTTTGTAGACCAACATTGCCAGAGAAGTTAATCCTCTTCAACATATCTGAGTAGTGGGCCCGATGTAGTGCCAACAATCTTTACTACCTCTGCCCCAATTAAATGCAAACTATAATATATATTTCCTAATTTTTTCGTTTTCTTTCCCTCTTTTTTTAGAAGCTCAATCAGTAATATTTCTTTAAACTTTGACCTTTTGATTATAGACTTAAGTGACTTCAGTCCATCATTGAAGGTGCGTAGAAATAGCGCAGCATTTGGTATAGAGAGGTAAAACATGCCTACAACAAACAGATTTGTTGATACACAAAAAAAAAATCCACTAAGAGTGAAACATTTACATTCATAGTAATATGCTATCTGTTTGATTTTACAATTTAAAAATATAAAAACGAAATTTGAAATCCTAAATGCCTCAACAAAGTCGTGCACAAGTCCTGGCAGCTGAAATGAAAGTTTGATCAGCTGAATGCTTTAGCATAGAACTTGCCAACAACGTACGGAAATGGTTTATATCACAGTTTAAACTTTGGAAGTTACTTTCTCTTTTCAAGTTTAAAAATAAACAGAACATCACATGATCAGTTGGAAACTTCATGGTTTAGCTACCTGTAACTTCAGACGTGAGATATCCAGATCTAACCAAAGTATTTATTTGTGTCTCCGTTAGATTTTGCAATAGCTGCTTGCCACTGAGTTCCACATCTAATTCACCTTCAGTACAAAAGGCTATAAACCCATCTCCTGTCTCTTTCTCCAATTCTAGTTCTTCAATTTGTCTTTCAACTAAGGTTCATAAAACAACACACATATCTATCCAAAAGAGTGTAATATAAAAAATAAATACACAGTGAAATTAATAAAACATGATAAAATATGAATCACTGTGTGTTGGTTAAGATGCACGGGATACTGACAAAGCAATACCCGTGACAAGACTGAATTTGTAGAGCACAGTTTATAGTCAGTGAAGACTTACTATACACAGCAACTCTCAAACTCTAGTGCTAAGCAACGCTGAGATGATTTCTTCACAAACACTTTTAGCTCACAAAATGAAAGACGCCAGAACTATAAAGAGCACAGCATACCTGTATTTAAGTACTCCTTCTTATTAACTATGCCATAATAGCCAGCATCTAGTTTGACGATTACTATATGACCTTGACATCTAAGAGTATTAATTTCATTGTCTATTTGTGTGTGATCCACAAGGATAGAATACAACTGGCTCTGTATGACAATGGGCGGAATCTTTTCTGAAAAAAGATGGTATTTTTGTGATAGCTAAGTAAACAACTGAAATATCATTTGACGATGAAAAAAAAGAGCTACAATCTTAGCAAGGAAAAGATGATAGATTCATTTTTTTTCAAAAATAAATCAAACAACTACTTGGTGTACAAAAACCTACCACAAAATTGTCGCCAATCGACCAGCTCTCTGATATATTTTATACACTCTTGCACATTTGTGGGCCGCGGAACATCATCAGAGAACAAGATATCTAATCTTGCTTCTGCAGCTTTCCTCTTGGCTGTTAGCAATTGATCAACGTTAGAACGCAGTTTTCTCTTTAGCATCCCAGCTTAACTATCAATATGAAAATATAGATACCTTTCAGTTTTGTAATTATTGTCTTACAGTATGTTAAACACACTTAAGAACTGTTATTATTAATGTTATTGTATTTGTTATACTAACACTAATGCTTTAACTTTAAGTTCAACTTGATCATAATGTAAATGTAACACTAACACTATTAGTAATTGTCACTGCAAAGCAAGTATTTGCTCTGTGATTCCTCTAAGACTAAGTATAATAGCAAATTACTTTTAGTAATAGTTATACTTATAATAGCTGGAATAATTACAGTATAGTAAAATTAAATCACTAAAAAATTAAATAAATATAATGATTTTAATGACACTTATTAATAATAAATAGTGCTAATAGTAAAAATAATACTAATTAGTAATTACTATGAATAAGAGTAACTCATACTGCAACGCAAACAGTAAGACTAAAGTCTAAATCTAATAGTAATTACTAATTACTAATTAGTATAACTAGGAGTATAACTGATCTGATACTACCACTTTACTAATAGTATTAGTATTACTGACTGTTACAATAAATATTTCAATTTGTATCTGTATTTAGCTTTACAGTTACAGTTAGACTTAGTGTTACTGTTAATGTTGTGAGTTAGTCAGACTCAGTTACCAATACTAGTAGTAATAGTAATAGTAATAGTAATAATAATACTATTGCTATTACTATTACTAGGTGAAAGTGTAGTAATTTGTGCAATTACTGAGCGTGAGTTATTTACTTGCGTATAGTTAGCTGGTTATTCTGTTATCAATTACTAAGGTAGCTGTCGAGTAATTATATTTATTATCCACAATAAAGCATAAACCAAACATCACATCAAATTATCCTATACAAGAGTCAACTACTAACACATGTTACTACTACAAGCCTCCGCTTACAACAACGTGATATAATGTTAATAACCCGGGAAGTGTCACGTGACTCGGAAGCATATCTTCCGGAGCTGCTAATTGGTTGCCGCATAAGAGTCTAAGTATTCCAAGAGTAGGGAGAGGGCGATTCCTGTATTTGTACTTGCACTACTCACTACACCGTCCCCCCCAGCAGAAAGCCCTACTTTCTGATAACACAATAAAAAACATAATGAAAAACCATACAATAATCCAAAAAGGAAAATATACATAAGTAAACCCACAAAGAGTAAGAAAAGAAATAGTTAAACACGACAACGTTTACATTAGAAGACAACAGGGTGATCGATCACACACATCTAGTCAGCTATTAAGAGAGAGGGTGCTTACCAGCACGCGAGCCAATGTCGGAGCGCTCGTCACATTCCAAACGAGCTATAGCTCAACGAAGGTGCCTACCCCAGGCATTCTCATTGGTTGGACTCTGCTTCTTGTAGCGACCGTGCTCTGTGTCGAGCCTGTCGGGCCCGTAGCCGCCTCTTCAGTCGTCCCACTGAGTCCTTCAACTGGTATAGACCTGTCGTCGTATCCAGCAAGTCAGGGGCAAGTTGTGTGAACTCGGCTTGCAGTCTTAGAAGCCGCTCTTCTACGTTAGCCAGCTGGCTAGGCCTTGGTGGGGTTATAGGGGTCTCCGTTATACGGGATATGGTTGTTTCTTCTACTTCTGGGGTGTTGCTAGGGTTGACGGGGGTAGGAGGTGGGCCCTGAACCATAGGGGACTTATGGCGGGCAGATAGTAACAGTACGTGAAACCCTGACGTTAGTGCGGCCAGGGTAATAGCCTTCCTGATGACTGGTTTGATGGCATCCAGGTATAGGGGGAAACTGTCTTCATCAACAGTGTGGTTCTCTGCGGCGAAGCAGCTTAGCTTATGTACTGTCACGGGATACGGGTAGACGTCGTGGAACCCGCAGGGACAGAAGTGGAGTAGGAAATGGGCATCTACATGTAAACGCAAGGAGCGGTGCGACGGGCACTCCTCAAAGCAGACCTGGCAGGTTCGGTGTGGTCCACTGGGTCCCCAGGCTTCTTCAATTCTCCTCTCTGTCGTGGGTGACACCCAACGGTGTCGTCGGCGGAGTACTACTGGTATGCCATTCTCCATTACAGGCTCTTCTTCCATAGACAGAGAGGTTGGCTGGTCCCGTGACCGGGAGGTGGTCACTCGAGTGTGATCTGAAAGAGTAGCAGTGTTAAAGATTATACACTGAGGCACCGTCGGCGTGTACAGCCTGACCGGTACTCTGTTCAGTTACACTCGTGAGATTCAGGCTAATGAATAGTTGATGGAGAACACACTCGCTATGACAGATTATTTAAAATCAAAGTCGACGTGTATTCCCACCACTGTTTATCATTATCGAATCTCCAGCTTAGCTAGTGTAGCTAAGCTGACTGATGCAGTCTAGTTATCGTACCAAAAACATAATTAACTCACCCTTCGATCCAGAATAGTAAGACATTTTGGAATGAAAGTGGTAACTGACTACTGTTTACTGGCACGTCTACTCTCGACTGCATCAACATAGGAAAAGACCGGACAGCGTGGTTGTGAAACGTGACTAGGGCTTTTCACTTCCAGCGGATGAATCTCGTGTGAGATTCCGCCGAGGCAAAAGTTGAGATTCTCGTGGTGATCACAACTCCCACGGCTCTTTGCCTGTTTTCCCATGCGAGGCCTCTCTAGACTTTTGTTACTGCCGCTTATACCGCGGTCACGTACACAGTCTCTGAGACACGCTGGAAGTTGCCTAGTGTATGGTCCTGGTCCTATGTTGGTATCTCCTTGCGGAGCCCCTCCCACGGGGGGTTTTTGCACTTCCGGACCTGTTTCTGGTTCCGGAAGTGGTGATGATGGCAGGCTTGACGTTGGGGGCGGTGGGCGCACTTTCAAGGACGGAAGTGGCCTTTCTCGCCTCGCCAAGTCTTCCTGACGTGTCATGGAGGTGTTTCCGGCCAGGTTGACAGTCTCCGCCTGCCGAGACCTTCTCGCACAATGCGTCTGCCGCCCCGCTTCACCAGGGAGACGGCTATGCTTGTTGGTCTGGCAGACTTTGCACCGTCTCACTCTGCGTCGGATATCCCGTTCCATGTTAGGCCAGTACCACCGGAGTTGTAGCTTGGTGACCACCCCTTGGACTCCTCCGTGAGTCTCCTCGTGGGTGTCTTGTATCAACTTCCGGCGGATGGCAACTGGGCAGACAACCCTCTTCCTGGCTGGCTGTCCGTTGTTGGCGGCCAAGGTCATGGTTAGCAGACCATCTGGCCCGACCCGCAGAGAGCTCCAACGTTGACAGTACAGCCGTAACTCGGCGCATCCCTGTCGCCGTTGTGTACTACTGGGTCGTCGCCCCTCCTGTTTCGCTCGGTACACGTCGGCTACCACCCCAGGAAGGCATTCCTGGAGCTTCGGCAGCTCCCTAACGTTACCAGCCCATACAGGTTTGGCGCGGAGGCTCTGGGCAGCCTCCGGGGGCGTGTCAGCCCTCTGTTGAAGTGGCTGAGCAGGGGCGGTCCTCGCCGCCCGTGGTACCTCACGGCAGCCTGCTCTATTTAGGCGGGCTCCGTGGTCTGTGTGGCTGAACGCCTCACTGTACCCATGTGGCAACCTAGCCATAGCCTGGCGCTTCCCATTGCCTGTGCAGCCACGCGTCCCTGGAGGAGGGGAGGCGTGGGTTGGGACGGTCCTCCGCCCTCGAGACGGGCTCTGCTGAGGACCTTCCGTCGTAGCTCCCGACGACGGCCCAATGGCTTCCTCCTGGACAGGATGGAAGCGACCCAGCATGGATCTGGGTGGTAGGTCTACTGTCTCTGAGAAGGGGTTGACACACTGCACTGAGATCTCTCCTTGCCCCGTGAGCCGGCTAAAACTACGGGCAAGTTGGACTCTCGAGTGCGTACTTTCGACAACTCCCAACTTAGAGGTTTGGCCACCGTCTACCTTGCAGCGGACGGTAGCCCGGGAGTGGCCTGGTATAGTACAGCTCCGTACTACCTGCACTGCTCCCGCTAGAGGACGACCAAACTTATCGACACAAGCGAGCTCCTTGTCGCCCATGATTATCGCAGATTTACTGAAATCGATGCGACAACCGTGTCGTTGTAAGAATGGCATCCCGAGGATAGCATCCTCGTTGAGCTGCCCGACGATAAACGTCTCTTGGATGGCCTGGTTACGGACGTAACCAGTTAGCTCAATAATGCCGTAGAATGGAATGCACGACCCGTCTGCCAAGGTGCCATGATCCCCCTCGTACGGTGCCAACCTGTCCTTGACCTTAGCGCTGAGGGTGTCAAAGAACTGACGGCTAAGGAGGTTGGTGGTGCAGCCGGAGTCAAGGAGGAAGTTGGCAGGCTTGCCGGCTAACTTCCCTGGCAGGAAGTAGCTACTTCCGTGCGGCTGCAATTGAGTGTGCCGTGGTTGCACCTCCCTCGCTGTGGGTCGAGGGGTCCACGGTTGGCGGCGACTATTGACCAGCTGCCGAGGTTGGGGCGGTACGCCTTGCGGCGCTTGTACCGTTTCCCTCGCAGGCTCTGTGGTCAACCGTCTGCCGGCTCCGTGTTGGTGCCGGAGTGGCGTAGAGGACCCAGGCGGCGAGTGGCTTGAGCCTACTTGCCGCGGGGGTCGCCACTTCACAGCATCTCCGCGCGGCGCCCAGCGGGGCGACAGACGCGCGGGCCTCCCTGGGTGATTCACAGACGGCCCGCAGGAGGTGGGAACATCTGCGGGCCGGGGTAGTTTAACCCTGGTGGGAGTTAAGGGCAGTTTCTCTGGAAATGTCCTGGCCTTCCGCATTCCCAGCAGAAGTGGTGCCCCATGCCTGGTGATTGTACCTGCGGCCCGCAAGGCTCACGGGCAGTATCTACCTGGCTTGGGGAGGCTAATGTGGTGACCAGTTTATCTAGCATGTCAGTCATCTGTGAGATTTTTGACGCTAGTGACATCTGGTTCACACTAGCCACCGCGGAGGGTTCCGCATTTAATTCGGTGTGAGCAGTAGAGTGCTCCGTGGTCACCTGGCGGGAGGCCACGCGGTTGCGGTGCATATGAGTCGCCAAGAGATAGGCTTCTCCCACCGCAAGTGCATCTTCGACTGTGGTGACTCCCCTCGCTTGGAGTTGATGGTGGAGCCCCAAGTCGTTGATGGACTGCACGAAGGCATCATAGGTATACCTCTCACGGTGTACCGGAGGCAGATCGCGGAATGCGATCTGCGCTAATGGGTACACCGTGGCAGCGTGCTCTTCTAGTGACGTGTGAGGATCACGCTGCATCCTCTGTAGACGGGCCCGCGCATCTATGGGAGAGATGCCAAAACGGGCCCGCAGGGAAGCAAAGATTCCGTCTATGTCAGGTCCAGCTCCGTACGGCTTAGCTTTGCCCGTCAGCGCCATCCTGAGCTTTAGCAACGCCACCCTTGGCGGCCATTCTGCAATCTCCATTACATCCTGGAATTCTTGGATGAACTGCTCCACTGCTTCTTCGCCAGTGAAGTTGGGCGCCTTCAGCCGATATCTATCTTCACCATGCTCTCTAAGAATTCTCACTTCTTCATCTAACACCACTGGTTCCACAGGTATATCAACATTATCTCTCTCACCTTCATTCAGTGGAATGGGTAGCTCCGTGCCGTCTTCTGCCATGACTGCTATACGCAAGATCCCACTGCTGCCACCACTGTAGTAATTTGTGCAATTACTGAGCGTGAGTTATTTACTTGCGTATAGTTAGCTGGTTATTCTGTTATCAATTACTAAGGTAGCTGTCGAGTAATTATATTTATTATCCACAATAAAGCATAAACCAAACATCACATCAAATTATCCTATACAAGAGTCAACTACTAACACATGTTACTACTACAAGCCTCCGCTTACAACAACGTGATATAATGTTAATAACCCGGGAAGTGTCACGTGACTCGGAAGCATATCTTCCGGAGCTGCTAATTGGTTGCCGCATAAGAGTCTAAGTATTCCAAGAGTAGGGAGAGGGCGATTCCTGTATTTGTACTTGCACTACTCACTACAAAAGTTACCAAATCTTATACTTATAATATATGTAATACTAATACTAATAGTAATAGCAATACTAATATTAATACTATTCCTAATACTAATAGTAATACTAAATCTAATACTAATAGTAATACTAAGTCTAATACTGATACTCATACTCATAGTCATACAGTATGAGTATGACTCATAGTCATACTGATAGTAATACTAATAGTATAGTAATACTAATGATAACATTAATTTAATAATTGCTTTATAGATTTTAATTGTTAAGTAAAGTTTACCTAAAAAAGGATTTAATAAGATTTTTTTATTTTATGATTATCATTATGATTATAAAACAAACGATTATTTAAACTAGTGGTAGTAGTGAAACATGAGTTCAGAGTTGTAGATCTTACCTTCAATAACTTAATAATACAAGTTGAAGTATACTATTAGTATTATTTTAATATAATATATTGCAATAATTAGAATATTTATATATTTCAACTTATATTATAGTGTTATTGGATGAAAAATCTACTATATTAAAAAATAATAAATATTATAATTATTATTCAGAGCTAACGGAAACATCGTAGAACACGGCAACTTTAGTCGCTACAAGAGATAACAAATAGTCTAATTGTCGTGCACAAACAATAGAAACTAGCGCTAAAATAGTAGAACAAGTTTTGGCCTGGATTGCTTAGCTTCTGAAAAAGAAGACAACTCTATAGGAAATTGTGCGCGAATTTTTTATTACAACCAAACTCGACGCCACAGCTGCAAAATCCAGGAGGACATGCTACACGATTTAAAAATAATTATAGTGAGACAATAAGCAACAGAAGTAATAATTATGCTTGCATGAAAAACGTATAAGTAGGTAGCAAATATTGCCATAGATTAGATGTGCTACAGACTTAGAAGGGCATTTACCAGAAGAAAATTCAAACCTACAAGAAAGGGGTTGGCATGTGAAAACTAGGTATTTCATTTAATTTAGGGTAAAAACAACATTTCTGAAAACATTATAAAAATTGGCTACATATTTTATAGTTACAAACAGAGTTTCAGATTTATTATAACAAAAAGGTAATGAATATATTATTCACAATGTTTTACACAAGTAATGTAATTGCACAGTTGTTAAATAGAAAAGTTCTTAATTGAGTCTAGCTACAATAATTTGATAACTAGACATACAGATCATAAATCAGCACTGAGTACTGCAGCTGTGTCTAACAAAGTCCTGGTAGAGAAGGAAACAGCCCTTAGCACTAGGAGCTAGGTCCTGCCAGAAGTTCGTCTGCTGTATGCTCATCAGCTGGTCATGTGACACGAGATGGACTTGTGTTGACTCACTAGCCTCACTCTGACTTCCTGTATTATACAGAGTGGTGACCTCACAGCCAGATAACTCCGTCCTGAATATTTCAGAATAAAAGTAGACTTTAGTGTAGCCTGGTGACAGACAAAATTATGAGGTTCTATAAGCTAGCCAAGCTGTCAGAGTTGTCTCCCCAATAGAGGTGATTCACGTTCAAAATTAATTTATCTAAATATCTAAATAAACCCACAGTGGTTCAAGATTAAAGCTGAACAAAATATTGTATAGAATAGCTAATATGAGCCAAGGTGGAAAATATTGAAACAGCCATCTTTAAAAGAAACAAGTGTATTTCTAAATCAAACTACACGAGTTGCTTGCCCAACAGAATTAGATCCATCAATTGCTACAGCACTAGCCCTAGATGTAGATGAGTGAGGAGTAGCTCAACCCACCTTACAAGATATTCAGAACTGGGTCTATTGTGACTGTGTTTGTTGAGGGCCACGCCAAGTAGCAGAGGGGCACTGAGAGAATGGAGGGGCAAGTTGACCTCGTCTCGCACTTCTCGTAGTATCGACGAAAATATCTCAGATACAATGGCCTCAGGTGTGAATAGAGATGTGTTTGATGCACCGCGCAAAATTTCCTGAAAAATATTAACAGATGACATTTAAATACATGTGTAGAGGATATAGTAGTGTAGAGGATATAGTAGTGTAGGGGATATAGTAGTGTAGAGGATATAGTAGTGTAGAGGATATAGAAGTGTAGAGGATAAAGTAGTGTAGAGGAAATAGTAGTGTAGAGTATATAGTAGTGTAGAGGATATAGTAGTGTAGAGGATATAGTAGTGTAGAGGATATAATAGTGTAGAGGATATAGTAGTGTAGAGGATATAGTAGTGTAGAGGATATAGTAGTGTAGAGGATATAGTAGTGTAGAGGATATAGTAGTGTAGAGGATATAGAAGTGTAGAGGATAAAGTAGTGTAGAGGAAATAGTAGTGTAGAGTATATAGTAGTGTAGAGGATATAGTAGTGTAGAGGATATAGTAGTGTAGAGGATATAGTAGTGTAGAGGATATAGTAGTGTAGAGTATATAGAAGTGTAGAGTATATAGTAGGGTAGAGGATACAGTAGTGCAGAGGATATAGTAGTGTAGAGGATATAGTGTAAATTTAGCAGGACAAACACACCTTGATTCAAATAGAAAAACAAAACTCAAGCAAAAGACTGTGGGGAAGACAACTATAATATGAACAAACATATGAGCACATAACTCCATGTGTACAGAACATGTGTATGAATATTATACTACCAAACAGACTGTAAGCTGTGACAAAGCTAGTTTATTTATGCTGTGACAACCCAAATCTTACTAGCCTCATTTCGTTGACGATATTAATTATTCTGGCATTGTTACTCAAATCATAAGTATTTTCAGCAACATGAATTTTTGTGTCTGAGGGCCAAAGTACCAGATCTTCTTCCGTGGTGGTTTCACTTACCTCGGGTTCAGGGTGGCCCCCGGGTACATCATACAATAGAGGAGCCTCTGCACACTCACCACTTCTTTTCAATAGTACTATTTGATTGTCGGAGGTCAATAGCACACACCCCACACCTATAAAACATCGAAATAAGAGAGCTGAGTCTTTATAGCAACTTTTGAGCGAGATATTTCTGCAAACTGAACAACGAGTCCCTCTGCCGACTCAGTTGCACCAGTTACTATGCGGTTAATCAATCGTAAATCAACAGTGACTCAACAACCACTCACCAGTTACTCAAAACTCACCCAACAACTACTTATCAGTTAAATAACAGTCACTGGAAAGTGACTCATCAGTGACTCATCAGTGACAAGAAGCGAGCTCTTTGCAACAGACACTCACCCAGAGGGTCAGCCATGAATGCCTGCGAGTTGCCAGCAGCGTTCCTCCCCATTTCCTGTAAGAGGTCCGCATCTGGAGAAAAGTTGGTACCAAGAAAATCTTTGTAACATGTTAGCCCAAGGTTCCATTGGGTCCTACCAGTTGACAGGAAACAAGGTGGTTAGAAAAACAGTCCTATTTAGATGAATTTAAGAGAGAGAAAGCAACTCCAAAAAAAATACAATATAAATTCTTGATGGTAAAATGATGTGTTCAACAGTATTGGTCTTCTCACGGCCACTGAACAGTAAGCAAGAGAGACAACTCCATATTGCTAAGTGCCAAATAGTTGCCTGATAAAATATGAAAGCAGAGACTGGTTTATACCTCATCATTCTAACCTTCCGCTTTCTGATGTTGAAACAGAGTGAAGTCTAAATTTGCTTCCATTCCACAAAGTCTTGTTAGCAGAGCAACGGCTACTCCAAATACTTTCTATTGCGCCTTCATGACTGCTCGGAAGTTGCCTTCTATTGAAGTCAGCAGAAAAGCACACAACTAAATCTGATTGGCTGATTGGTTTATCCCCATGGCTATATAATATAGAGACATCATCATCTTCCATACTTTCTGCAATATTAAAAGTGGACACTAAATAAATGTTTTTAATCACAAAACAAAATTGAATCTCATTAGAATGCTATTAGATATTTCTTGGTGCTATTGGCAGAAAATTAAGTAAAACAATAATGGTGGAAATTATTCATAAATCCAGAGTAAATTTATAACTAATTTATTGTTTGTAGACTGATGTGAATAAAATTACAGAAAGCACAGCTTTAAACATTAGCTTATTACAAAATTTGATAAAAGCACCGAATTTTTCAATTACATCGAATTAAAAATAACACTATTATTTTCCTATCATAAAATATTAATGCAAATTCTGTCCCCCTCCTTGTGATAATGCTATATGTTAATCTCAATTTATAGCAACTACCAACTGATTACAATTTTAAATTAACAGAATACAAATTGTCATTGGTACATATTAAATTTTTTAGAATTTCGGCTTTCTATGACTACCTGTACTATTACTCTTCATTGCTGATAGATTATTACTATTACTGATGCTGGCCTTGACTTTTACTAACTAACTATAAAACTACTAGTAGCACAAAACTATAATATTGAATATCTGTCTAATTGACAATTTAAGCAAGATGATTTTATCTAAATTAACAATTATAAGCATAGATTATTATACTATTAATAAATGCTAGTGATAAGACTAAGTAAAAATGATGAACACAGATATAACCATAATAATTTTACTATAATATTAATCATAAAAAATGAGAAAATTCTTAATACAATTACATGGAAAAAAAACCATTACTGTAGCCAGCAACTGTAAAACTAAATACAATGAATAAAATGGAAGCAATAAACAAAAATTATCCGACAGTATGAAACTCTAACAAATTGAAATCTTTTATACTTGCTACCATACCTTATTACTGTTTAGCATTACAACTGATTCAAATTATTAAAATTAGTTATTAGACTAACTCTCAGCAGACATGTAAGTAAATTGGATGTACAACCAAAATTGAATATCAAAATTGATATGGTTATAAATCATTAATTAAACTTATTCATATTGAACATGTTTGATGCCTTTGCTTGCAATTTTGTAGGTTTGGTGACTTTATTTCACTTATAGCAACAATATGAATAATTTAATAATAATATGAACAACTATTACTAGGATTAGTTTTACATGTACAAGTACTAATAGGAGCACATTGCCATTGTGATAGTCATTAACTTCAAGTTTGACAATGATTATGACAATTAATATTATCATAATCATCAATCTAATGATAAATGGAAAACTATTCATTATAAATTAAATGTAATATAAATTATATTGATAATAAAAACATCAAATTTAATTTGAAATTATTAAATTAAAATATAGAACTTATTAATACTTAAACTCACTTATTGACAATATACAATCAAATATTACTATTAGTATCATAATCATAATGATAATATAAATATTAATTGCGATGATTTCATAATTTCAAACTTGAAGCTTTGACTTATACTACTTATAGTAATAGTAATACTGATAGTTATTCAATATTTTTGATTATATTATTATTAATTTATAATAATAATTTAGTTTTACTATTAGTATTACTATTAGAGTATTACTATTTACTATTAGTATTAGTATTGCTTACTATTACTATTGGTATTTGAATTTTAACCTTAAACTTAAAGTAAAAGTTTTAGTTAAAGTATTTTACTTCAAGTTTTATAGTTATTATCAATGTGAAACTGAATGTCATGGCCTAGTTATTTGTGAGTAAAACTTAAAAGACCAACAAATCACTATACGAATCTGACTCACTCAAAACCTGAAGGAAAAGCTAAGAGACCAAATAGCTAGAGGCTATGATGGTAAACCAATCGCAAATAAAAAATAGATGACTTAAACCACAGGCCAAAAGTATTGAACAACATAATACTTTGTTTATAATATACCCTACGCACGTGCTTCACACGGGTTTTAAACCAATAATATTAAAGCCTCCACCCAATCACTACATCGAATTTGGGATGATCAATTCATTATGCACTATCCCAACTGAGTCCCGCGTTTGAAGCATCATTAAAATTACTAGAGCTGGTCATAACTTGATGAGCTACACGCATACAGCGGTTCAACATTCATTACATACCTCTTTCTTTAACTGGCGCTGCTACAACTCTTGAATGATAGAGATTGCGCGTGAACCGAGTTGAAAGCGGTTGTTTACACAGAAATTCGGTTTTATGCAGTTGACAAGCACTAACTGTATTTAATTTTCAACTACCTTGCAGACAAGAATAGGCGAACAGGTTTACTTTCTGCAATTTAAACATATAAACTTTAACATTATTAAAATTGATATAGCAATAGTACAAATACAGTTTTACAGTGGGTTTAACAACTAACAAGTAGTTCAACTTCAATGGAGAAAAGGATACAGCTGGAGAGCAGAGGGCGACAGCCCTCTGAAGTAAGTAGCATTTTATTCTAAATCTAATTATTGTTATTGCTCCAATTCTACAGCTAATGCTAGTACTAGTAGTAGTATACTATAGCTATGAGATTGAGTATGCCACTGTATTTGATAGCTTAGTAACACCAAATTCAAGACCAATGGTCAATGGCAATACTGAATACTCCAATAGTAACACTAACTCAGACATTGACACCTCAGTTAGTAACCGTAGGTCAAAGTGAAAGTGTAAGCATGTGCAAACTAAGTGTAAGTACACTAGTCACTGGTAATCACAATGTGTAGCATAGTGTCCGTGATAGTCATACTGATAGTCGCTTAGACTTTTAGTTTTAGAGTTACTGTAACTGTAAGACTACGTGTAACACTAATTGCTATTGTTACTGTTAGTTCTTAGAGTTCCTGTTACTGTTAGAAGTACTACTCTACTAGACCTAGTAGTAGTACTAGTAGTAAATGTAATTGCTTGATAATTATTATATTTATTATAAATATATAAATTTTTGTTGTTGTTAAATCGGTTGTACTTAACTCACCTCGTAAAAATTATTGATTTATGACAAATACTAGTACTACGCCCAAGTCCAGGGCTCATTTTGATTTTAATGTTGACAGTTTGAGTTTGAGTTTAATTTTGAAAATGAATATCAACATTTAAATTAAAGTTTCACTTTTACAATTACTTTAAGCTTAAGGTTAACCAATGTTTAATCATCAATTATTTGCAGTTGCAGAACATGTTGAAATTAGCAGTAGCAGTATAATTACTCATTAGATTTACTACTAGTATTATAGTAGAGTATAATTTTGCTCACCAGTTTATTATCAGTATTAAATTAAATTTAACTATAAGTGTAAGTCAATTAGTATTACTATTATTCAATGGTCAATTAGTATTACTTTGCATCACCATCATCACCCCATGGTGACGATCCACTTCAAGTTGAAGTTTAACAAGTACAACTTGAAAAGTACAACTCAAAAATTGCAAGTTAGAAGTATGGTACTCACTAGTAGTTAAACTTGAAGTACTATCACTATCAGTCTAATAGTTATACTTATAGTAATAAGTACTAGTTAAGCAGTTAGTAGTGAGCAAAGAATAAAATCAAAAGTAAAAATTATTACAATATACATGTTAAGATGTTGATCATAAATGTATCTATTTTGCTATTAACTTAAATTTAAGAAAGAGTATTAATGTATGTAACCTTGTCACATTCCACTATAAATAATGAATCAGAACTGATCGCCTAAATAAAGTCAACTGCTTAATATGAGGACTAGCCACATAAGTATCTGTTGAATGTAACACCACAGATATTACTATCTATATTGCTTAGGCTATTAGTCTATCCGTCATACTGTCACTCATAGTAATAATGTAACTGTACCTCTAGTCTTACTTAGTAGTATTGTACATCAGAGTCATTCCTACTGATAGCTATAGCTTGTGATATATATTATGTTGAGGTAATAATACACTTATTTTTGTTTTGTTTAAATTTTAATTTTAAAAAAGAAATTTGTTTTGTTATAAATATCTTTAATGTCCTGTTCTTTCAACACACGTGACCTAGTACTCACAGGATAGAGTGAGTGTGATTGTCAATATGATCATAGGGCTCGTAAATACTGCAAGTTTCTCTGATATCCATACTCTATCTCAGCCTTGTGTGTATTAGTATAAGTGTCAAACTGGATGCTGTTTTGTACTATTGATAGCTAATTTCATTAGTGAAATTATTTATAAAAATTATAAGAATAAAAATAATACTTGGTAGATAATTTTAAATTAACATGGAAAATTATGTTTAAATAATAATTTCACTCTTGTCTATAATTAGCCATTTGAATTAACTTTGCTTAGTTTCACATGTCTTGTATTCTCAAACTCAATAAGTCAATAGATGCAACAGTCAGGTTGAGGGTTAATGTATCTGTAAAAGGAAACTCATCTAAACAACACTTGCATGGCTAACTAGCCCACCCATCATAAGCAGGTGAAAACTCCGAGTTCTGTTTTTTAATCATGAAATCAAATTCCCACCTTTTTTATATGCAACTAAATTTTATTATGTACAATTATTTAATAATGGCTAGCAAATATTACTTTATTTTGCTGCCCTAGCAACTATAAAACTTTAACTTAGTAAACCACTTCATCATCTGTAGTAAACTCTGTATTTAACTTTACTGTGGAAATAAAATGAATTAAAATATAAGTTTTATACAAAGCTAATGCAGTAGGAAAAGTAGTAGCTGTACATATAAATAGTTGTAGTTAGTTACTGCATGGAAAAATAACATGGAGGTATAAAAATTAGACCTACGGTAGTACTGCATTCGAATATCTAAAAGGAATTGGTTTTAGCTAAACGATTCTAAAACATATCATAGTACATAGCATTTGCTGATAAAAAGTATTCATTTATTTAAAAGGTTCATTTTCTTACATGGCAAACTCAAGCATGTCTGCGAGGAAAATAAGTTGTTGTGATGATTAGTTCATAGCCTCAAATTCTAACAGGGTGATGTTGGTATAGCCCCTCCCTCTACCATGCTCTTTGTGAAATTTTAACTTTAGTTAAACAAATGTGAGGGAGAGAAAACTGCACAATTTATGAGCACCTTTGGTATTATTTTGAAAAGTCTCTCATAATTTCACTTTAAATTCTTATTTTGAAATTAGCTTCAAGTTCTAACTCAAATCCCTGCTAGTGGTTGCTTACTCAAACTACTGTAAAGATGACAACAAAAGTTGGAGTTGTGCTCACTTGCTAAGTAGCCATTTTGATTAGAGCTATCACTAAAATTTGCTAGTACCTTCATTGAAATACTACACTTTTCTGGAGATGTGTAGTCTGCTTTCTTTGTCCCTCTCAGCCAAGGCACTTACTGAAATGCCACTTTATTCTGCCCTAGATCAGGGACAATATGCTAGCTTCACTATGACAAATTCCCTCAATACTGTTCACTGGTGGTGATTTCTAATGGCCATCTAAGCTACACGGCAGTAAATGATTTTAGCTCGTAGTGCTACATTGCGCCTGTAGCTCACTGCTACGGGATATTATTGTTATAGGGTTGGCATTATACTGGGGTAATTCCACACACTATCAAATCAATCATCTCATATAACGGCTGTATAAACATTTGACTGCTAAGAGTAGTGCTATGCAGTAGAGCACACAGTAATGCGAAGGTTCGTGTCAATGAATACAAAGTGTGAAGGATGCGTGGATACTGCAGTAGGCCGTCGCCATACATAGTTCATTCCCGCTATATAACGCAAGGCGCTACCTGAACCGGTGACGCGTAAACAGCATTTCATTGGCTGATCTGTTGCAGCAGAGTCACGTGTGCACACAACTCTTTGTTATTTGAAAATTCCTATAATCGCCATTGATTTGTCCTGTTGCCAGCATTAGACACAGAGTGACTAAGATAGTTTATCAACTTTCTACCAATTCTATATTAGTTATCTCAGTTTTTTCTTTACTAGAAATTCATTAGTTTCATAGTTGTAAAAATGTCAGTAAAAACCAAATACCACTTTTTTTTCAATAACTACTTGCCAAGTACCTTCTCTGAGCTGCCTTCATGACACTCGCATGCTATATTTCAGATAGTAGAGTTGAATCTAGACAACTGCAGAGCCACGAATATCGAGGGCCTAACAGAAGAGTTCACAAACTTAGAATCACTCAGTCTAATCAATGTTGGGCTGACAACTCTTAAAGGATTCCCCAAACTGCCCAATCTAAGAAAGGTACGTGCGGTGTGCGTTGTGAAGAGACATAGCATGGCATGTAGCAGTATGTAGTAAGACGTGTGCAGTATGTGTGTGTGGTACTGTGTAGTTTAACATGTACAACATTTGTAGTATAACATGTACAGTATGTGTAGTCCAACATATACAGTATGTGTAGTACTGTAGTATAACATGTGTAGTACTGTAGTATAACATGTGTAGTACTGTGGACTGCATTGTAGTTGGAGTTGAGTGACAACAGACTCTCTACCGGACTCGGTGCCCTCAAAGAATGCCCTAATCTCACAAATCTCAATCTCAGTGGGAATAAAATAAAAGACATAGACACTCTAGAGCCCTTGGTGAGTCTGGCCTCCTTAAGCAAAGCAGATTTAGCTGAGAGCACTTTTAAGGGAAGGGAGGGGGGTTGTCTACCCGCCAAACTATGATTTTGGCTATTTCCGCCCAAAGTGATTACATTTCGAAGCTTCAGAACTTTTATGGTTATCAAGTATGCTATCTGTTGATTGTTGGTTTCTTTCATATCTGTTAGTAGTTTGGTTGTTGAGGGTTGTGCTCTCAATGATCTCTCTGATATCCTAGACACAAGACGCGTATGATTGTTGTAGAAATCACTGGAGAACCTGAGGGTGTTGGACTTGTTCAACTGTGAGGTGACAACTCTGGGAACATACCGCGAGTCGGTGTTTGCTCTCCTCCAGAGTCTCATATTCCTCGACGGGTTTGACCGTGACGACCAGGAGGCCCCCGACGAGGAGGAAGATGAAGACGGGGCTGACGCTGATGAGGATGGTGAGTCGGCAGCATTTGGTGTTGAGAGAGTAAGTGTTGATAGTAAGTGTTGAGAGAGTAAGTGTTGAGAGAGTAAGTGTTGATAGAGAGAGTGTTGAGAGTGTAAGTGTTGATAGAGAGTAAGTGTTGAGAGTGTAAGTGTTGATAGAGAGTAAGTGTTGAGAGGGTAAGTGTTGAGAGAGTAAGTGTTGAGAGTGTAAGTGTTGATAGAGAGAGTAAGTGTTGATAGAGAGTAAGTGTTGATAGAGTAAGTGTTGATAGAGAGAGTGAGTGTTGATAGAGTAAGTGTTGAGAGAGTAAGTGTTGAGAGTGTAAGTGTTGATAGAGAGAGTAAGTGTTGATAGAGAGTAAGTGTTGATAGAGTAAGTGTTGATAGAGAGAGTGAGTGTTGATAGAGTAAGTGTTGAGAGTAGGTGTTGATAGAGAGTAAGTGTTGAAAGAGTAAGTGTTGAGAGTGTAAGTGTTAACAAAGAGTAGGTGTTCAGAGAGAAAGTGTTGAGAGAGAGAGAGCAAGTGTTGATAGAGAGAGTAATTGTTGATAGAGAGAGAGAAAGTGTTGAGAGAGTAAGTGTTGAGAGAGTAGGTGTTGAGAGAGAAAGTGTTGAAGAGAGAGTAAGTGTTGATAGAGAGAGAGCAAGTGTTGATAGAGAGAGAGAGAGTAAGTGTGTTACTAATGAGTACGTGTTACAGAAGATGACTTGGACGGAGAGAGCGGGGACGAAGATGACGATGAGTTGAATGACTTGGAGGAGGAGGACGACGAGGAAGACGACTCTGATGTACAGGAAGTGAACGCCGGGGTGGGCGGGGCCGTGGATTCCTCGGGTGCCCTGGAGGATGAAGACGACGAGGACGAAGACGACGAGGATGATATAGAGGATGGCCTCGGCAGCGATGACGATGATGACGAGGATGAGATTGGACTGAATGCCCTGCAGGGAGATGATATTGAGGTGGGTGTGGCCTGGTATAGTATAGTGTTTATAGCATATTGTATATAGTGTATAGTATACATTGTATTAGCCTATAGTGTAGTGTAGTGTATATTGTGTATAGTATATACTCTAATATGTACTCTATGTAGTATAGTATATAGTATGTAATATATTATGGCATAGTATACTATGTACATGTAGGTAGTAATGTTGTACTATATATTATGGCATAGTATACTATGTACATGTAGGTAGTAATGTTGTACTATATATTATAGTATAGTATACTATGTACATGTAGGTAGTATAGTGTATATTATGGTATAGTATACTGTGTACATGTAGGCAGTAATGTTGTAGGATGAAAGTGATGACGAGGAATTTAACCCGGCTGCCGATGGGGAAGATGATGAAGACGGTCTAGACGATGAAGGTGATGAAGGTAACGCCTGTTTCTATAGCAACAATGTTTGTTTACCAGAATACAGCCTGTAGATGTGAGAGAATGTAGTTGGAGTGTACAGTGAGATATATACATATTGATATATATGCAATGTGAGATATATGCAGAGTGAGATATACAGTGAGGTGCAGAGTGAGATATATGCAGAGTGAGAGTGTAGAGTGAGAGATACAGTGAGGTGTAGAGTGAGAGATACAGTGAGAGTGTACACTGTACAGTGTTAACACTCGACTGATTGTGTTGTAGAAGAAGCTGGACGAGGTACGAAGAGGAAGTTAGAAGACGAAGAAGATGACTAGCCACACCCACCTGACTGACTCTGTAACCACATCTCTGTAGTTTCTCAACCACCTACTGTTAGCTCTTGTAACTCTATCTGCTGCTCCACCTTGTACAGTCACGCTATGCACCGCCCCCACCTGCCATCGGCAATCACCAGCAGGTTGTGCTCTCACTCAACAGATTATTAGCTAGGGCAGGCTGAGGTGGAGACGATTTTATTATCTTATGAAATTACATTCAATTCTACTTGTACATAATAGTATTATTCTTATGAAGATGGCCCAAAGACACCAACCACTCTACTTGAGCCCACTTTGGACTCGTACCTAATGCATGCATGTAAAGTGTAGTTATCTGTCCTTCACTCATCGTATCTGTTGTGACACTCTGGTTAGAATTCGTATTATGATGACTTCTGTACATTGAAAGCCTTCTTGTATTATAGTATGAAATATGTATGCATGTACTATTGTGCTGGTGTACTCTTCAAATGTACTATAAATATAACAGACATCTTGTGAAAGCCTGTCTGCTTGTTGTGTGATTTCACTATATTAAAAAGCACAAATCATTAATTTTATTGGACAAATTATAGGCATTCAATTACTCTCTAATAGACTTCATGCAATAAAACCTCATGCATTATTTGTGGCATTTCATTGAATAACACATTTAATATAATCCTGGTTCTAATTCATAACAGGCATATAGAAAAATGCTGTTCAGTGAGCAGACAAGTCTGAATTTGACAAAATTGAAAGTTTATTTAATTGAAATTAGATAACAGAAAATCATTCAGTTTCTTGATTCCACCAATCAAAGGGTCAGAAGTCAAAGTTGACGAGTCGCACCAGTCCCCTGGGTTCACACTCAGCCCGGCAAATGGGACAGAATCTCTTGGTGGAGCACCATGGATATATACAACTCCAGCAGAACAAGTGACCACATTCGCTGCTAGTTATATCTGTATACTGGTCATAGCACATGGGGCACTTGGCTGCCGAGACAGCTTGTGGCTGCTCGGTCAGTACAGGGTGACTAGATTTAGCTGATATGACTGAGTTTTTGACTGAAAGTAGTGCATTGTAAAGAGAGAAAGAAGATTGAATGAGGCCCAAGTAACCCAGTACTTTAAAACATGAATACTCTTTTATTGGAGTACCACGAATAGTTATATAGGATATTGAAGTCATCTCTTTAGACAACGAATCTCGTGACAGTTTCAAAAAGAAGAGACTTTTCTGTAGTCTATAAATCCATTGCATAGCATGGTAACCGCAGTCTAAAATGTTCATAGCCACAGGTTTACGTGATGATGCAATCCATTGACTCAATCTGACGTAAGCCTTGAGCTGGTTGATCATAATGCTGGCCAAGTATGGACCAAAACAGTGCAGTGATACCATTAGACAGCGTCTTAAAAACTTTGGATGATATTTTCTGGTCCCATCAACTTGAATGATGTTCACATACTCCTCCCCAATTGTTTGCTGGCCTGACAAGGTGGTGACTATGTAATACAGACAACTGCTCAACAGTTCCAGCTCAGTAGTCCAACTTGCGTGCAGATTAATCAAGTTGTTATGTGCGAAGCTACTATATAATTGAGAAGACAACTCTGCAGTTTTACGGACAAGTGGTAGCAATGTCGAGAGGCACACGTCAGAGTCTTTCTGTTGGCTACGCATCATTTCAGCTACGCCAGCCAAAATGAAAGGCATGATCTCTCATCCAAGTGCCCAGCTTGTAAAATACAGTTCACCCACTCTCACTAAAATAATCAATTGCATCTCAATGTCACATACAGAAGGAAATTTGAAACATGTATTTCAAGGGCTGAATGTTGCCAGAAAAAAAGAACTTAGTAATTATATATTGAGAATTCAAATTTTTCCTGCACTCTGGGCTTTTAATGATTTCATGTTCTTAGATTTTAAATTAAAAGTAGCAAATGAATAAATGCAGAATACTTTAAGAAAAATTGCACACAAAAACAAAACAAGATTCCACTTGGGTTGTTACGGAGAATAGGAGTCAAACCTTCCAGAGTAGCCAACGAGGTCTAATCTTCCAGAGTAGCCAACGAGGTCTAATCTTCCAGAGTAGCCAACGAGGTCTAATCTTCGCACATTATTCTTGAACTGATTCAGTCAAGCATCAGAGAAATTTCAATCTGAAGCCTGTAAATTTGGCATAAAATGTTAATTTTAAACTCAGATTCTTGCTAAAATATAGCCATAGCGTGAAAAGTCTACATTTCATTTTAGAGTGACGGACATTACATTATTTACTTCTCTAATGCTGCTCTCCTGCATTAGTAAAATAAAAATCCAAGAACATATAATACGATAAGTTGTTTATTTATGCTTCTGCTGAAAGTAATTGCCTATTTTCTATATGATTAGACAAAGATTAGAATTGACATATCCTTGAAATATGGCAATGTACTACAAATAGAATTTTATAGTAAATATACTCAACTGACCGATGACAATGCAAACATCAACTCAAATGTGAATACTTATCAAAATAAAACTAAAATGCCACAAAAAATCAACTAAAACTATTCAGTTCAACATAAATTTTAACGGGTCAATTCAACAATAACAATGTAGAACTAAGCAATTTGAGAAATAATTTTAGAACCTTAATTGTCATCACCAGCATTGATTATATATAATTATATAAACTTATATTTCAGTTATTAAGACATCGGATAAACAGGAGTACCAGAATAAAATACAAGCAAATACTCAAATGAAAAATACTGAGATGATAAAAACACATGCAGCTGAAAGAAAAAGTAGCCAAATACTAAAATTGAAATTTTTTGCCCACTTAAACTATATTTTAAGCCATAGGTATTGACTCCAAAGACTGGGTAAAAAGTAAGTTTGATCTTTCCACTTTACACTATAGAAGTATAAAAATATCAAAAATATTTGCTAAGTATGATTATTTTTATAGTTCTTCAAACTTATTATTATTGATGTTGTTTATTGACTTATCACTAATAGTAATACCAAGTCTATTAGTATTTATTCAATACATATAGTTTCAAATATGATAGGTAAATTTATCAAGTAAAATAATTACAAATCCTAAATAAATTATGATAAAGAATAATGATAAATTTAAAACATCAGTTTCTGCCGTGCATTTGTTAGTCTTAGTCATTAGTGATTGAATAGATATGATTATCATTATAACTACCACTATGATAAACAAACATTATACTTTTTAATAATAATTACAACAATTACAAGGTGTTGATATTTTTATTCTTTAACTAATAGTAATAGCAATACCAATAGTAATGGTAATAAATTTTGCTACATTTCCAATTTAGAACACAGGCTTTTCTCAAGTTCTCCATTATTGCACCTAACTCATACTATATGTATAGTATTAGTAATAATATTAGTAATAGTAATATTAATAGATATACTAATACTAACACTAATAGTAATACTAGTAGTACTACAGTATTAGTATAGCTATAGGCATAGGTACTACTACTACTACCACTACTAATAATACTATTACTACTACTACTACTACCAAATTACTAGTAAACTAAAATTTTGTAGTAGTTTTGTGGGTAGAATGCAGTTTAAGTGGGGAGCATAACTCCAGTATAGTAAGAAAAAGATGTGGTAGTGGTTTCGAGTAGAAAAATCTTTATTGTGTAGTGGATGCTTTAAAAGGTAGTCTTGATCCGGCGAGCTCCAGTAGTAGACTGATTCTACACTGCGAGTTCGTGTCCTTTTATACAAGAAAAAGTTCTTTATTCTCATCCTGTCTGAAAGTCGGAGCTCGAATATCGGCACCTTCCGACAATTGGACTCCGACATCGGAACTTGTTTTGATGTCAGAGCCCGCCAATTGGCAATTGCCAACTTTCGGACAGGATTGAATTACATAATCGGTTTACATAAAATATAAAAATAGAGTGCATGAAAAGATAACTCTACTATAACGTCGTATTTCCACCACAATAATATTAACACTCATATTAATAATGATCCTGAATTTGGCACTCATAATGATAATGATAGTCATACTAATACTTATAAGTTATAAGTCATAGTAAAACTAATACTCAAACCTATTCGAACTTACTCGAAGTGATCATCACACTGGACTGCTCTAGAGGAAGGAAGGGGAGTGCCGCATATGGGTAATATGTTGGACAGTCATTGGTGAATAGCCATACTGTTGGTACTGATTGGACTGTATTTACTGAACAGGAACTTAATTCTGTCTATGTGGAAATATCTGAATCATTGCTTTGATTGTGACCAATTTTTAGGTCCCGGATAGTCCATGGGAGGAAACTGTTCAGGTACTTGGTACTGGTAGCACCCACTGATTAGAGCTATCCCCTAGCTTGGAAGCGGGTCTGTATAGTGCTTTTCTGGTTTGTTCAGCAGCTCATCATAGGCAGAGCTGAGAGCTATATGTTGTTCTTCTTTTGCTAGAATCTTCATAAAGAGATTAGTACGCTTGGTTCTCTTTCTTTGTTAAATAAGTTGTAGGCAGAATTTCTGCATGGCATGGCATGGCAGCTTTTAATATTGGCTATGAATTGACTGCATATCCTTCTTGCAGGCTGGGTCCCAAGCTGCGCTAGCATACTCAAGATGTGGTAGACACAAGGCTTTATATGCAATCAACCGACCTGGCGCCAAAATAAAAAATAGCGTCCAAGTGGAAAGCGTCCAAGTGGAAAATTTAGCCTAGCCTCTAACTGAGAAGCGTCTATCAGTATCTCAGTTGGATGAAACCAATAGTAAAACTTGAAAGTAAATCCAAATGAAATCAGCAAAGCCAAATATTACTTATTATTGATTAAGCATTAATATAATGTAATCATAATGATTATCATACCTATAATGATAATGTATTCAGTTTTAAATACTATTTCTATTGAATGATATTGATTATTGATATTCATAATATTAATTCATATTCATATTGATGTTGAAGTTAATATTAATATTATTTTTAGATTGATAGCAATATAAATATTTATAATGGATAAGCCACTGCAAAGAGCATAAAATGAAGTGATAAGCTAAAACCTGCATACTAATTTTGATATTGTATTTGAATGCGATATTCGATAGATTGTAATTCAAATGATGAGTAGGCTAGACCAGATACAGTTAACTGTTGCTGCCATTTTTCGATCATGTGACTAATTAATAGCTAAAGTTTTATGTTCTTTGTAGCGTACTTACGGGTGAGAACTAGACAATCATAACATTATTCTTTTTATGACCCAATCTTCCAACTTCCTTTGGATCACATGAACGTTGTGGATTTACAGCTAAAGCGTAGTTGAGTTTATTGATGCAGGAAAACCAAGTGTAGTCTAATATAAATAATAATAGAACTTCAAGTAGCTTTTAAACTGATAGACATTCTGATATAATCATTTAGTTCTGCACATTCAGACATTTCTGTTATGAAATTGTACTGTATTTATATATACTTGGCAGCCAATTATAAATAACACCAACTTGAACTGTTGTACTCAAAGAACTAAAAAGGTAAAAATCTCAAGACTCAAGGCTAAACTAAAACTCAGGAGCTCAGAGTTAAACTGATAAACCCCATGATGAAGTGACTTTTAAGTCAAATTAATTTGTAAAAGTTTATAAATCTAGTATTGTAATACTAGTTGTGTTTTAAAGTAAAGTAGTTGTTACAACAGCTTGTATTAATATTACTATTACCTACTATTAGTAAGTATTAGTATAAGTATTAGTATTACTATTACTATTACGATTGCTATTACTATTAGATTTGGTATTCCTTATGAATTAGCCTTCTAGTTATACTAATACTTGTATGCTTTGGAATATAATATTAATTTTGTATATTTTTGAGCCAAGGTTTTATAATTATACCTATTGAAACTATGTTTCATTTTCATTCACTTAGTTTTACTTATATTAGAGTTAGACCCTAAGTTTATTTACTATTAACAAATGAATAATGTTGAAACGCAAAATTCTGAAAAAATAGGAAACCTTATGCATGCGTTTGAAGTTTTATTGTTTTTTTTATAATTTAGTTTCCAGTCAAGTCATGTGAAAAAGGTTATTTGTTTGTAAAATGGAGCATTTGACAGGGTGTTGGTACGAAGACAGTCTTGCTGACTCTCTAAAGCCATGGGTTGATGAAATGGTGAGATATTTAATCAGATTTTCTGTGAAATCTCCAAAGATTGATTAGAAGTATAGCATATTTATGACCATTTAGTTTCTCTCTGATACTGTTATTATTACTGGTTGTAGAGTGTGGAGCCTTTGAGTCTGGAAATGTTGAGGAGATTAGAGAAGGCCGAGGTGATCCACCCAAACTGCGACATTCCCGAGCACTGCTCTTTGACTGAGGTCATCCGAACTAATCTGGTCAAGGACTTCATGTCCAAAGTGCTTCTGGCAACTACTGATGCAGTTGACGCCTCAGCATTGCTACGGTGTGCATATTTTTTGTAAATGTTTGATATCATGGTAATAAGGCTATGTTCTGATGTTATGGTACTAAAGCTATGTTCTGATGTCATGTCACTAAGGCTGTATCCTGGCATCATGTTACTAAGGCTACGTCCTAAGATTGTATCTTCAAAGGCCTGGCTACACACTCGTGTAAATCACATAAAATCGTCTATTTGGCACGAAAACACAAACGTACGATAAAATTTGTGGGAATTCAAACGAAATCGTCTTCGTTGGGTGCACCCAACGAAGACGATGGACGAAAAATCGCAATTAATGATAAGCACCATTTGATTGGTCAATAGAATTTTAGCAGCAGTAATTATTTCATTTCTACCAAGTTTCTCTGTTAAGCAATTTTTTGCTGTTTGTATCTCGTGCAAGACTCATTCACGGACTACTATTATGTGTTTTGTCTTACGAGTGTGTGGCTGGTCATAACGAGAGGATAACTCACGAAATTTTTTTACGAGTTTTGTGTGATTCTCAGGAGCGTGAAACCAGGCCTTAAGGCTATGTCTGGTGTCATTTCACTGAGGCTACAATATTTTACTTCAGGTTTATGGTTAAAGAAGAAGGGTGCCTTATTCTGCAATGCTTACTCAAGTTCGGGACAAAGGTAAGACCACCCCACTTTCTGATATACTACAGCTATGTTGAAGCCAGCCAAAAGATGATTTAGTCGCACTGTAGATGCTGCTGTGTTATAGAACAGAGTTTAATATAGTTCATTTGTCACTAAGGAGTTTAGGAACATCTGTATTAACTCAGTATATGTTAGTCTTTCAGATTTACTGCAAGGTGCCTTGTTTTTCTATAGACCCTTTTCAGAGGTCCCTAGTGTCCCCTCCTTAAAATTAAGAGTTGCGCTCTCCCAAAATGAAATTTGTTAAGCACAATAGGCTTGAACTCATTTTTGTGGTTTTGGTTGCTGAGCAATGCTGAAGTACCACTTTAGCATTGCCCAGTAAGCAAAACCACATAAATGCTTTCAAGATTCTTTCTGTCAAAATTATCCATGAAAAAATATTTTTAAAGTTTCTTTCGAACTGCTAATATGTGTGCTTATACCAAAATATCTGCCTCCTAAAAGATCAGTTCCATAACATAATTAGAATTCTAAGTGGCAGCCAAACTTTAAATTTTTAAGGAGTTTGCTCTTTATACAAAGATTCAACCTATTCCCTGTAGGAGACCACAACTCCTAATTGTAAAGGGGATATCAGGGACCTCTGAAAAGGGTCTATTCTATTCTAGTCTTATATAGTCTATTCTATTTTCATATAGTTTATTTTCTATCATCATCATTCAATCTATTCTATCCTCATTCAGTCTATTCTATCCTCATATAGTCTACTCTGTTCCTGCATGGTATAGTATAGTAATATACATCTTCTCCTACTGATTACAGACACTAGGCAGTCTAGATGACTTGTTCTACCTTCTCTGGTATATCCTCAAACTAAAGAGATCTACAGAAGTCAACTTGTTCAGTTAGTACTCTACCTTTCTGATTTGAGCCATTTATATAATACACACCAGCAACTTAGGGCCACGAATTAAAGTTGGCTGGTAAAAATCTCATGCAAGTTTATAGTCACCATCCCTGTGAGAAACCCTGATAGAAAGGGTTTTTAAAAGCGGATTAAGGACTTATTTATATGTGGCACAGAAGAAATTATGACTGGATGCTTTTCCTAACATTCCCAGTGGCCTTCGTCGAGGTTTGAACCCATGACCTCGTGTTTACTAGGTCAGCACTCTAACCCCTAGACCACGGCTGCTCCTTAGCTATAATTCTATAAATTCTATAAAATGGGCCAAAAATACTAATTTTTCTAGACTCTGTCGCTGTTTACACACTGCTTATGCCACATAATATTCATTACTTCATATATTTCAGCACTCGTAGAGATCAATGTTGTCTGCAGTGTCTGCGTGCAATTGATTGCCGATATCTGTCAAACCGAGGCTCAGTCCAATCGACTCAAACTTTCCAATGAGTCACTAACGGAGTTCAACGCTTTTACCACCAAGTTAGTCGTTAAACAGCAGTAAAATCAGTAGAAATATGTCTGCTATAGTGTCAGTTTCATACTAGTTAATAGAAATGTACGCTAAATTCCAGGAGTTACAACTGGCTCTTTGCAAAAGGTCTTAGCAGAGATAGCTTTTACTTAGTGTATTCTCCATTGGACTGTAATGTCACGATCAAGTTATCCACGCCGATGCTTTAGTTGGAGACACGCTGTATAAAATGTAGCATACATATAATAGTATAGTATACATATAATAGTATAGTGTACATATAATAGTATAGTGTACATATAATAGTATAGCATACATATAATAGTATGCCGTAATATACAATATACAATAGTATATAATAAAATACAATAGCATATAATAGTATACAGTATATAATAGTATGCAATAGTATACAATAGTATATAGCATATAATAGTATACAGTTGTATATTATGTAAAATAGTATATTATAGTATATAATCAATTTAGTTGGGTACACAACTCTGAATCTTTATTTCAGCTTAGCCAAAGTATTTCTGTAGATTGTAATGTTATAATGAATAAATATAATATACGTACAATTGTCATACATAATATAAAGATAATATATACAGATATACAAGTTATACCAATTTTAGTAAAATGAAATGTAGATAAGATAAGTACGCATATAATAAATGGAATTTTAAGAAACCTGAAAAGTGAAATTAGTCAGTTGTATAGAATATATATATATATATATATATATATATATATATATATATATATATATATATATATATATATATATATATATATATATATATATATATATATATATATATATATATATATATATATATATATATATATATATATATATATGTATGTATATATATATGTATGTATATAATTTCATTGACTTCCTGTTGTGTTGGCAGTGTGCTGCTAGAGAGACGGATGTGTAAGAGTGAAGAGCGACCCTCAGTTGATCAGTTGATGTCGCACACAGTCCAGGCATACAGTGCAGCTGCCAGTCTGGTGAGAGACTGTAAAGCCATAGAAGATTCTAGCGTGCTGACAATACTGCGGGAGGTGGCCTCTGCGTTCCATTCCTTCACCACTGATGAGAGACACCATAGTCTACCTTCTGATCTCGAACAGGATGTGAGTTTTACATCTGTGAATTGAGTAACATTCTACTGTAGACATCAGTGTGTATATTCTACTTTAGACATCAGTGTGTATATTCTACTGTAGACGTCAGTGTGTATATTTTACTGTAGACATCAGTGTGAATATTCTACTGTAGACATCAGTGTGTATATTCTACTTTAGACATCAGTGTGTATATTCTACTGTAGACGTCAGTGTGTATATTTTACTGTAGACATCAGTGTGAATATTCTACTGTAGACATCAGTGTGTATATTCTACTGTAGAGATCAGTGTGTATGTTCTACTGTAGACTTCAGTGTGAATATTCTACTGTAGACATCAGTGTGTGTAGACATCAGTGTGTGTAGACATCAGTGTGTGTAGACATCAGTGTGTGTAGACATCAGTGTGTGTAGACATCAGTGTGTGTGGACATCAGTGTGTGTATTCTACTGTAGACATCAGTGTGTGTAGACATCAGTGTGTGTAGACATCAGTGTGTGTAGACTTCAGTGTGTGTAGACATCAGTGTGTATATTCTACTGTAGACATCAGTGCTGTCTGCCAGTATAGCTGGTCTGCTGCACGTGCTGGAATCTGTCCTCCACAAAGTAAACTCATTGAGTCACGCAATGTCACTCAGTGCAGACGTACTCACTCTCCTCGATCATATGCTCCGCCCACTCATACAAGGCCTTGTTTATTCCAATCGTTATGACGATGTCAAGGTCATTGTTTTCACTCTGTTCCGAGTGGTGAAGAGAATGAAACTCACAAAGGTAAGGTACAACCTGTATCTTAGGAGATCATCTGTTAATGTTTTCCCGAACGCATTGAAATTTAAATAAATTACAGGCATGCATTGTACATGTCTCATGGCATGATGACATGGTTGTCCTTTTTGAAAAGAAAAGTGAACTTTCTACTGTAAACCGTATTTTACTTTTCACTATTTCTCTGAAAGCTTTCATATTTTGTTTTTGTTTCAAGTTTTCACCTATGCAAGTTATTATACTTCTGATTGTGCAGTCTTTTGTACAAAGAGTTGTCATCACTTGGCTTGCGTAGTTGTCTGCATTCAACTTGCAATAAATACTCCGATTTGCAGACAAAGTATGTTCATAATCTTGGGTGCGTCAGAAAGAAACACAGGCACTGCGAGACAATGGCCGGGTTACATCATCATCACCAAGTCATGCTGGTCACCAGACCAGCGGGCAAAGAATGCGGTACTGCCTGCGTTACAAGACTCTTACTGGATGTCTACCAACAAATACCTCTTACAACCTTCAAGGTAGGCGTACTGTAGTTTAGAAGTTGTCTCCTCCTAGGAAAAATCAGTCTCTCAATTAAAAAGCTTGTGTTTCTCACCTGAGCCATGATGGCCGAGTGGTTAAGGCGTTGGACTTAAGATCCAATGGATGTATATCCGCGTGGGTTCGAGCCCCACTCATGGTAGATTTTTTTGCATTTTTCAATGCTGCTTCAAATCATAGTAAAAACTGCATTGATAATGCACTCAAGTATTTTGTCACTTCTAAATTCTGCCACTAATTTGCATCAAAAGTTGTCAAGTTTCGGAATGCAAATCCCTGCTGTTAATTGTGTGTCCAGTGTTCAACACATTGACTGCATATTTCTACATTCACAGTGATTAAAATTTCCCACTAATTTGCTGTCGCCCGTTACTTGATTATGTTCTTGGCTTGCCTGTTACATATGTGTATTCAAAATGATGCCAGACTGAACTCAGTCCCACGACATAATATGCATTTCCTTCTGAGGTGATCATAATTGGAATATCACTGTATAACATGGCAAACTGCATTTTAATATACTTCTATCATGTGATACAGCATTATCCATTATCATGATATATTATCTAATATATACTATCTAATATCATGTGATACGTCCCGTAACATGGTGTGATACGTCCCCTAATGTTATGTAGATGGAGATGGTGACGAGGCTAAGTCAGGACACGGGCTGTTGTTGCATGTCCTACTCAGACTATATCAATCCTCTCATAGCTAATTTGCCAGACGAAAGTGAGGCTAATCAGCACACGATCATGTTATCACTCACGCATATACTTCTTCACACACTCTCCGGTTTGTATATATTCTTTTACATTTCTAAAAATATGTTCAATTTTGTATTTTTATGAAAAAAAAATTGTACGTATAGAATTTGATAACTGAATTTTCTATTTGTCGTAGTAATATTATAAGTATATCTTAGTGGGCTTTACCGTAGTACTATCATTAGTATTGTCATAGTATCATAGGTTTCAAGGCCAACCACACACATATATGTTCTGATTTTGTAGGAAACTTGGTTAGTGGTTATCTCGGCTGTGTACTATGTAGTCCGGGTTCTGCACTGAATCCTGACATCAGTGTGGGCATCGAGTCAATACAGAAGATGCTCTGCTCCAGCAGTAAAGAAATTAGCATCAGAATTGTGCTACAGCACCTGTACACAATGATTACACTCTGTAACTCACATCTGGTGTTTGTTCTATACAGGACTGTGTTTAAGCCAATTCTAGACCTCTTCTACAGTGACCGGGATGGTAAGAAACGTTTTCTCTGTTCTCTGAGGTGTGAGATAGGTAACTTAAAGGTTGACAAACTGCTAGTTTTCTGTATATGTTATACAAGAAGAAATCTTGAGTTTATATGCGATGAATTACTACTCTGTGTATAAATTATGAGTCCGTTTGACATTATTTCTGAGTTTGGCAAAATTCAAGGGGAAAATTTCGATTTATCCAGTGGTTAGTCAAGATTCTGTGAGACTCTCTCTGAAATCTCTCACGCGAGCCTTCACTCAAGATGACTGCGCTGATCACTTCCTGTCATCTGCTTTTGGCATGAAGATTCTAGAAAAATGTGTTGCTGAGTACAGTACATCCTTACCCCTTGTTCTGCAGGTTTGTACATCCACCACTGTTTGTGTATTCTCTTCTTAGAGATGTGTGTGGACTCGTCATTGCTGCACTTTGACCTCTACTACTAAGTGGCTAATAGCTTATCCACTGCCCTTATAGTCTAGTTAAATGCCCTTCATTCTATAGTCTATGGATAAACATTCTCCTCTGTACTTGTTGCCAGATATTTAGTCAGCTGATGCAGTTACGCAGTGAAGAGCAGGTGTTATCTCCCCTGCTGAAGATGCTTCTTGGAGAGCCTGAGGTGAAGCAGGCTGAAACAGAGTTTGTTATGATAGAGTTGGTCTACCACACGCCCGACTTCAATGGTAGGTTCTAGGGCTAAACAGGCCATTCCTAAACATCATACTCTATTTCTTCAAGTAGCTCCACTATTGTTTTCTTTTTTCATTCACTTCAGCTGGTTGCTGGTGAAAAAATAAATTTACATCCTAAAGATAGGTAGAATTAACTCTATAGTATCTAAAGTAACCAATATAGTGTATAGTATATATCTATGTGCTAAACAATCTAGTGTATAGTATATATATGAACTAAACAGTATAGTGTAAAGTATATATCTATGTGCTAAACAATATAGTGTATAGTATATATCTATGTGCTAAACAACATAGTGTATAGTATATATCTATGAACTAAATAATCTAGTGTATAGTATATGTCTATGAGCTAAACAATATAGTGTATAGTATATATCTGTGGAAGTGTGTTCTATTGTTTCGCAGAGCCTCTCTCTGACAAGCACATGTTTCTGATGCGTGAAAAATGGAGTTGTGCTCACCGCCTTCTCCACCAAAGTGCTCTCTTCAGATCAGGATTTCAGGCTTCCAATGGATTGCAGTAAGTGTAGCAGATCTCAACCTATAATACGCTGTCAGTTGGTGTTCCCTGGTTTGTGTACCTTACAGTTGTTCATTGGTTTGTGAAACTTACAGATGTATGTATTCAGGTTTAGTCATGCTGTTTGTGCCGCCTTTTCCTGCAGGTTTCTGCTGACAATGATTAGTGACATTCTCAGAAACCTGATAACCAATCACACGCTGCAATCTACTAGATATGCGTTTCTCTGCGATCTCTTCTCGACTCTCATTGGTTGTTTACTGATTTGCATCCACCACAGTCTCCTTTTCAATAAGAAGGTAGGTGCAAGCAGCTAGTCACTTTTAGCTTTGTAGGGTGCATTGTGATAATCTCCAGGTATTACTATATTGTAGGTATTTACTATTCTATACAGGTATTACTATATTGTAGGTATTTACTATTCTATACAGGTACTACTATATTGTAGGTATTTACTTTTCTATACAGGTACTACTACTATATTGTAGGTATTTACTATTCTATACAGGTACTACTACTATATTGTAGGTATTTACTATTCTATACAGGTATTAGTACTATATTGTAGGTATTTACTATAGAGACACTGTGCACAGAGATCTCTACGGAGTTTAGGCGTTGTGATTACACTGTCAACACTAAGAAATGTATTGACAGATCATTTCGTATTCTCAGATTGCTGCTGCAAGCATCCTCCTACAAGCTGCCCGCTGCCAGCCACGAATTGGATTTGGTGAGTTGAGTTGCTGCCAATAGTGAAGGGTTGTCTTACCTCTGTGTGTCTATTGCACTGGTTTTCTATAGGCGGAATAACAACAGCGCTATGGCAGCCATTTGTAATCTTATTCGTCCTATCAACATTTCTAAAACTCTTCCTGCGCTGCTGATATTTGCGTTATGTGATTCACATAGTCGCATGGGAGAACATCAGACACCAGTGTGACAACTCCAAATTCAACGGGGAATGACTGGGAAAACTCTGACTCTGCTTCTGTGAGCTCCAACAGTGAATATGAAGCCGATGATGAAAGCTATCAAGGTAAACCAGTGTGTGCAGATTCTACTCACTACTATTCTATACTATACTCTATATTCTCTATTCTATACTATACTCTGTATTCTATACTATGCTCTATATTCTCTGTTCTATACTCTGTATTCTATACTATACTCTGTATTCTATACTATACTCTGTATTCTATACTATACTCTGTATTCTATATTCTATACTCTGCTCTGTACTACACTCTACTCTGTACTACACTCTACTCTATACTATACTCTACTCTGTACTCACAACTCTGTACTACATTTTACCCTGTACTACACTCTACACTCTACTCTGTACTTCACTCTACTCTGTGCTACACTGTACTCTCTACTTTTTACTTTCTAGTCAAATTCCATCTCCAAGTTATTTCCCAGTTACAAGACAGTTTAATGTTCTAGATGGTGCTAATGTAACTCTTTGCTCATATATTGACCTCTCTCAACCCGACCTTTGGATGCTAACCTTTGACCTCATGACCTGCCAGCAGTTGACCTTGACAGTTGAGCAGCAAGTGATCTTGCTCAATGACTTCAGTAAGCAGTTGCGGCTGCAAGATGGTTGGAAATGCATACAACATAAAATAGTGAGTTGTTTGCTATGAAGATTTGATTCGCTTCTCCTGATACTTTCATAATCTGTGAAATATACTAGAAAACATAAATATGAGCCTCAAATACAACTATAGTATAATTCCCCCCCCCCCCCCCCACTGTTTTTATTTAATATATTAGTGATAGAACAAGCTTGGCAATATTTTCATGTTGCTAATTGTTTTTTGTAATATCTAATCCCTGAGCTACTTGAATTTAACTGGCTCCAGTCGATTTCTGTCAGCTATTTTGATTGACTAATTACTAAAGCCTTGATAGTTTTGTCCAATTCTAACTGGTTAATATTCCAAGTTATTCTGATTGGCTAGTTCAACTCTTAGAGTCTCTCTAATTGGCTATTTAGTAATTAGTCTTTTTCTTTGCAGGAACTCATAGAAAAGCTGTTGACTCACTATACAGACGTTCTGCTGCACAGTAACAGCAACCCTCTTACTGCTGTACTTCTCTCTCTAGTCGAGTACACATGTCATCTGCAGATAACCTCTGGTCTTCTTCTACAGTTACTCACTTTCCTCAAAGTGTCACAGTTCAAGGTTAGAACACTGTACTCAAACTGTTTAAACTGCTCCTAAGTGTTTAGCCAATCAGAGATGTTCTGAGCATTGACCTCGGTTTTGTAGGAGAACCTGTTGAGAAGTGTCCACACTATTATAACACAGAGCAGGTGTATGCCTCACTGTTCCATCTCATTTCCTGTTGAGAGAGGTAACACGGAGAACAACATGTCCCTCATTGTGTCTCAGATTGCCAGGTACGGCAACAAGCCCATCTCCGCGCTGCTTTGGCTCTATTTGGATGGGGGAATTAGTTCGGCCTACAACTCTAGTCACAAGTGTAAGTCATCTAGTCACAAGTGTAAGTAAACTAGTCACAGGTGTAAGTAAACTAGTCACAAGTGTTAGGCAAGTAGTAACAGGTGTTAAGCAAGTAGTCTGTTTGTGTGTATACACAGGAAATATATTGCTTTGTTCGAAAAAATAATGTGAAGAGATTTTTTGATTGAATTTATGGTGTCTTGTATTAAATTGCTTTGCTATTGAAAGTCTGTAAGCAAGTATATAAAGAGTACTATCCAATCGTGTGCTGATTTCAGATAAGCAGCCAATCAGGTTGATCAGTTTAGTCAGCTCCCACTTGAAAATTACGCTCGAAAGTGAAGTGACCAATGGGAATATCTGTCTCATCATCGGTGATGATAGCGGCAATGTGATTGATCGATTCCGGGTCTCCTCTGTCCTCACAACCAACAAGTGGCATATGGTGAGCTTCACAGCAGAAGTGAAAACAAAGGAGAGCTTGCAGCTGCATCTACAGGCGAGTGTTGACCTTGAACTCAGTACACTCAGTCTATGATGTGATTAATATAGACACTCAAGCAGTACTTGAAGCAAATAATTTCACCTGTGTTTTGCTGGAATTAAGCAAATCCTTCACATGGTTGATTTGTAATGTATTAAATAGTGTTGAACTTTTAGCTAGTTACAATCAAGCTGTCTCAAACAAACAACAACTGGCACTTGATATCTGATATAGCAGAGTCTGAAATCAAATAATATATTCCAATGGTTGTTTCCTGTTTATTACTTCCTCTTTTACTTGCTGCTGAAATGTTATTTCCTGTTTGTCACGCAGTACTCCATTGGCGTAGATGGAAAGGAAGCAAAGGCTGGGGCCGAGCCATTGAACACGCCTGTCAAAGTCTTGTTGGACAATTACAGCGACCTTGACATTCATATAGGTCAAGGTTCAAATCTCTTTGTGAAAGAGCATACAATTCATTTCTCCCATGCTATGATCTTTAAAGGTCAGTGAATTAACATCGTAGCAGTTTTGTATTTAATGGTGATGGATAGTAATATATCATTATAGTATAATATATTGTTGCAAATAATTTATTAAGATACACTAGTAACACTTTTTATTAAATACTTTATTTATATAAATAAATACAGTAAACTTATATAAATTCGGTACCACTGTATCTATCTTCATTCAACCCTGAAGATGTAGACAGTGGCATCCGAACCATAAGTTCTCTTAGTTTATTTATATAAATAAATTAGTAAATTATAAAAAGTATTTCTCATTTATTTATTTTTAATGAAGTTGTTAGCCTGTAAAGATATATTTAAAATAGTCAGATATAAAATATTTTAATAGAATATATCAACGAGTATACTCACACGAATTATCATTATAATATAAAACTGCAATCATATAATATAATGTAATTTAATTATACTCTGTTTTTCTATCAAATATCAAATTTCCGTGTCATGTTATTTTCAACCAGCCTTGTAAATCTCTATGACTTTATATCCTACATGACTTTATATCCTACATGACTTTATATCCTACATGACTTTATATATCCCACATGACTTTATATCCCACATGACTTTATATCCTACATGACTTTATATCCTACATGACTTTATATCCTACATGACTTTATATCCCACATGACTTTATATCCCACATGACTTTATATTCCAGGACGTCTAACAGAGGTTCAATGTGCAGAGTTGTATTCTCTTGGCCCGAGATTTGACTCGTTCTGTAAGTGTATCGCCGAAGTAGAGTCTTCTGCAGTTAACCGCAGGTGCATTATGGGACGGAGGTTGCCACCTGGTGCTGTAGAAACTCTATTCAAGAGCCAGAAAGTCTCCCAAAAGCAGCTTACTATGGTAAATACTTACTTTACAGCCCAGTTGTTGTGTGAGTCGTAGTGGCTTAGTGGTTGAGACTTTAGATTGGAGATCCAACAGATATAAATAAATCCTGGGTTCGAGACTCACCTCGTTTTAGAGTTTTAATAGGTTGCCATTTCATGTCGTGTGAATTGCTCCACTTTTTATGAATTTTCAGCAACAGATTCTAATGATAATTGGACCGAAGTATAAGCCCTACTGCTTAGCCTACAATCAGCAGCCACCAAGTGTGATCATAGAGGGACGGCCAGACACTGTGCCTAAAACCAGGGCTGGTATTGAAGAGTTTATGTTGGGAGAAGAGTTGGAGCAACCCTCTGCTTATTGCAAGAATCCATCCATAGTTTATCACACCACTTTGGAGGAGGCTTTGGCTAGTTTGGGGGGTGTGGAAGCGCTCCTTTTTATGTATGCCAAGGTATGAGTTCTCATTCTATTTATATTGTTATATATTTTATATCTGTCATATAGTATATATAGGTGCTCTGTCTATTCTCTAATTTAGCATATTGTACTATAGCCGTAGTCTAGGGGTTAGAGCGTTTGCCTAGTAAACACGAAGGTCATGGGTTCGAGCCCCAGTAAAAGCCATTGGTGATGTTAGGAAGAGCATCCAGTCATAATTTCTTCTGTGCCTCATATGAATAAGTCCCTAGCCCGATTTAACAAAAATTCCTTCCATCAGGGGTTTCTCACAGAGACAGTGACTATAAACTTGTATAAGTGAGTGTATAGTGTAGTCTATTCTCTATACTCTGTAGTATATACTAGTATATACTATACTGTATACCATATACTATACTATGTCATGCACTATGTACTATATACTATTCTATAGTATAGTATATAGTATGGTATATGCTATACTGTATATTATATTATTGTATACAGTACAGTATATAGGCTAGTATATAGTCTAGTGTATAGCCTGATATTAGGCTAGTGTGTAGTCTGAGATATAACCGACAGTGCGTTGAGGTTGGCGTCTCTGAAGTCTCACAGATTCTCGTCCTGCAATGTCTGCTGTCCGCCAGCCAGGCTCAAGACAACTTCACCCAAGCAGCTCAACAGACTTTGGACTACCGGCTTCTCAGCAAAGTCTTAGCCTCAGAGCGCTGTGTGTTGACCCCTGCTATCAGTCGGGTGAGTTACCTCCCCATATTCGCCTTTATACTATTACTGAAAATAGCTAGACTTTTGCACCTTCTTCAGTTCCTCATGTGACATTTCCAGGTTCTCATAGAGTTTGCCATGCGCTCTCTGGACGGACGGATTTACTTGGTGGATATGACCTTCATAGAGCAGGTGTTGCTTGATTGGCCGGTTTGGGAGTCTAGGCCCGCCTCCTGGTATCCTGTATGGTGCAGTTTATGCGACAGCGTCGCTCCTGAAAACCCGTATAAAGTCAGCAATAGCCAGGCACTTCTGGACTCTGAGATTCTACAAACTTGCATCAGAATTCCTCTTGTAAGTTGAGGAAAATAACTCCTAGTTTTTAGTATGAAGTTTGTAGATATAACTTTTCATTTGCAAATCTAACTCTGAATATTTCTCAAAATATTAATCAAACTAATCTCCAGTGAGATTTTGCTGAGCGAGAGTTGTATTCCCTTAGTTCTGGCATGAGTTTCAATACGTATGTTCAGTAACCGTCTGCTAGTAGTGATGCTAGTTCTTTTTCTTATCATTACCATGTCTAGTCTTGTCCTGCATTGTGTTTACTCACCCTTACTTATGCATTCACTCACTCACACGGCACACACACACCCACACGCTCCCTCACTCTCTCGCTCACTCACTCTCTCACTCACTCACTCACTCACTCACTCACTCACTCACTCACTCACTCACTCACCCACTCACTCACTCACTCACCCACTCACTCACTCACTCACTCACTCACTCACTCACTCACTCACTCACTCATGCTTGTTATAGGAGCAGATGCAAAAAGACAGCTCTCACCCGATGCCCACCAATCTACTCAACAAACTCTCTCTTCTGCTGCACCGTGTTCTAGATGTTTCTAAGGATAAGAAACTCATTTGGGACATTTCACGGTACTTGCTGCTGCTACACCCGGCGGCAGCTACTTTTATTCAGTATGAGAGACACAATCTGTACATGGTGCATCACTGGTGTGAGTATTCACATCTCTGCTCTGTTGTCTTACAAATCTACTGCTATTATATTAAATAATTACTCCTCTTGGCACTGTCCGTGTCAGTAGAAAGCTTTAACGTTATAATGAACATAGCATAAAGCAAATTATGCTTGATTTTTTATTCAAACGTAGGGAGACAAATGTGTAAAATTAGGACAGCATTAAGCTATTTTTGGTGAGACAATACTAGTCACATGACATCACCCTCCTTATGTCACCAAATTAACTTCCTGATGCATGAAATATCTTTTAATAAAATATATTTAGTAAGATCAACATTCTTGAGTTATATAACCACTATGAAATGGTTCTAACATCTTCAATGCTCCTTGCTAGAGGTGACTACAATTTTCAGTGTGATAATTAGACTCACTTGTGCTCCATTTAGTTGGGTAGTTATGCCTTTTTTGTCCAACCAAGTGAACTATTTTCTTAGTCACAGTATTGATGTCAACCTAGTTTTTGAAGCTTTCCTTGGTAAACCCACTCATAATTTCTCAGTTGGTAATGTGCGTCTGCACTGGGGCGTCTGCAACCCCATGTCTGAGCACCATAACGTTTTGCTGCACCATCACATGCTTCTTTATCTTAGCTCCAGTAAGAAAAAGGTTTGCATCTAAGGGTCAAGGGCTTAGACTTAGATCCAGCGATACATACGCTTATGAGATGTTTGAAGATTCTACTGAAGCTCTTAGCACAGCACAGCTGGACTTTATAAACGAAGAATATGTAACAGACGGTAACTATGACACATTGTCCTCAACCTTTTTATACTAACACTTGCATGACTCAGTGGAGAATCAGGATGTAAGTCATAGATATCATTGTATTGCAGAAGGTCAAAGTGACTACTCCACTGACACACCTGCCATTACATCAGACTCTGAACCTATTTTACACACTTCTCTCAGCACACCTGCTAGCACTGCTAACATACCTGCCAGCACACTTGCTAGCATTGTGAGCACACCTGCTAGCACTGCTAACATACCTGCCAGCACAGCTTGTGACGTGCCTGCAGATGATAGAGGCAGCAATAGTGACACTTTGCCTGTACTATCCTCACCCAAGTTTGCTGATGGTATGTTACTGAAGTCTTGTGAAGAGAGCTTTTGTTTTTCATGTCTTTGTTTCTGTTTAGTAGCTGCTAGCTTGATTAAAACTCAACTTCATTCAAGTTCTCTTCTTTATACTGAAAGTTCTTTTAGTCATAAATTGGTCAACAGTTAAACATATGCTGAGGTGAATAAGTGGTTTACAATAAGCATTGTTGTAGTATAAATTTAATTTTTTAATTATCTATTATTTTGGTACCTCGGCTAGCTTCAAAAGTAGAGAAGATGCACACATTGAATGCTGTACACAATCAAAGTATCAATGTATTAGATGATAAATAAGTAAAGCCCATACTATAACCATGCCTCGTGTTATGTCATGACTTAGTGGACATGATTAATCATTTCCCTTATGCTGAATATCCACTTTTCTTTACATCAATATCTTGTTTTTGTAGTTCAACGTCGCCCTGATATTATTACGGCACACGACGATCTGAGTGGCTCCAGTGAGTCCAGCAACTCCCCTGACACCATTGAGCATTCACTGACTCTGATGAGCTCTCGTAAGTCTGTCTTCACTGTGACTATTCACTGTGACTCTTCTCTCCGTACTCTTCACTCTGTACTCCTCACTCTGTACTCTTCACTCTGTACTTTTCACTGTGACTCTTCACTGTGAACTCTTTACTTTGACTCTTCACTGTGTACTCTTTACTTTGACTCTTCACGTGTACTCTTCATTTTGGCTATTCACTGTGTACTCTTCATTTTGGCTATTCACTGTGTACTCTTCACTGTGTACTCTGCTTTTGTGACTCTTCACTGTGCACTCTTCACTCTGTACTTTTCACTTTGACTATTAACTGTGTACTCTTTAGTTTGACTCTTCACTGTGTACTCTTCACTTTGCCTATTCACTGTGTATCCTTCACTGTGTACTTTGCTTTTGTGACTCTCCACTGTGTATTCTTCGCTGTTTACTCTTCACTTTGACTATTCATTTTGACTCTTCACTGTGTACTCTTCACTGTGTACTCTTCACTGTGTACTCTTCACTGTGACTCTTCACTCTGTACTGTTGCTTAGTAGCAGCTAGCTGTTAGTGAATGTTGACTAACCATTAGTGTCTGTCTGATACGTAATTTCCACTTTAATTGAGGGAAGGTATTTACTTGGAATACTTGAGGTCATGTGACATCATAGAATCGGGGAGTCTGCGAACTACCTGTGGGCTGATAGTGATGATGCAATATCTTGTCTTCTGTAGATCTCCTCCACACTCTACTGTTGATCTGCAGCACGGAACTCACGCCAACCGACCAGCAAATCTTCTGCTCTGACCTCATTACTCTAGACAGTCTCACCGTGTTTCTCAACCATGACAATGTGGGCGTCGTCTATGCCGCCCTCAAGGTACTCTCTCTTTGTGCATAAGTACTGAGTCTAGTAAATTCTCGACTCCCAGTATAACCGCCATGTTGTTGTAGTTGCTGAGTAAAATGATGGAGTTGAGTAGTGATGACCAGGTGGCTGGGTTCATAAAAAGGAAGGGGTTCCACCTCATAGCATCCCAGCTTAATCAGGTTGTATCTTCGCACAAGCTGGTTGTCGTCTGCGCTCAGTTTATCAACGGTCAGAGGTGAGATAGTTGGTGCACTCACTGCATCATATTTATACTTATTAGAACTTTTCAATAAGAAAGTTAAAAATAAATAGCTTTGTTTTTTCACTGTATTGAAATATAGTAGAATGATGAATGGAATATTATAAAGAATGAATAAGCGAGATATAATGGTGTAAGGTTTTACTCACTGCATGAACATCACCTGTCTATGTCATCACTTCCTGTAGGTGTTCCACCGTGGAGGTAGAGGATATGTCCTGTTCGTTTATGCTGCCGTTACTAGGCACCTTAGAGCAATGCTGCCACGACTTGGTACTCGCTGCCAAGGCCTTCTCTCTTGTCTTCCAGGTACTGTTCAACTGTTGATTGCTTTTTATGATGGCTCTAACAGATGATATGTTATTAGATATAATAATATTTAATTGAAAAGTATCTCTGCATAAACCAAAGGAACAGCCATGGTCTAGGGGTTAGAGCGTTTGCCTAGTAAACACGAAGTCATGGGTTCGAGCCCTGACAAAGGTCATTGGTGATGTTAGGAAGAGCATTCAGTCATAATTGCTCCTGTGCCTCATCTGAATAAGTTCTTAGCCTGTTCTAACAAAAACCCTTTCTATCCAAGGATGGTGACTTTTATCTGCATAAACCATAAGCGTCATTTTGATAGGTTTATGTAGTTATACAGTAGTCTGAGTTCTTAGGTGCTATTCTAGGTTCTTGAGGAGCGGGTAAACTGGCTCCCATTTGCTATTCGAAATGGTCTTACAGAAGTGCTGTGTAACTGTCTATCTACCATCAACCGCTGCCACCCCGAGGCTGACTTTGAGCACCTGGACAACGTGTTTGTCTACCTGCACAGCATCCTTCAGATGATCGCTAGCTATCTTGTCAAGTTGGTACACATATCTGTGACATCAGCATTACTTGTGTAGGCTTGTGATGTAATCAGTCTGTGAGTAAAGTAAGCAGTTTTTGTGTAGTGGTAATATGTACTGCTGTAGGCACGAGATGAAGGTGAAGCCTATCAGGTCACTTGTATATATGTTTATGGTGCTAGAGAGAAAGGAACGACACAACAAGTCAGGTGTGTGCAGGTGTCTTTTGTGGAATGGTGTGATGTCATTTGATTCAAATAAAAGTAAAGCTTTCATTGCTACATCTATCGCGGTGTTTAATGTTTTTATTGTAGTAGTTGATGCGCCTACTGTAGTTTTTCATCTGGCAATTGTAGTCTTTAATGTGGCTGTTGTAACATTTATATAAATACAAGATAAGTGCTCACTAAGCTTTGGTCCCAAAACATCCATTCGTGACATAGTGCAATACCAGATTCAACTCACGAATCCATTAAACTCAGCCATTTTGTCCTTATACACACATACATATGCCACACAACAGGAGTCCAAGCCCTTCTAGTGACCTGTGGAATTTTGTGAGAAAGGGATCCGTGAGATACAGAAGGAGCACTGTAGTTGATGCGTCTACTGTAGTTTTTATCTGGCAATTTTAGTACCTAATGTGACTGTGGTAATATTTATATACTACACACACACATACGTACACTTATCTGTATAATATAATATGTATATATATTGCCATGTGTGCAGGTTACCTGGCTATTGAACGAGTTAGTACAGTCATACGCATCATATTCAAAGAGCTTTACTCGACTATACAGGTAGAAGCTAAGTCTATGACTGCATCTTTTCTACGGAGAATGTTTAGTCGGAGTTCCAACTCCACAGGTGGGTGACACTTCTTCTGTTAAGTAATAGAATTGCTAGAGTTCAAGTTTCGTGAGCTGATAGAGAAGGAGGAAGGGGGGGGGGTGGTTGCTCTCAACTCTTATACAGTTGTATTAATAATTTCACAGTTTACAGGGCAATTGAATTAAACAATAGCTTTGATACTTGTTCTTTAAATCTCAAAAACAAATGTATTCAAAGGGAAAAGGTTATGTGTAGACTAAAGGAATAAACAGCAATAATTTCCTACAAACATAAATTCTAATATGTGTTTGACGAAGTTATTCATCAACAACCATAGTATAGCAGTATGAAATGACAACTCCACCTTACCCCATCTCAGTAACAGCGTGGCCAGTCCTATCTCTTGTGTGTGGGAGTTATCATATTTCTCACATCTATAATATTGCCATACGCATTACATATATAGTATCATCACATGTATTACATATATAGTATCATCACATGTATTACATATTTAATATCATCACATGTATTACATATATAGCATCATCATATGTATTACATATATAGTATCATAACATGTATTACATATATAGTATCGTCATATGTATTACATATATAGTATCATCACACATATTACATATATAGTATCATCACATGTATTACATATATAGTATCATCACATGTATTACATATATAATGCTATTATTCTTCAGGCACACTGGAGGAACCCTCAGTGTTAGGAGCTTCAAGAAAAGGTTCCCTACACTCCCTCAGTACTTCTATGTCTTCTCTACACTCCTTGCAGCAAACTGCTGCCGAATCTAAGAACAGCAGGTCAACTCTCACGGACATGCTGCTCTTCACACTCAAGGACTTTACGGCCTACGCTATTTGTAGAGGTGTGACTCTATACTATGTATTCTACTCTGTATACTCTGTATACTCTGTATACTATGTATACTCTGTGTACTCTGTGTACTCTGTGTACTCTGTGTACTCTGTGTACTCTGTGTACTCTGTGTACTCTGTGTACTCTGTGTACTCTGTGTACTCTGTGTACTCTGTGTACTCTGTGTACTCTGTGTACTCTGTGTACTCTGTGTACTCTGTGTACTCTGTGTACTCTGTGTACTCAGTGTACTCTGTGTACTCTGTATACTCTACTTTGTATACTCTACTTTGTATACTCTACTTTGTATACTCTACTTTGTATACTCTACTTTGTATACTCTGTATACTCTACTCTGTATACTCTACTCTGTATACTCTACTCTGTATACTCTACTCTGTATACTCTACTCTGTATACTCTACTCTGTATACTCTACTCTGTATACTCTACTCTGTATACTCTACTCTGTATACTCTACTCTGTATACTCTGTGTACTCTACTATGTATACTCTGTATATTCTACTCTGCTGTATACCCTACCCTGTATACTCTACTTTGTATACTCTGTATATTGAAGTTGAAAGCTGTAGACGTGATGAAGACAACTTACCAAATGTTACTGAGCTGTTACTCAATGCTCTAGTTATGTCTGGTGATTCATCAAAGAAAACAACATGGCAGTTCATTGTTGAAAGTGACAGCGTTAGAAAAGTCATGTGGAAACAGGTTGGTCATCTATCTTTGTGTCTTTTTTCTCTATATCACTGTAAGTTTGACAACTATATAATTAGCCTCACTTGTCTTGCATAATCATTGACTTTACTCACTCACTCACTCACTCACTCACTCACTCACTCACTCACTCACTCACTCACTCACTCACTCACTCACTCACTCACTCACTCACTCACTCACTCACTCTCTCACTCTCTCACTCTCTCACTCACTCACTCACACACTCACTCACTCACACACTCACTCACACACTCACTCACTCTCTCACTCTCTCACTCACTCACTCACTCTCTCACTCACTCTCTTACTCACACACTCTCTCACTCACTCACACACTCACTCACTCGCTTACAACTCATGTTTCTGTTACCTAGTGTGTGCAAATAGTTTATATTATTTTACATACATTTTGCAGTTAGCTGATGTGCTGACCTATATACTGTCCTCTTCCTGTGACCTATTTACGGCTGAGAATGTTCTCTCTGTGATTGGACAGCTCAGTGATGTCACTCAGAAAAAGATAGTGGACAGTATCCAACTTCTGGTGACGTCATTTTGTTACTAGTTCAAGTAGCAATCGCATTCATTTTTATTCCTTGTTTTCTGCTTTACATTTCAACTCTTCCTTATTCTCCAGGCAGACGACCTTCTACTTTTGAACCTCAAGAACTTCCTTCAAACAAACTCAATCAAAGCGGTTTCTGAGTCATTTTTAACACGTCTGTTGCGTAGACTCGCTCTCTCAAGTACCAAATCTTCTGTCGGTACAAATCACTTATCTGGTGACCCTGAGACGACATTGAGAGAGGTGTGGCTAACTCACATTGAAAAACACCGATCTTCATGGAAAGAACAACTAACTGAGTGTAAACACTTGTGAGTTGATTTTGCTTTGGCCATATACTTCAGTCTTGATTTTTGCTGTTGGGCTACCACATGATGCTATTTCAAATTAATATGTAATGCAAAATTATGTGGTGCAATAATTTCACTTGCCAACAATCTGTCAGATATGTTAGTTTTCCTTCGCTGGTTCAAACTTCGGCGTAGCTTATTTACGATTTTTGAAAGTTGTGCTCCTTATTTCTGGTCTCGAGTTCTGTTCATTTGACTTCGCCTGCTTTATTCTCTGCTGCTACGTCTGATGGCACGTCTGCATGTATTGTAGAGTTTTCCACAATCTGGATTCACTGGCTAAATTGGTTAGTCATTCTGCTACAGAAATTAATAAAGACATTGTACATCGTCAGAACTTGGAGAGAAAGAAATTTATAGAACTCGTTAAAATAAATATGGCCACAGAAATTAGTGTCAGTACAAGTTGGCAACGGCTGGTGAAGCAGCTCACTCATGAAAGGTCAGGAGATATTTCTGTGTTAGCCTTAGGGCCACACGGTGCGTATTTTCGCATGCGAAAATTGAAATCACAAGTAGCAAAGGTGTCCACTGTACGCGTTGAGAAAATATTCGCACTTGTCGCTCAGCATTCTCAACGCAAGTGCGAATTGTCTCTGTCGTCGACACCTAATTGGCTGGTAGTTATTCAGCGAGCCCAATTTTTTTATTTTAGTGCTACATTCCAGTAAATTGCGTTTTATTGAAAGCGAGTGCGATTTAAAAATGATAGCATTATTTATCACGCATCACTGACGCTACAGTGGACACCTTTGCTATTTGTGATTTCAATTTTCGCATGCGAAAATACGCACCGTGTGGCCCTAGGCTTAGGGTTAATTGATTCTTAGAGTCTCATGTAATCTCCCAGATTCTCATGTAATCTCCCATATTCTCATGCAATCTCCAATATTCTCATGTAATCTCTAGCAGTATCATGTAATCTCCAATATTCTCATGCAATCTCCAATATCCTCATGCAATCTCCAATGTTCTCATGTAATATCCAATATTCTCATGCAATCTCCAATATTCTCATGCAATCTCTAACAGTATCATGTAATATCCAATATTCACAAGTAATCCCCCATATTCTCATGTAATCTCCCATATTCTCATGCAATCTCCAATATTCTCATGTAATCTCTAGCAGTATTCTGTAATCTCCAATATTCATTACTAATCTCTAGCAGCCTCATGTAATATCCAATATTCACATGTAATCCGCAATATTTACATGTAATCCGCAATATTCTCATGCAATCTCCAATATTCTCATGTAATTTCTAACAGTATCATGTAGTATCCAATACTCACATGTAATTCGCAATACTCTCATGCAATCTCCGATATTCTCATGTAATATCTATTATTCTCATGTAATATCCAATATTCACATGTAATCCGCAATTTTCTCATGTAATCTCTAGCAGTCTCATGTAATCTCCAATATTCTCATGTAATCTCCAATATTCTCATGTAATCTCCAATATTCTTATGCAATCTCCAATGTTTTCATGTAGAGCTTTGTGGCATGACAAACTCTCCTACCCACAGTCGTGGGAGATTGATCCCACAGAAGGGCCGGGTAGAGTGAGGAAACGGTTACAGAGGTGTCATATGACTTCCATACAAGCCAAGTTTCTACTGGAGGAAGCACAGTATAAAGTGGGACTCTCACAATCCAGCCCTCCCTTGCAATACTTGTTTGAGGTGGGAACACAGTCTGAATCTGCTAGTGCTGCGCTTATCTACCGACTCCATACTAATGAGACAATCAGGTGATACTTATGTTGCTGTTATTATACTAGTCACTCCTTCAAAATATGTTTTATTGATGAGCTACTCGGTCTCTCTTCTGCACTTATCAACGTGATTTGTTTACTTCCCATGTCTGCTGATTACACCTGCTAATAGAATACCAGCCAATTTAGCTGCAGTTATCACTTGAAGCTATTTTCTGTAGATTTACATGCAAGTGTAGCAACGTAACGCCGAGCACAGAGACAGTGGGAGATATTCTCATATCTGATCATTCCATTCATTTTGTGGCTAACAGTGCGATATCGGATTATGACTCAGAGGTACTGCATATTATATTTCCTCTGCTGCAGTTTACACTTTTTTGCTGGTTTCATTTTTTCCTGCTGCTAGTACTACTGCTACTGCTGTACTACTGTTACTACTACTACTACTCTACTATTACTACTGCTACTACTATTGCTACTACTACTACTACTACTACTACTACTACTACTACTACTACTACTACTGCTGCTGCTGCTACTACTACTACTACTACTACTGCTATTACACTTTGCTTATGCTATTCAATCTCAGAAGGCTCTGTCTAGCAATTCATCTCCCATTTTTAATAAAAATTATCAGTTTCACTATCAGTAGAAGTTTAGCCGCTACATCTACACATGCTCTGTACATGATCTACATACCATCTACATATTTTCTACACATGCTCTGTACATGCTCTACATACCATCTACATATTTTCTACAGGTTCTTGCAGGCAGCCATGAGCTCCTCTCCATACGCTGGCCTCTTATAGAGATAAAAAGTTTTTACAAGAGAAGATATCAACTGCAGGATAACGGTCTGGAGATCTTCCTAACTAATGGCCGTACCAGTCTGATAGCTGTAGACAGCACCAAGGTACGTCTGCATGTTTATGCCGTCTGTATTACACTACCTGATAGCTGTAGACAGTACCAAGGTACGTCTGCATGTCTATGCCGTCTGTATTACACTACCTGATGCACCAGATAAAGGTCACATAGTTTCCTGTATGTTTCCTGTAGGAGAGAGATGTATTGTGGGACGAGCTGTCTAAGCTCTATCTACCCAATAAGACGACATCAGCAGATCTGAACTCAATACAGAAGCAATGGGTTAACGGCCAGATGAGCAACTTTGACTATCTCACCCATCTCAATACTCTCGCTGGTCGAAGGTACGTATATCAAAACTCTCGCTGGTCGAAGGTACGTATATCAATACTCTCGCTGGTTGAAGGTAAGTATATCAATACTCTCGCTGGTCGAAGGTACGTATATCAATACTCTCGCTGGTCGAAGGTACGTATATCAATACTCTCGCTGGTCGAAGGTACGTATATTAATACTCTCGCTGGTCAAAGATACGTATATCAATACTCTCATTTGTTCATCACCAGTTCTTTATCTTTGCAAGATTAGAATGTTCACTTTGATGGGATAAAAAATTTTTACAGCAATTTATAAGCAATAAAGAAGTTTCTGGCTAAAAAATTAGAGTTTTTACTGTGAATTTAGGCGCAAATGGTTTGCTTGGTGAGTCTTTTCTGTTACATCTTGATGCAATACAGGAAAGAAGAGAATGAACATAAATATACTCACTGAACTCATTTGACTTGTTGACAGTTTCAACGATCTCATGCAGTATCCTGTCTTCCCGTTTGTACTGAACCAGTATGAAGGAAACTATCTTGACCTCAATGACCCGCAGTCATACAGGAAGCTGAACAAACCCATCGCCTGTCAGCACATTGAAAATGAGGCTAAATTTAAGCAACACTATGAGGTCAGTGTATGTCAAACATGGAGTTGCCCTTTCTTTCTCATTTGTCCTGCTTGAATGTAAAACATCAGTTTTCTATGCATCTCTCAGACTATACTGACTAATGTGTATATCTCAGACTATACTAACTAATGTATATATCTCAGACTATACTAACTAATGTGTATATCTCAGACTATACTGACTAATGTGTATATCTCAGACTATGCTGACTAATGTGTATATCTCAGACTATACTAACTAATGTGTATATCTCAGACTATACTAACTAATGTGTATATCTCAGACTATACTGACTAATGTGTATATCTCAGACTATACTAACTAATGTGTATATCTCAGACTATACTAACTAATGTGTATATCTCAGACTATACTAACTAATACGTATATCTCAGACTATACTAACTAATGTGTATATCTTAGACTATACTGACTAATGTGTATATCTCAGACTATGCTGACTAATGTGTATATCTCAGACTATACTAACTAATATGTATATCTCAGACTATACTAACTAATGTGTATATCTCAGACTATACTAACTAATGTGTATATCTCAGACTATACTAACTAATGTGTATATCTCAGACTATATTAACTAATGTGTATATCTCAGACTATACTGACTAATGTGTATATCTCAGACTATACTAACTAATGTGTATATCTCAGACTATACTGACTAATGTGTATATCTCAGACTATGCTGACTAATGTGTATATCTCAGACTATACTAACTAATATGTATATCTCAGACTATACTGACTAATGTGTATATCTCAGACTATACTAACTAAGGTGTATATCTCAGACTATACTAACTAATGTGTATATCTCAGACTATACTAACTAATGTGTGTATCTCAGACTATACTAACTAATGTGTATATCTCAGACTATACTAACTAAGGTGTATATCTCAGACTATACTAACTAATGTGTATATCTCAGACTATACTACCTAATGTGTATATCTCAGGCTATAGAAGCTGACATTGAACTCTCTAAAAGAAACCCGGATGACAGTCATGTACCTTTAGCTGCGTATCACTACGCATCTCACTATTCTAACAGTGGCGTAGTGTTACACTATTTAGTCAGGTTGTTGCCCTACACTAGAATGTTTCTGCGGTACCAGGGTGAGTGGATAGTGACTGTTTCTTGTATTATAATATATTATATGCTAATATGTTATTGTATATAGTGTATGGTATATAATATATAGTATATAATATATAGTGTATCTCGTATAGTAAATAGTATAGTATATAGTATCACATATAGTGTGTAGTATAGAATGTTACAGTGCAGTATATAGTATACTATAGTCACTATAGTGTATAGTACAGAGGTGTCCAAACTTTTCAGACCGAGGGCCACTGAAAAGAAATACTCCAGTGGCAAGGGCCACATTGTAAGCATTAGTTTGAGCTGCCGGCCGCCGCGTCAGCATTTTTCCAATCACTTCATTCCAAACTCTCATGGAACACTACACAATTAATTCCCAATGGTTACTGCAGACTGCATGTTTTGTAACATGTGTAGAAATAGGAAACTGAAAAAGTGTTTGTTCATACTAATTCAAGTATACGTGTGAAAACTAATTGCAACTTTATGCCTTCGAGGGTCACATAAATGTAGGCTGGGGGGGCCACATCGGGCCTTTTGGGGTGCCTGTTGGATAGCCCTGGTATACTATATACATGTAGTGTATATAGTATGTACTGTATGGTATATAGTGTATGTAGTATAGTATGTACTGTATGGTATATAGTACACATTGTACACACACACAACGTGCAGACGTACCTGTTATACAGACGGCCAGTTTGACATCCCTGACCGAACTTTTCATTCCATGCAAACATCCTGGCTACTGTCTAGTCAGAGGTCCTCCACAGATGTGAAGGAGCTGATACCAGAGTTCTTCTACTTACCAGAGTTCATGACCAACTATGAAGGTATCCCTTCACCTTATTGTTTCATGATATGGTGTAATCCTGTTACCTGTTATCTTATTGGTCCATGATATGGTGTGATTCTGTTACTTGTTATCTTATTGGTCCATGATATGGTGTGATTCTGTTATCTGTTATCTCATTGGTCTACAGTGCGCTACAACGTGATAGCAACACAGAATGTTCTAGATATTATGCCGATATAGCTGTTTCATTGTGATGTTTGAATATAATATATTATATAGCTGTCATATATGATATGTAACTCACTATCATAGTACATGCTATTGTATGCTACTGTGTTATATACCATTATGATATATATTTTTGTAATATAAGATATTGCAATAAGTCATATCATATACATGCTAGTTGACTGCAATTCATGATAATACACCATTATTCCGGCCAGGGTTCAACTTTGGCAAAAGACACACCAAAGAGCCAGTCATGGACCTAAACTTGCCAGCCTGGTGTCATCACAACTCCCGCCTCTTTGTTCTCATACTCCGCCAGTCTCTGGAGAATCAGTTTGTCTCAACTCACCTCCATAGCTGGATCAACCTGGTGTTTGGCTTCCAGCAGCAGGGTATTGCTGCTAAGGAAGCCGTCAACATATTTCACCCAGCTGTGAGTGTGTGAACTCTGTCAAGTCTTGTGTAAACTGACTTGAGTATGTCAAGTCTTGTATAAACTAACTTGAGTATGTCAAGTCTTGTATAAACTGACTTGAGTATGTCAAGTCTTGTATAAACTAACTTGAGTATGTCAAGTCTTGTATAAACTGACTTGAGTATGTCAAGTCTTGTATAAACTGACTTGAGTATGTCAAGTCTTGTATAAACTAACTTGAGTATGTCAAATCTTCGTCAGCTGACTTGACTCTCTCAAGTTGTGCTTAAACTGATGTGAATATGTCCAGTCGTGTATAAAAAGACTTGCCTATATAAAATCTTGTATTTGCATGGCTATATTTTCTTCTGATTCAATATTGTTTAAACTCACCATGACCTCTTCACTCCTGCTGTGTGTAGACATACTATGGACTTGAGGTGAACAGTATAGAGGATGAGCTGCAGCAGTCGGCTATCAAGGTCATGATACGCACGTACGGTCAAATGCCCAAACAACTCTTCACCACTAAACATCCTGAACAGCAGCAGGACGGGTCAGGCTCTTCTATGGAACACAGGCTAGCATGTGACACGTAAGTTAAACTACATAAAAAGCTCACACAAGTTTATAGTCACTATCTCTGTGAAAAAGCCCCTAATGGAAGGGATTTTTGTTAAATTGGGCTAAGGACTTATTCAGATGAGGCAGAGGAGCAATTATGACTGGATGCTCTTCCTAACATCACCAATGGCGTTTGTAGGGGTTTGACCCCATGACTTAGGGTTTACTAAACAAACGCTTTAACTCCTAAATCACAGCTGCTCCCTGTAAGTTGAGCTGCATAGTGTTGTGTAAACTGTTGTAGCACATATATGTTGTTAAACACTCATGCTATAAATTTGTAGCCCAGTTCTAAACTCGGTTTCTGGCCTGTGTTGGGGAGACTATGTTGGCTCCCCTTCTGAAACAACAGATCCTAAAGTAGTTGTGAATGATGTAGTAGGAGCTGCTACCATTGCTGCCATTAGCACTGGAGAGATAGTCGGATTGGCAGCATCAAGTTGTGTCATCACTCATGAGACTAAAACAGGTAGGAGTATGTTTTACCTGAAGGTAAGGGCATTACTGTGATATGCATTACTATGATATACATTACTATGATATACATTACTATGATATACATTACTATGATATGCATTGCTATGATATACATTACTATGATATGCATTACTATGATATGCATTACTATGATATACATTACTATGATATACATTACTGTGATATGCATTACTATGATTTGCATTACTATGATATACATTACTATGATATACATTACTAGGATATACATTACTATGATATACATTACTATGATATACATTACTAGGATATACATTACTATGAAATACATTACTATGATATACATTACTATGATTTGCATTACTCTGGAATACATTACTATGAGACGATTTACAATGCTGCAATGTCCAGTGTGTTGTTCTCCAGGGGATGAACTGTCTGCCAGAACGGACTGTATTTGGGCTGCCCGACTTTGCTGGGGAAACTCTGACAATGTTCTCAGGCTACAGATTCAGAAAGATAAGCAGCCAATCAACTTTGTGTCTTTACCATTCAAGGTGAGCTACCCACAATGCCTTGTCGATAACCCATGCCTGTGATACAACACGTGCAATATAGTACCCAGCAAGTTTGTCAGTCAAAGTTTTTATGAGATTCTTTTATACCAAACAGTTTGAATTATGTATCAGGTGTGTATATACATATGTGTGGTTAATTTATACTCAGTCTATTATATGTACTCTGTACTCTATATACTTCTCTCTACTCTATTCACTATTCTGTACTCACTACTCTGTACTCTCTACTCTGTACTCTCTACTCTGTACTCTCTACTCTGTACTCTCTACTCTGTACTCACTACTCTGTACTCTCTACTCTGTACTCACTACTCTGTACTCTCTACTCTGTACTCACTACTCTGTACCCTCTACTCTGTACTCTCTACTCTGTATTCTCTACTCTGTACTCTCTACTCTGTACTCTCTACTCTGTACTCTCTACTCTGTACTCACTACTCTGTACTCTCTACTCTGTACTCACTACTCTGTACTCTCTACTCTGTACTCACTACTCTGTACCCTCTACTCTGTACTCTCTACTCTGTACTTTCTACTCTGTACTCACTACTCTGTACTCGCTACTCTGTATTCTCTACTCTGTACTCACTACTCTGTACTCTCTACTGTTTACTCTGTACTCTCTACTCTGTACTCTCTACTCTGTACTCTCTATTCTCTCCTACTACCTTTTACTGTGATGGTTTCATCTTTCTATCGACTGCGTAGGTGACTGCTTGTGCCAGCCTTGCTGATTGCAGACTCCTGCTCATAGCCTCAGACACTGGGTTTATACAGGTTCACAGGCTGAGCTACTCTAAACAGCAGGTAAAGATCATACTTTCTGTACGAAGTCAATGCCCTCAGGCTAAGCAAATTTTAACAGCAGTATTAGATCCCTCTTGTATTGCATTGCCTTTGCTCTCATATATACGCTTGTAGTCGTGTGAGATTTCATGGGTGAGTCTGGTGACCACCCTGACCGCTCATCATTCGGCCATCACATCTCTAGTTGTCTCCCCTGAGTATAGCATCATCGTGTCGGCTGACAAGTCGGGTCTTTGTGTCATCTGGGACTTGAACAAGTGAGTAGCTGGCTAGTAGACATTGTGGCTGTGGAGAAATTGACCAGTAGACATTGTAGCTATAAATAAATTGACCAGTAGACATTGTGGCTGTGAATAAATTGACCAGTAGACATTGTGGCTGTGGAGAAATTGACCAGTGGACATTGTGGCTGTGGAGAAATTGACCAGTAGACATTGTGGCTGTGAAGAAATTGACCAGTAGACATTGTGGCTGTGAAGAAATTGACCAGTAGACATTGTAGCTGTGAATAAATTGACCAGTAGACATTGATTATCTCATCAGCCCACCAGTTGTTGTTAGTTGCCTTTACATCTACACAGAATAGTCTGAGTTTATGCATATCGCTGACTAATGTAGCTTTAGTGCATGGCATACCCTGTACACTAGTCGAAAGGGACAGTTGAAATTCTGTTTATTGCAGTGCAAATGAGAAATTCAATTGAATGCTAGTTTGTGAATTAAAAAGTTTTTCATGCTTAAATGCCAAGATTTGCATTATTTCTACCATGTCATTACATTTCAGACTGATGTACGTGAGGTGCATGGAAAGTGAAACACAGCGAGAGATAACTTGTGTTACAGTCAGCTCTACCATGGGGGACATCGCCTTCTGCTCGCCACATGGTTTGTCCTTCACCTTTTCCTGTGGACTCTAATCTGAAACTCCTATAATATTCGCAGTTCTATAAACTTACAATGATATTTTAGGGCGGGGCAGTGTGATAGATGTGTACACAGTCAATGCCAGCCCTATATCCAGTCTGACTATGAGAGACAGAGTCAATTGGCTGTGCTACTCATCTGCTCCTGAGGGGAAATCAGTGAATGTTTTAGTTGGGGCTCTCAGCAATGGAACTCTCCAGTAAGTCTTGGAGTCATTTAGTATCTTGAGTCAGTCTCACTCAGTCACTACTGTACACTCAGTCACTAGTACTATGCACTTGGTCACTACTATACACTCAGTCACTACTATACACTCAGTCATCACTATACACTCAGTCACTACTATACACTCAGTCATTACTGTACACTCAGCCATTACTATACACTCAGTCACTACTATAAACTCAGCCATTACTATACACTCAGCCATTACTATACACTCAGTCACTACTATAAACTCAGTCACTACTATACACTCAGTCATCACTGTACACTCAGTCACTACTACTATACACTCAGTCATTACTATACACTCAGTCATTACTATACACTCAGTCATCACTATACATCCAGTAGTCACACTGAGTTACTATAATACGATATTCTAGGCTATGGAGCTCCTGGGACTTGAAACCTCTTCGTACTCTTTCTGTTCCTGGACTCTCTGAACCTTTTATGTGGTACGTTACACTCTTATACATTTCTGCCATAATATAGTAGGGTATAGTACAGTATAATATAGTATCATATAATACAGTAGGGTGTAATATAGTATCATATATTTAGTACTAAAACATAATATCATACAATACAGTACGATGTTATATAATACACAGTATGGCATCATATTATTTAATATGGTATGATATCATATAATACGGTATGGTATCATATAATACAGTATCGCATCATAGCATCATATAATACAGTATCATATAATATGATATAATACAGTATCATATTATATAATATGGTATATTCCAGCTGCACCTATGCTCAAGATAGTCAGTACCTAGCTGCCTGCACCAACTCTGGTCGTCTCATTGTCTGGCAGAAAGGGGGACCTCCTTCAACTCTCTACTCCAGAGTCAAATATTTCCCTGCTTAATATCTGCTCACTTTGTCTGAGGTCAAGGTCCTTTCTTTCCTTAGTAGTGTACACAGAGACGCAGTAGTGTACACAGAGACGCAGTAGTGTACAGTCTATGTCAAAGTTAATAGTGATTAATCGATACTTGGTTATTTTGTTTTTTGTTTAAATAAGCCTTTACTTCAGTTGTTTTAATGTACATTATATTGTTGCTATTATGTTAATACTGTTATATTATTGTTATTATATTATATTATATTATATTATATTATATAATTTGCCTATACGAGGGCTCTTACTATATATTGGTGCTACATTCTCTTATACTCTTCTATTATCATTTTCTGTCACTTTTTCCAAATTCAAAATATACGTTACCTTTTACAGTTTCATCTTTCTTAGACTCAGATGGGGTGTAGTTATGGCAGCCATGTTGTACGGTTTAAGCAGTGTTTGGTTTGAGCTACAAGTTCAGAATGGTGCCATAAATGGCAATGTAAAAGTTATAATAAATTGAACAATAAGTTGCTGATATGTGTAAACTAGTAGCATGTGCTGTAAGGTTACGTTAGAAACAACTATGGTTTTCTAACCTTTACAATGCAGATGTTGGCAATCCAAGTTTAGATTTGAGAAAAGATACAAATGAAAATATTATATAACTGATTGCTCTACATGCACCTGATCTACCATGGCTAAGCCAAGTCTTGAACAAGCTTGATATCTAGTTTTCTATTATATATACTTAACTAAGATGTATACTGTATATTCTACTACCATATTATACTGTATACTCTACTACAATATACTGTATACTCTACTACAATATATACTGTATACTCTACTACCATAATATACTGAATATTCTACTACTGTATACTCTACTCTGTATACTCTGTGTACTCTACTCTGTATACTCTGTATACTCTACTCTGTACTCTCTACTCTGTATATTCTACTATGTATATTGCAAGAGTAATACTAACTACCTGTTTTATAATATAAAATACAGTATTAGTTGCAACAATTACACCCATGCTTTGTTATATAAACTAACTACACAATGTTATGTGCAATTTTCGCTTAAACATTCCACTAGTTTAATAACAATTGCGATTCAAGAGTGGTAAGGAAAGAAACTGCTTTGGGAGTCGTCTTTCTATTTAACTGGCTGACACGAAACCTCCCTCTGGGATAATAGCTTAATATTATCTTCAGACGTGAAACAGAGCAGATCACTGGTTAATTCGGTCATTTAATTGTTCAACTACTGCAGTGATGACACAGTTTTAAAGTTGCTATTCAACTATATTTTATATGACACACTTAATTAACAAAAATAAGACTATGCAAACTTGCATAGTCTTATTTTTTTCAATTAAGTGTGTCATATAAAATATAGTTGAATAGCAACTTTAAAACTGTGTTATTGGTAACATTATTCGAATCTCAAGTTTTGAGGCAGACAACTCTTAGTGTGAAATACAGACGTGTGATAATGTGTCATAAGTGTCACGTGATTTAATGCCTCTAGAGTCTAGAATGTATATAAATTAATTGTTTGCAGGTCCCTGTGTTGCCATGTGGTTACGATATGAGGGTATTAGATATCATTACTAGATGCCGGGCATTATCATTATAAATACAATGCACGTGTTTACAGTCACCAAGTTATTTTGAGGAGCTTACATTCCGCCCTTCATGCTTGGCAATTGACAAATTGGACCAGAGACTACACAAGATCAAAGTCCCACATAATTCTCAGATAAAAACATAGTTGAAACATAAATCAGACCTGCAGTATGAGATAGTGTCTGGACCGGGTGCAGTACGTGCGCAGCAGAGTTGGTGATCAGTTTGAGTGAGTCAGTCACAAGTGAACATCCTGTACAGAGATGGAGGAAAGACAGAAGAATGTCCTACCAGACAGTCTGAAAGACCATTGTTTGGCCAACAAGTACAAATATGTCAACTTTGATGAGGGCTCAGGTGAGAGCTGAATTTCAACTTTTAGTAAAGAAAGTTATTTTTATATTTAGCTCTACGTTGCAGTTTCACCATAACTCAAAAGAGTTAGTAGGCTAACTGTTTACAGCTTGTAGATTCTCTGCATGCAATTTCGTGCCTCAAGAAAAACAGACTGGTGTAACTAAGTAAACAAGTCTTTGATTTCCCAAGTAATTGTAGGCAAGGCTGGGCTTTAAAGTAAAAAACTTTCCTAATACGCAGCATACTGAACCCGTTTATTTCTTAGCCTTGAGCTTCCGAAAAATGGGGTTTCTACTTTCCACCAGGAAACTGCTAAAAGCAGCACTGAGCTGCGGGTGACCGAATAAACCCCCCCCCCCACACAAGTTTATAGTTGCCATCACTGAGAAAACCCCTGATAAAAAGGGTTTTTTTAAAGCGGGCTAAGGGCTTATTCATCAATGTGGTACAGAAGAAATTATAACTTGATGCTCTTCCTAACATCACCAATGGCCTTTACTGGGGTTTGAACCCATGACGTTGTGTTTGCTAAGCCAAACACTTTAACCCCTAAACCACGGCTGCTCCTTGACCGAATACAGTATTTATATACATATCAATGTGCAGACTCTAAACTCAAGAACCCCTGAACCAATTCACTCAGTCACCACCAACTCAGTGCTGCTTCAAGCTATTTTCTTCCCACCAGCTGCTCATTTATGTGATTGAGGAATTGGTATTACCAAAAGAAAAGCTATTAAGACGTAACACTTGTAAAAGTACAAGTTAATATTTTGGTATTCTCTTACGTTTGTCATACGCAAGTGACCTGTAATGATCTTTTCTTGTCATCTTGTTACTATTTCTAAACGCCAATAAAACGTATACATAGTACATACTGACACAGGGTTAATTTTCTAGCTATTTTTTCAGAACCTGGGGCTACAAATAAATATACGGGCTGTTCTAATAATAGCCCTACCAGCAGTTTTTTACCCCATCCTTCAAAGTGCCATCTATTCTATTCTAAACTGTCATGTTAAGCATGCTTGAAGCCTGATTCCTCTCCTAGAGTAGGTCAGTAATGAATATACTTTAAAATACATATCCGTGTGCATTTCCGGTACACCCGGCAACAGCGACATGTTGAACAGTGATGGCTCCCAACTGAGGTGCCTATCACAATGTAACGTGTACCTTAATAGTACCGACTCTTGTATTTACAGGCTTCTGGAAACCGTTTGGTGGTGACTTTGTCATTAGCAGGCCACATGCCACATTCAACATGTCTACGTTCTTCAACTCTAAAGTTGATCCTTTTGAGGAAATGGAGACGGTGACAATGGAGAAAGGAGACTTCCTGTTGATTGCCGTCATGAAGACAGGTAACTTTTACTACTGGAAATTAGCGATAATATTCAGCCATTCACAGCTCACCTTAGCTGATGTGGAGTGTGCATAGTAGAGTGCTGGTATACATTGCAATACTTGTGGGCCAAACAGTAGATGACTTTTGTATATACATGTTCAAGCCGGTGTAGCAAGTAGTGATTCTTATGTCTGACTTTTATTACTATACTACTAAAGTAGAGCAGCCTATATGACAGACAGGCTAACTGATACACTAATAGTGCTAGCTTCAGTGTTGTAGGCATTCCCACGCTGTATAGTCCTAGCTTTAATATTGTAGGCCCACACTTACTGTATAGTGCTAGCTTTAATATTGTAGGCCCACACTTACTGTATAGTGCTAGCTTTAATATTGTAGACACACATTTGCTTTATAACGCTAGCTTTAACATTGTAGGCACACACTTGCTGTATAATGATGGCTTCAACATTGTAGGCACACACTTGCTGTGTAGTGCTAGCTTTAACATTGTAGGCACACACTTGCTGTATGAAATAATGAGAATGCTAGCAAATGGGAAGGCTGCATACGTGAAGGACCCCAAAGAACTTGCCTGGTTAGAAATACAGCCGTACCACACGATTCTACAGAACACCTCCCCGCCAAGATTTATCAATACTCACCTTGTACCCAGCTGGCTGCCACCTAAATTTCGGTATGTATGCTCTTTGTACTACATATTATATTACGTATATTTGTCAACTACACTCTTTGTATTAAATATTATATCATATATACTCTTTGCATTACATATTGTATTCCATATAGTCTTTGCATTACATATTTTATTACATATACTTTTTATATTAAATATTAAATTGCATGCGCTCTTTGTATTACATATTATATTATATATACTCTTTGTATGACAGATTATATTACATATACAAGTTTGTCCATTACACTCATTGTATCACCATAGGCCTAAAACTAACCAACATTACTGACTACAAGCATATAAACACCACAAAAAAACATTCTATATCCTGCGAAATATGATAGGATAATAATACCTAATGCTAATAAATTTTGTCTGGCTATAATGTAGGATAGATTTCACAGAATCTTCGTGACGTGCTTTAATATGTTTTAATTGTTGTTATATTGCTGTATTATTACTACACATTGCTATATTATTACTACACATTGCTATATTATTACTACACATTGCTATATTATTACGAGCTACTACCATAATACTGTGCAGTATTGTATTGCAATAATATATTCTTGTATTATTATACTGTATACTGTTACTGCATACTATTACATTACCATATATACTTACTGAACATTAAATATATTGCTATGCTATTACCATATTACCATAAATTAATACTTTTGCACTGGTGTATTGCTATGTATTATTCTATTAATATATTGTCACTATATTTCATTATATTATTATACATTATGACTGTACTACATATTATGAATATATATTATTATATTATTTCGTGTATAGACGAAGTGACACCAAAATTGTAGCAACTTTAAGAAATCCGAAAGATGCATTTGTCTCATTCTTTCACCACCACAAAGACGACTTCAAACCTGGCGAACAGGTGAAGGCGTGGAAAGACACCTTTAATTGGCTGCTTCATTGCAAAGAAGGTAAATATTATGTCTGCAGGTAAATATTATGCCTGCAGGTAAATATTATGTCTGCAGGTAAGTAATGCGTTTGACAAATAACCAGTGGACCTCAAATCTGTAGAGCCTAAACACTGCAAGCTGTAGGGACTCAGGCTAAGCATTATAGCATTGTGTATTTATTTATTTTGCAGCTGGTTGGTCCAACTATCTTGCCATGTATGCAGACATCTGGGACAACTGCAAAAACGACCCCAACGTCCTTATTGTTTACTACGAGCACTTGGTGTTGGTACGTTCTCACTTACCTATCACTAGCTTGTTACTCTGTTCTCACTCAATCTCCACTCACTGTTCAGTCACAATTCACTAACAATGAGATTATGTAATTAGCTAAATGAAAATCAAAATCATTGTTCAAAGTATAAGCTCTCAAAAGTTTTGTAATTATTGGTTGATTCAGAAACCTGAGGAGAGCATAAGGTCGATTGCGAAACACATGGGAGTTACCTACACATCAGATCTGATACAGGAAGTCGTGGCAGCCTGTGACGTTGAGAAAATGAGAAAGGGTAAAGTTTCTCTCAAGCTCAACAGTGGAAAAGTAGAATCTGAACTAATAGAGAACTACGGCATGTTCTATAGGAAGGGTGAGCGAACCACTCGTACATTCTTGCTTTCACAATCAAATGCATTCAGCTACAGCCTACTTGATATTCAAGTAAACTTGCTGCTTAAAACATATTCAGCTCTACTCAAGTATTACTTAGCTTTAACCAAGTCACACTTATATTCATGTGTTCATCAGTTCTTTAACATGTTTTCAAAGAAATTTCTTTTCAGTATAGAAAATATGATTAACTACATCATCTTGGCCTTTGACATAGTTATTTTATGCATAATAAGAGGTGTGCCCTATTGTTAGAAACAATTAGATCTTGAAATTCTATCCTTACAATGCTATACATGTACAATACACACCACACACACACTACACACACTACACACACGCACGCACACACGCACACACACACACACACCACACACACACACCACACACACACACCACACACACACACACACGCACGCACGCACGCACGCACGCACGCACACACACACAACTGAATTTACACAGCATGCGCCAATTAATTAAATTTTTTTGATCATTCAGGAAAAATTGGAGACTGGAAAAACTGGTTTTCAGTAGCACAGAATGAGGAATTCCACAGAGTATTTGACGAATGGAACAAGAGCAGACAAATCCCATTTATATTTGAATGAATATCTCACTAACAATAGTTTGCACCTTACAATGAATAAAATAAATTATATGAAAATAAAACAGAAGGCGCAGAAGAGTTGTCCTTTCGATACACATAACAATATAACTCTTCACACAAAACCCTTGCATTACTAATTTATCATGTTATTTTATGAATAAATTTGAATGCACTTCTAATAACACTCTTTAACATAATGTGGCTTTTTATTTTGGAAATAGTTAGTTATTCCTTAGAAAAGTAGTTAAAATGAAGAGGGTGTGTTTGAAACTCATTCCTACTTGTTTAAAAGTTGGCAGCTAAAACATAGACTGTTGGTATCATAACGATGAGTATTAAACCTAATTATTTAATGGTATAATAGTTGCAAGCATTTAGCATACTGTACAAGGAAATCATATAGTATCAGTAGCATGCATTAGCTATTTGTTTCCATCTATTGTTATTTGTAGCTTATCATTGTACTACCACGTTGACTAAGTTTGCATACTGCAAACCTATGTTATAGAGGTATCAATGAATGTATTGTGTAACAAAAACTCGTGTTTGTTCCCAGTTTTCATCACCAATAATTTCTAGGCCTCTTGCCATGCGGGGCATGCAACATGGTTTGAAGACCTAAACGGTAGAATGGTTCTATAAGCAGCTCTGAGTTGAGAGGTGAAGAACAATTTTAGTCTGGGGTGTCAAGTTTCGAGTTGGGGGACTCAACTCCAAACTTAAGACCCCCCAAACTAAAATTGTCCTTCACCTCTCAACTTGGAGCTACTTATAAAACAATTCTAAAAGGTATCGCATTATGCAATGTTATATAAGATTATCCCCTGTGTGGTGCTGTTTCACTTTCTTGTACATCGTAAAGTTTATTTATAACTTTGTGTTGGTTAGAACCAGCAGTACTTATCAAAACTTTTCAAGGTGTAAAAGATCTTAAAGATTTAAAAATTATTTCAGAAGCAGAAACTGCTGATTATAGATACAAATTTAGTGGAATTGCTATAGAAAGCATTCCTTTAAGTCAAAATGCATTTATCATGTTTCCACTCTTTTGTATTTGTTTAGAATCCATTTACATTTGTCATAGGAGGGTTAGTGATTTGTGGGTTGAGCTTGTATGAAAAGTTAATGGAATCGTGCATCTTCCATGTATCTAATTGAACTCTTCACAATACATTGTCTCTTTCATGCATTCATTTTGTTTAAATAATTCTTTAACTTGCATTGTCAGAGTTATTACACTACATTTATTTCTTGTAAACTTGATTACATTAGATAAATTGATAGTATACTCATGATCTAGTAGCATATGCAATAAACCTTAGCTATGCACATACAAACAGGATATGTGCATAGCCACATATTACACCAATAAACACATTCCATATGGTCCTATAGCTAGCAACTGTAAAAAGATATATTTGTGGCATATAATGTATAAAGAAATTACAAGGTGTAGTGGGCTTAACTTCTTTTAGGTCCTGCAAGGGTCGATTCTTCATATAGTTAGATGCTTTGCTAGCACAGCTAAAATATACGAGAATAAGAGAATTAGCCATGTGCTTGTAACTGCAGAAATAATAAAGTATAACAGCTATAAGCTGTTGAATGGGGAAAAAGTGTACCATCACACATCCGCAGAAGAAAACGACCAGGTTGCTATTGTTACTCACTAGCTAATAAAGAGAAAGTGAAAGAGTGACTAGAAGCACTGTTACATGTGTTACTAGTATAAGAACATAACAGATTGCTATAGTTACTAACCAGCTAGTAGAGAGAAAGTAAGAGAGAGACCAGAGGCACTGTTACATCCATCGCCATCATTACAGGAACATGACCAGGCCACCACTCTTTCACCGTTAAGCCTTCCTATAGACCTGTCCTTGTTTTGACACTCTGTATTCCCATATTGTGTGCCACAGGATCTCCGAACTTATACAAACATAAAGCAATCATTGAATATAGTATTGTATGGTGAATATATTTTGTTTAGTTATGGCTCTTTCATTTTAGAAGACATAAACTTAAATTATTGTTTGCTTTTCTAATTTTCTTTAAACTTGAAGATGTATGCAAGATTTGAAAAGCATGTAACTTTTTAAAGAAAAAAATGTAATTTATCATAAAAATATATTGCTTAAACAGTATCAGCATCAAATTTTATAGCCTAAAGGTTGTCTTGAGCTTAGCTTTTAGTAATCTTTCCTTTCAAGCTGGTTAAAAGTTTTGCAGTGGTAAAAGCAAACGAACAAAAATTGAAATCCTTTAAAGCACGCCAATTTTTCTCTTCCTTTCAAAAATTGGGAAAAATGAGCATTTGTAGCAAATATACTGAATTACAGATCTGATAGACATATGTCATTTAAACTTGTTTTTATTCTAGGAACAACTTTGCATAATTACGCGAGACAAGATAACTTTAAATATTTTTAATATCTTCTATATTTTATATTATATATGTGTTGCTTGCAAATAATGTTTAGTCTACATTTTCTAGTACAACCTTAAACCTCAACCTCCCTGCCACTCTCACTCACCAGCTACTGTCACTCACCTGTCACTGTCATTCACTTGCTACTGTATCTCACCTGTCACTCTCACTCACTTGCTACTGTATCTCACCTGTCACTCTCACTCACTTGCTACTGTCTCTCACCTGTCACTGTCACTCACCTACCACTGTCTGTCACTTGCTACTGTCACTCCTCTGTCACTGTCTCTCACCTGTCACTTTCACTCACCTGCCACTGTCTCTCACCTGTTATAACCTTCGATCCAAGCAGTTTGGTTCGAATCTTAGACTTGGAGCAACCGTCAGCTATACCAGATACGCAGGGCTTGAGGTGAGCGGAGGGTTTGGTGTATTCATCCTGACAGTCTGAGTCTAAGTCATCAGATAGACACTGGTAGCATTTGAGTCCACGAGTCACACTTACTGTACCTATAGACAGTATAGAGTACCTCAAGTACCTATATACAGTATAGAGCCCCTCAAGTACCTATATGCAGTACAAACTGTCTCAAGTACCTATATATAAAGTACAGAGTGCTTTAAGTATCTGTATACAGTACAGAGTACCTCAAGTACTTATATACAGTATAGAGTACCTTGAGTATCTATATACAGTACAGAGTGCTTTGAGTACCTATATACAGTACAGGCTACAGAGTACCTCAAGTACCTATATACAGAAACAAGTTGTGTGATATAATTATATTATGTAATACTTACTAACCTAGAATAACCAAAAGTACTATAGTTTTGTTCATGTTGTCAAGCTCCTGATTCAACTTCCTAATATAACTCTACCAAATACTCATGTGAATAGATCTATGGGGGGGGGGGGGGTAGTTGTCCTAGCTAGATGTTGATTGGCTGTGCTCACACCTGGTGCTGTTCTCACTTTATGTAACCTGGTTGTATGCTTCAAGTTTTTATCAGCAGATCCTATTGGCTAGTTCAGCTAACACCTGATTGGCTGAATCTGCTTGCATAGATTTAGAGCTGTTTCCATACTTCTAGCCGACTGGTGAGGTCAGTTGGCTCACTTTTGTAGCAAACTTCTGATTGGTTAACACACAACTACTATGTAATGAATTGCTATAACTAACTTTTAATTTATACTATCTACTATATAAGCATATTATATTATGTGTGGCTCTCATTCAAAGGTTAGCTAGTTTTGCTACCATTAACATGATTTCCATATGGTTAGTATTTTAATAATCACGATGTCTAAATTTAAATTATATACTTTTTCAAGATGGCTTCAATCACTTTAATACTATTTTCAGAGGAATTATAAAAATCAAATTTGCTTTCTAACAATATTATTTGAGCACTTTAAGAGGGTAGAAAACTCCTATGCTCGCAACTTTTACCATCTATTTTTGTTTTTGTTTTTATATACGTAAGACTGGTTATTTGGCAGTTGTCTTGTAAAATATACCAGAATTACCACAAACTTATATATCTTATCTGAAAGCAACCTTCAAACTCTACCTTGTCATGTAAATTTCACTTGCCCACCCCATTTACAGTGACCTAATAGAAATACATGTCTTTTTATCAGTTTTCTATTTTAAATAATCAACCCAGATCAACGTAGATGCATTCATGACTATATTTTATTAGTTCACGAAACAAGTGATGTAAATACAATCTTACAACTTTTCATAAACTGAGGCAGCAGATTCAAGCTTTGAGAGATTCCTATCACATACTTGGCTAAGGCAGCTACAATAGAACAACACATATGGTCAGGTTTATTTCAAATTCACTCCTGAACAACTTTATTGCTTGCATTACATTGAATTTTCACATCACTACTATGATCATATGCTACCAGTACAAGAACATGGCCAAGTTAATATGGGGTCACATTAGACGGATTTTCATGTGCGAAACCGCTATGATAATCTGATGCAAGAGCTACCACTACCCACAATGTGTTGCCAGAAGGAGTGAAACATTACTAGCCAATCATACTCTGAGTTTGACAACTTTTTGTTTTTACAGCTATAACTTCTGTGTGTCAGCATCTGTTAAGAACATTTTTGGAATCATACTGCTGCAAAAGCGAAAAAGCTACATCGCCAAAAAAGAAAAACAGGAATTTGGAACGAGAAAAACGCACTTTCTAAATAGTAATCAGCCAAATTGTTTGGTCAATTCAAAATTTTCTTTGCATGGAATTACACAAAATTACCATTTTTCTACTTTGAGTTTGTCATTAGCGAGTGCGAAAATCGGTCTAATGTGGCACCACTACATGTGTTACTAGTATAAGTATAGGGCCAGATTTCTATAGTTACTTACCAGCTAGTAGAGAGAAAGTGAGGGAGATACCAGAAGCACTGTTACAATTATCGCCATCAGTACAAGAGCATTCCCAAGTTGTTGATCTTGCCTTAGAAGTATCTGATGACATTTTTGCCTGGCATTTGGAGTTGTCGAATCTTTTGCCACAAAATCTGTCAACTTTAGAACCCAATGAAGAAATGTTTAAAAATCAAAGCTGATGGCACCATCAGAATCATTTGTCGAAACTGCCACCAGTTAGATATTGTAAAAGTGTACTCAAAACATGCATGTATAGATAATTCAAATATTATTCTTTAAACTCAAGATCTTTTAGTCAAGAAGACTTACCAGCTACGTAACTGAGACCAGCGAACAGAGATTTTGTTTTTTTCTTAGAGCAGCCCTCGCCAGATGCGCAGGTAACTAGATGGTTACTGTTACCATTGTACTTGTCAAAACAAGATGCGTCTTTTGATGAGTTACAGACATAGCACTTTAGTCCATGACTCACAGTCACTGCACCTACAACAAACCCAGCAACAAAAAACTCACGCAAGTTTATAGTCACCACCCCTGTGAGAACCTCTAGTGAAAAGGTTTTTTTTTGTAAATTAGGCTAAGGAATTATTCAGATATGGCACAGGAACAACTATGACTGGATGCTCTCCCTAACATCTCCAATGGCTTTTGTCGGGCTCGAATCTGTGACTTTGTGCATAGGCCTACTAAGCAAACGCTCTAACCCCAAGACTGCGGCTGTTCTCTTCAACAAACCCAGCAATGATGGGTAAATGTTGTTATACTATATAACAGTTCTACAGAAATCATTTTATCCACCAGATAAGTGTGAGACATGAATTATTTTTCTGTCTGCATATTTTACACTCAGTAGAATCTAGTAGGGAATAGTTTCTAAAAAAATTGCTGAACACATCTGAGAAGTTTGACTCAATCTGCCAGTGGTTGAATACAGAACAGACACTGTCTACTAATCTATTTATCATACATATAAATGTATAAGAAAATGCTATGACGTAGTCTTGCTTACGCATAAACATAAAATGGATGTCAAACAATTTTCAAATCAAAATGGGCACAAGCAGTTTAGGAAAGTGTATGTACTGTAATGAAGTTATAACACCTACATTTTAGATTAGAAAAATGTGTTTTATTTAGTGTAGAGTGACAAAATGTACAGGCTACTGTAGTTATAGTTGCAGTAACTCCAGATGTGTTTAATAATAACTCCTCTAACGCTACAAGCTACTATACAGCCATTTGCAAAACTTTAACACCACCTTTCAAATTATTGCTGTTTTCCTAACTGCGTTTCATCTCTTGACATGGTGATATTTGCCCTATCTACAACCATCAAATTATTACCCTGTGCTAATAATACATGATATCATGGCATGGCATCAATTTTTACACAAAAATATGAATTTTTATCCTGAAAAATATTGTTTGTAAAGTCAACGAGCAGCATATATGGTAATGAAAAATAGGAAGGGGCTTTCACTGTCTCCAGCAAAAAGAGCTCAAATTGTAGCATCTAAAGAGATGGTTATCCGAAGAGACGATTGGCAGCAAGAATTAACAATAGCAAATCAGGTTTTCACCAGGCTAATATTGATATAACATTATAACTATGAACCATCTACCGAGTAAGATGATTTAGAGAGCCATGTTGGTGATGGATGACGCTGAACTTTATTTCCATGAATGAGACAAGCTTAAACATTGCTATTTAGCAAATAGGATTCACATGTGGGAGTTTATACCAGTGAGTAATATTAATGCGTTATAGTGCTTCACGCCATATGTCAAAGATCGTCAGTGAGCTCCTAAAGAGTAGCAAAGTGACATGGCTCGACTAGCCAGGAAACAGCTCTGACCTGAGCCAAATTAGAAAAAAATTGAGCTGTTGTAAAAATGAGGTATAATAGAAAAACAACTTGGAAGCCATAAAGCACTGAGAGAAGCCATCAAGACAACATGGGTTCGAACTTTGTTTAAAGAATTCTACAAAAGATTATTTGAAAGCATGCCTAGGCATCTGGAAATGGAAATGAAGAATAATGGTGGTCAATAAAATATTAGAATAGGTAAGAAAAATAAAAAATATTGAACATTTTATGATAAAAATGTGGTTGCCTGGATCCTAAAATACATAAAATATACCTATCATTGTTCCAATTACTAAATAAAAGACCAATAAACACAATAATAACGTTACCCTAAATTGATGTAACCCAAATTACTCAACAAAGGTGGTCTTAAGCTTTTGCAAATGACTGTAATTTCTGTTCACCTAAGTTAACTGGTTCTTACCTAGCAAGAGTAAAACAGAGAGTAGTCTCATAGTGAAGCTGGTTCTGTTCTTTAAAGTAAATGATACAAAGTTTCTGCTGAACACAAATCTGTAACAGACTGTCTGTTTAGTAGGGTATTATACTGTTATATATATACACTTAACTATAGGTTACTATATAATATAATACAAACACTATAATTTTATAGGGAGACATCCCTGTAGGAGATAAAAATAGCTGTTTAGACTAATCAACTTGGTTATGTAATGCTTAAATCACCATGTTGCTTTAAGGTGTGTCTACCACGAAGCCATGTGAGAGAATAAATGCTAACTTAGGTGAAGAAACTAGGCTAAGAGCTCTTTGGTACAGAAGTTTGCTTCCTTAGATCTTGAAATGTTAATTCTTTATGAGTCAGTGCAGCTAAGAGTGAGGGTCATGCATTTGGCTGTACTACGATGGTAAAGATGTTTAATATACAGTATTTTATATACATGTACAACAAGAGTAGTTTCTTTGTACAATATGATTCACAATTTGTATATAAAATCAAGCGTACTACTGTTGAAATTATCATGCCAATTATTAGCGTTGATACTGAACCATCAACTCTACCAGCAGTAGTTACTGACGTGTCTTAGAGATTTGTTTGTATTGGTTCTACTATAGAACTTCAGATACACTTTGGAAAGTTTCTCTTGTTGTTCATGTGACACAACTAAGAGGAATGCACAGCTTGATTAAGGTCATCCTTCTACTGAATCAGTAATTTCATTGCTCCATTATAATTATATATGAAACAGTGCCCAACTCATAACTCAATCAATTTTGAGTCTAGAAACAAAATTCAAAAACTATGTTGTATATCTCTTGCTGCTCTATTGGAACCTTTTTTAAAACTTTTATTTATGTTATCTGTTGCACTTTTATGCCCCAAAAACTACCAAATTTTGCCCATTTTTGCTCAAAAAAACATGGTCTCAGTGCCCGAATTATAATTCAATCCCTAATTAATATATCTTGGCGAAAATTGACCTATGGAGTGATAAGATATTTGTCTATTGGAACCTTTTCAAATTTTCTGCATAGCTTCAATAGAATAAGTGTAAACATGTAATTTATACACTGGTTTTATTAGAAATTTTGCTTCTCACTTAGTCTGCATGCTTGGCTGAACACGGTAGAGCTGCGCTGCATCGTAGCCATCATAATTATTACAGGGAGCTCGCGCGGCCTATGATTCATGTTGTGCGCGCTAAACCAAAGGGTTAAAGTTCATCTCTGCAGTAAAATAATCAGGCGGTATGAGACTGGTTATTATATTATAGTAGCTGTAATAGTTGGAATCTTGGTGATGGCAATGTTGTTGTACTGCCTACAGCTGATACCCTGTACAATGTGTAATCTACTCTGAATCTAGATTAATTAGTTGTACTAAAACGAAGCAATTTCTGAAGTCTAACTAGGAAGCAGAGCTTCCAAGCTAGTGGCGTTCAAGTGTATACTCTATAGTTTATATCCTATATATTTTTAGTCCAAAACAGTTTAGTAATTATACAGCTTGCGTGAGAGCCCAAGCACCTTATAATGCTAATGAGAGGTAATAGCCACTGAGTTTTATAGCTTTTGTGTGTGATTTCAAAGCACATTATTTTGTGGTTCTGTACAGCAATCTAAATTATAATAATAATATATAATTTGTAACCAAGCTTATTGTATTGTTAATGCAAAATATTAAAAAATTTTGGAGTCTACAAAAATTGTTGGAGGGAATTTTTAATCAATTGAGTAGTAATTGCATAACTTTATTTTAAAAGTAATCTTATTATACCAGGTGCATGAGTATACCAAGTATGAGGTATGTGTAGTGATGAGGATATTGATAAATTAGACCCTATGCTGAGATGCAGCAAAAAAGTTTAGAGAGAATTTCAACCTGTTCTCAAATTAGCATCTTTTGACAAATTTAGGCTGTTTAAGCTTTTCTACTATTGCACCTATGTAGGCAACTTTTTATATCATGGTAATACAATTTTGGTATGCTTGCAATTGAATAAGAAGTTTCTGATTGATACATAATTCTTGCATGTAGCAGGCTTGCAATAGCTGTAAGCTATTTTGCTAATGGCTCAAACAGTGGCCAGCCATTCATGTGCAGTGACAAGGGGCTGCTATTTTTAGCTGAAATGAGCTCATGGTTTAAATTTAAATGCTATATTACTTGTCACTGATAAGTAACATAGTTAAGTTTTTTTATAAAAACAGCTTTAAATAGTCAAATATGTAACCCGATTCAGCATGATGTAATGTCTATAATGAGTATTCAATTCACAATTTTTTTTTAATACAACTGCATCTCAAATAACCATAACTATGGTGTCAATGTATTTGAGTACAAGTTTCTGTACACATATACTGTTCATTTCCTTTACTCGCTTATAACAATTTATAGTGTTGGTAGCTTACTAGGTTTTGCACTTTCAGTCTACTAATTCAGTAAGACCTTCACTACAGTTCAAACTTTAAAGCTAATGCAGCAGTATACAGACATCAGAAATACTAAGCCTAGCTCGTTTGTATTGAAGATGTGACTTCTAATCTAATTAGGTTACAACTAAAGGAGTGGAGTATAGTTGTGGTATTATTAGGGATGTTCAAAACTTTACCAATTAATTTTTAAAAAAAAAAGCAATAATAAAATAAATAAATAACTGTTTTTTTAAGTAAATCATTATTTTAAAACAATAACTTTAATTTTATATCAATGACTAAATCGCATGCTATCACTATAATGTTTTCAAAAAGCACGTAGAACGTTTATAATTTACATCCACTCCTGGATATGCTACCCTAGTCATTCCACAGCTGCAGTGCACTGCCTTCAAATAAACCGAGCTGTGTAATATCATACGTAGCTATAAGCGTTGGTGATCTCGCCCAGATTGATATGTTACTTATAGTAAAAGCTAGCCCAGTAAATAAAAATATTCGATATTAAATTACAATCTGCAAAGTGAACGTGCCAACTGGCGATGGGATTATCATGATAAAATTGAGTGAAGAACATCTCTTCCCTCTCGAACCTAGGATGAAGGTGTGTACTTTGATCAACTTTAGGAGTTTAACTTCAAGGGTAAGTGAGTACTACTGCCTCCTTCAGCAAATTCACATATTTTTATTTTATATTGCTTGCAAGCAATGATTTAATAATTATAATTAATTTTATAGTATTTGTATATAGTTGTACTATTAGTATATTACAGTAGGCCTATACTGTGTATTACTATTAGTATTAGTATTACTATTATAACTGTATTATTATTAGCATTGTGCAGTATCACTAAGCTTCAGGTTTGAGTTTTATGTTCAATAAATGCATAGTAATACTAATAGTCATAGTGATGTAAAACTAGATCAAAATTGTCAGTTGGTTTTATTATCATAATTATGTAATCAACTTTAAGAACATAATCCAAATTTATTACTGGCCATAACTTTTTTCAAATTATTTAGAGTTCTGTGGTTGAGTATATAGTCACATAGAAAATATATTTTTGCACTGAAGAGTTTCTGTTAAGTAATTCTAATTGTACTAATACTTGCAGCATACCAAATTACATTTACATTGAATGACCAACTTGAAATATAAGCAATGCATATGTTTCAAAAGAATTGTATAGTCATCATGTCAGTCATATATAATGGGGAATTATTTGAAAAATGCGATCTTAAGGGAGCATTCAACGTAATAATTGTAATTATGAGCTGTGTCTTTTAAACAGTTACCAGCAGCTTTTATGTAATTACGGTATAAGTAGATGTTACAAAATATAGACTATATTATAGTACTAACTGTGATGTACGAGCATGTTAATTCAAATTGAAAATGTTGGAAATTACTTTTGCATGTATTGAGAAAACTGGTATTTGTATTTTAGATGAAGTGGACGACTAGATGATCAGGTTTTGTCAAAGAAATGCTAGTATATCTACTCAGGACATCCTTTCTATAATGTCAGCTGCAGCTCTTATAGGATCTTTAGATTCTCTACTCCACTCTACTCTTTTTTTTATATTCAAAAAGGATAATACTCTACAATTGACACCTATATATCTCAAGACTCTACCTGTGGAAATAGGACTTTTATCAAAGGATATAAAAACTAAAATTAAACTTAAAATAATCGATAGGGCTAATCACCCTAGCAATGTGTTTTTTAGTTTGGCTTTTGCAGCTTGATTTTCTATAGATTCTGCTTCTTTACAAAGTCATTCTTGCCATTATTCATTATTTAATGTTTGAGAAAAATAATTAGGAAACTAACCTATTATTTCCCCCATGTTTGTAATATACGTATAGGATGTATTTCTATAAAAAGGCCTGATTTGTTTCTTCACAATAATCACAGCTGTTATACCTTCTGCATGTTCAATTTATTTATTGAACTTGTTACTTCTATGCCTGATCATACAGATATAAAGTAATTATGTTATGCTTTAAGATTCACACTGATTTTTGTTGTGATCTTTAGTAATGGCTATTTGGTGTTTAAATAAATCCGGTTGATTTGTTACACATACCTAAATTCTTAAGTCAATTTTTTTATGGAATATTATATCTGCAGTATCAAAATATGGCAGATAGGCTAATGCATTACTAATATTTGAGCTTATTAAATGACACCTATCAGACTGGAAAAAATCTGAATCCACAATGGATATCTTTTATCTTATCTTAAGGAGGTTTTCTTTTCAAAATCTCAATACTTGCCTAGCTAAGATTAAAACTTTTCATCTTGACTGTTTAACTCAGGCAAGCATGGTGTCAGTCAGTCCAACTAGACACAGCTTTTTCTATTAGATGCTAAATTTAGAAACATATAACACTTGATAATCTTGGCTTTGAGTTGGTATACAAGTCCATGATATCATGCTTGAGTGAACACTGCGTTAGCAGTTGCCACCAGTATACTGTAGCCCAGTAGCCCTGTGTTGAGCAACAAGATATAGCTCATAGTCAATTTTGACATTCAGCTCGAAGCCATGTAGGCTTGATTGGACTCTTCAGAGTTTAGACTGTATACAACAGGAAGCAAATATATATAAGTTCCAACTCACTTCAATGAGTGTTGATTAATGCTTATACTAGTACTAAAGGGACAACACAAGTACTATAGTTTTATTAAAAACTTGCAGCAATCAAATTCTTTACCCAAACTCAAAGCAGTCGCACAAAATACTGCATATCTGCCCCTTACAGCTACCAAAAAGTTCTCAATAGCATAACTATTTTTCCTACACAATTCTCTTCACTATGCTTATAAGCTATTGGGCCGTCTGTAACTGATATTAAGAGTCAGCACTAAGAAATCAATTTTAGCTTTTAGTTAGTGCAACTAAAAAATGAGTTTAATAATAAAGGCATTATTGGTTTAAGGTTAGTCAATAGTATTGAACAGATAAATAGTCTAGCCTGAAAACATTATGTTTTGAGAAAAGAGTATCTCTCTAAACTATTTGTTGCATCTGAATTCTAAGTTATTTAAATAATATCTGCATTATCATTTCAGAAGTTATGGTCAATAATTATTTCATTAGAATAGCCAAATAGATAAATATTGAGTAAAGTATAAACATTTAGCTTGCTTCCAGAAACTGAAATAGTTTTACATTGTTGGTTGAACAGAAGTTATGAAAATCATCTTCCTTTGTGCATCAAGTATATTGTACATGAAATGAATCATGCATTAGCCTGTTGTAATAATAAGGTGATGTTGAGGCGTGCCACGACCACATGCTTGCTCAATAGATAGTGATGATAGGTGCAGCCCTAGCTAATGTGATGGTTTGTTGGCAATTGTTCAACCTCATGCTAAATTATAGCAAGTAGGCAATACGCATGCCACCCACAGAGCGATAGCATATAGGAACTGAGACTAGATTATGAGATGATTTTTTGCTGGGGGTGACCTTAACTATGCTGTGTGTGTTTACCTAGTGAATCACCTGTACTACTCATTTCACCAAAGTTCCAGTAAGAAAGTGGCCATAATTCATACTTTCATTGTATTGCAAAACTAGAACTAACCTTTCTAAAATGGTTCTGAAACAAAGCAGATATCGCAAAAAAGTAATTGAAGTTTTAGGGCTATAATTTAGATCTCTATCTATTAGGCAAATTTATACGGTAAAACACCAGAAAATTATTATATTCATAATTTTATTAATAGCAAAGAAAGGGAAAAGTTTATAGCAATCATACAATATTATATTTTTAGATAGTGTGAACAGTAATTTGGTAGAAAAATAATTTAGTTAAGCGTTTTCCAAGTTCACGTGTGAGTCATGTTTCTTCATTGCTGATTGGATGTTTCTTTGAGGTGCCGTGATTGGTCACACGTATAGATGTCTATGCTGAAAACTTATGCAGGCAGTTGAGTCAACTTTATATCAGATGTTTAACCAAAGCAGCTACAATGCAAAACAAATTCTGTTTCATATGCTGCAAAGACTTCTATAAGTTAGTTACATAGTCACATATACATACATATTACATATAGATGTGGAACTAGCGTAAGATAGCTAGAGAAAACTACTAACATAATCTTTAGTTAAATAACTCGAGTAAGTAATGTAAGAGCTCTAATAAATATGAACAAATAAACACTGTATTTTCCCACTCTAGTATAAGAACATGGCCAGGTTACTAGGGTTACTTACCAGCTAGTACGGAGAGAGTGAGAGAGAGACCAGAAGCACTGTTACATCCTTCTCCAGTGCAGGAACATGCGTAAAAGTACATGTTGTATCTTCCCTTGACATCTTTACCTTTTATTATTCTGCACGGAGAAGTTTCAAACTGCTTGCCACAAGATCTCTTCACTTTTATAAAATACGCACAAAATAAGTTAAAGAATGTGAAAAAACAGTTTTGCTCATAATTTTATAAGCACAAGTTATTGTTTAAATCGGAGATGTCTAACTTTTTCACGGCAAAGGCCACTAAAATAGAATCTTTCATGCCAAAGGCCACATTGTAAAATTTTACTTGGGCTGGGGGGGGCATAGCTTCAGTAATTTTTAATTTGTATTTCAAATTTTTATAAATCATTATGCAATGAAACTACAATAGTTACTGTCATTGCATTTTTTAGCATAGGTATATAAAAATAAGACATATGAAAGGTGATTTTTTTCCACTATAATTTATATTTGTGTGCAAAATAGTTTTATTTGTTATACCTTTGAGGGCCACATAAATGGGGGCCGCATCTGGCCCTGGGGCCGCCTATATAATTTGAAATACCAGACAAGATAAAGATTGGCAACACAATTTTCAAAGTGTCTATGTAAAACAGCTCAAAGTAATTGTCACCTTTTATTTCTGGAGAGCCATCAACCTTCCCTCCAGATTTCTCTTTGCTGCATCCGTCACTCAAATGTGCCGGACAAGCTGTGAGGTGCTTGATGGGTGTGTTATAATCATCCTCACAGCCTGGGTCTGTCAACGAGTCGCAAACGTAGCAATTCATCCCGTAACTAGCAGTAACTGCACCTAAAACATGCCAGTGGTGCATATTTACACCCCTTCTTCTTTCAACATCATGCTATAATGCCCCCACTTTAAAAATGAAAATGAAAAACCAGTGGTTTGTGATTCTAGCAATTACCATAGATGATTGTTTGCAGTCAAACTCAACACACAGCTAAACTTGATGCCCAATTTTTAATGCACTGCAAAGTTACATCAGCTTTATTTTGCAATGCATCACTAACAAATATTAACTGTTCAACAAAAGTTGATTGGCTCTTAGCTTCACTTTAATGTGTTTAGAAATAAAGAAAATGTAATTTATTGAAGGCGACAACTACACATTGTGTTTCAAACACACGGTGAGTTTTTATATAGAACTCATAATTTTCTTGGAGCAAGTTTACATATGGTGACACCCTAGCATTGTGGCACTATAGCATTGTGACACCCTAGCATTGTGACACCCTAGCATTGTGACACTATAGCATATTGTGACACCCTAGCATTGTGACACTATAGCATTGTGACATTATAGCAATGTGACACCCTAGCATTGTGACACAATGGCATTGTGACACCCTAGCATTGTGACACCCTAGCATTGTGACACTATGGCAATGTGACACCCTAGCATTGTGACACTATAGTAATGTAACACCCTAACATTGTGACACACTAGCATTGTGACACCCTAGCATTGTGACACTATGACATATTGTGACACCCTAGCATTGTGACACTATAGCATTGTGACATTATAGCATTGTGAAACTCTAGCATTGTGACACTATAGCATATTGTGACACTATAGCATATTGTGAAGTTTTATAAAGCTAAAGATTTCTTACCTAGCAAGAGTAAAACAGGAAGTAGTCTCATAGTGAAGCTGGTTCTGTTCTCTAAAGTAAATGGTACAAAGTTTCTGCTGAACACAAATCTGTAACAGACTGTCTGTTTAGTAGGGTACTATACTGTTATATATATACACACTTAATTATAGGTTACTATATAATATAATACAAACACTATAATTTTGTAGGGAGACATTTCTTTAGGGGATAAAAATAGCTGTTCAGACTGATCAATTAGATTACGCAATTTTTAAATAATCATGGTTATTTAGGGCGTGTCTACCACGAAAAATTTAATTAGATCAAATGCTAAGTTACCTAAAGACACCCTTAAATACAAATTGCTGTTGAAAATCTCGTCTTTCATCTAACGTTGCTCATCTCAAACAGCGTGCTGCCGCATCCTGTAGATGACTGCCCACAATATTTTGGTTCTACTGTAGAACTTTAGATGCACGTTATATATGCTTTTCATGTAGTTACCATGACAAAACTAAAAGAAATGTGTTCAACAAATGAGTCGTCTGCACTGTAAATCTTCCACAGCGTAAATATTCTGCAGTTCATGTATGAGTAAGACACAATTAAGAGCGATTCAAGAAGTAAAAATAATTTTGCTATAAGTCAAATTGCAATCAAGTTAAATACATTACTTTTTATTTTTTTGGAATAATTTTTAGACAGGTCAACAGGTTTCTGTTATCCTAATACTATTTTCTTGATCCCCTTGGCATAAAATTTAGTAAACAGACTTTGCGAACTGACATGCTTCGTATCATAATTTTAGGGCTATAAAAGCAGGTCACTTTAATCTGTTCTGGACCAAAGCAGGCATCATAAGTTAATCACAGTTCTAAGGGCTATAATCTAGATTTCTGTTTCGAAGTTTTCTACTCAGAAAATCATGAAGAAAACAATTTAATAATTTTATTGATAGCAAAAGTTAGAAAATATCCATAGCAATCATGCAATTCTTTGTTATAGATGATTTAAACAAAGAAGGGAGAAGCTATCTTAATGTCCCAAGTCCATATGTAAGTCATGTTTCTTCATTGCTGATTGGATGTTTCTTAGAGATGCTGTGATTGGTCACATGTATAGATGTCTATGCTGAGAACTTATGCAGACTGTTGAGTCAACTTTATATCAGATGTTTAACCAAAGCAGCTGCAATGCAAGACAAATTCTGTTTCATATTTTGCAAGGAGTTGTATAAGTTATTCACATGCAACAACACAAATTTGATGGGTGCTTTAATAGACAAGTATAAGAACATGACAGGTTACTATAGTTACTAACCAGCTAGAAGAGAGAGAGTGACAGAGATACCAGATGCACTGTTGCACATGTTATGAATGCAGGAACATGCGTAGTGATACACAGCTCTTCTTCTAGAATCCTCGCCCTCATGGATTCCGCAGTTTTTCGTTGGGAAAGGTGCACCACAAGATCTTCTAACTTTAAACAGCACAAAAACGTGCATCAAATGAACTGTTTCGGATGTATTACTAGCAAAAAATGTAGTCCTAACAGTCTCAATTTATGTTTTGTTTTGTTGTGTAGCATTCACTCTTCAACTGTTTAAATATTTGGCAAATAAAATCAATTAGACTGTTTGGCACCTTTTGCTTTTACAACGCCACCAATTTCTCCCCCGATCTTCTCTTTACTGCATCCATTTCTCAAGCCAGGAGGGCAGGACTTCGTATGCCAGTTTTGATGCTTATACTCGTCACCACAGTCCGGATCTAGCGTGGAGTCGCAAACGTTGCAATATTGATACGCATAAGTCAAAGTCATCGCACCTAAAATATTATATCAGGAAGCTCATGGTTATACCACCTGCCTATGAATATGTGCTTATTTTGTAGACTTTGTGATTGTATTATATAAATAGGGAGGAAGTTAATCAGACACATGATACTCAATCAATTTCATTCACTGCCTTTTATAAATGTTGACAGAAACACAAGACATTGCAAACATGTGCAAATAGCTGTTTACTTTCAAATAATTGATCCCTAGAGTTGAATGTGTACATTTGGGCTATAAACATACTTATATATAGGCTATCATGCAATAAATAGGTCATTATACTACAAATATTATATTAGCATATCAACCAGTACTGCTTTACTAGAAAATTTAAAAAAATATAATAAGTGTTGAATTTATCATTAGTATGTAGAATGTAACACTATAGCACTGTACTACCATAGCAAGGTTTACACGCTGTTCAAGAAAGTATAAGTACAGTGATGAAGTTATGACATCTACATCTTAGCTTAGAAAGTTGTGATAAAACATCATAATTATAATAAAACCTGTATATTTATTATGCATTATTGTGTTATATTCAGTGTCAAGTAGCAAAATCATACTGAAAAAATTTATAGTATAGCAGTAACTCGAGATGTGTTTATTGATAATCCATGCAAAGATGGAAGCTGCTATAATTTCTGTCCACCTAAGTTAACTGGTTCTTACCTAGCAAGAGTAAAACAGAGAGTAGTCTCATAGTTAAGCTGGTTCTGTTCTCTAAAGTAAATGGTACAAAGTTTCTGCTGATTACCAATCTGTAACAGACTGTCTGTTTAGTAGGGTATTATACTGTTATATATACACCTAACTGTAGCTTATAATGATATACATTTACTAAATTACTGTATATATGTACATATATACAGTAATGTAGCACAGCATCTCCCTAGGGGGTTTCCTTGCCAAGAAGATTACTGGATTTAATAAAATTTTTCTGTTGAATAGAAAAAGCTCAGTGGGTCTACAACTTAAAAACATGCCATTTTGAAAACTGACATGAAGTAAATAACAATTACGAAAAGTTGCTTAGCCTCAAAACTTTTCCAGCTGTTACTGAAAACACAAAGTTTGCTTAACAACACTTTCCTGATTTGTTTTGAATTAGAGGCTAGTGAATAAAAATCTCTCCGATTTACCTTTGAATATTTATAATACTAACGTATATTACAATGGTTTAAATATTACTAAAATGTTTAGTACTACAGTGTGTACCACTTCAGTGTATACTACTACAGTGCATACCACTGCAGTGTATAATAGTACAGTGTGTACCACTACAGTGTATACCACTACAGTGTGTACTACTACAGTGTGTACTACTACAGTGTGTACTATACTACTACAGTGTATAATAATACAGTATGTAAAATTTTGTTATTTTATTAACTTACTATGTATTATAGTATGTGTAATAATAACACTAAATAACTAATTGTGTTACTGTAGTGTTGTAATATAGTTAGGTAATTTTATCATATATATAGGTACATTATGTAAATACTGCAGTTACCTTTTTAGCCTTTTCTGGCATTGACCTAACTAAATGCAGTTGTTTATGTTCACAGTAGCTGGATCACCAGAGCTCACTATTCTTGTTCTGCACAAAACATGGTTGATTATTCTCAAACACTTCTAAGTTAACTGTTTCTTACCTAGCAAGAGTAAAACAGAGAGTAGTCTCATGGCGGAGCTAGTTCTGCTCTCTAAAGTAAATGGTACAAAGTTTCTGCTGATTACCAATCTGTAACAGACTGTCTGTTTAGTAGGGTATTATACTGTTATATATTGTAGCTCACTATGTAATATAATATACATTATACTAAAATATTATGTAGATACTGTGGTTAAAAGAAAGATATTTGTTAAAGCATCAATCTGCTTGGAAACTACATGAAACCTTATGGCATGAAATCGGTCATTACAGTTAAATGCTTTAAACTTTCTCAACTATTATTTCGACCAAGAAAAAGGGGTTTAACAATCTAGGCCCCTCGAAAAATTGCGTGATGGTTGCCGAATGGTCATTGCGTAGGGCCTACAGTTACCCCTACGCGTAGGGAATCCGAAAGCGCCCCTAGTATTTTGATCACCCAGCAGTTCCT